>CM023487.1:93358565-93894604 GCA_013339685.2 Hyalomma asiaticum
TGTGGGAATGATTTCTGGGGTTTTACGTCCCAGAACCATGACTGGATTACGAGAGACACCGTTGTGGAGGGTCCAGAAATATAGACTACCAGGGGTTCGTGTACTGACATCGCACAGTGCATGGACCTGAACCTTTTCCCTCCGTCGAAATACAGCCGCCATGGCCAGGATTCAATCCTACAACCTTCGGATGAGCAGCCGAGTGCCATAGCCACTAGACCACCGTAGCTGGGCGCGATCCTGTAGTTATACTTCAATGAACGACACCCATCATACGCACATAATTGTACCGTAGCTGACATTTCTCTTTGACAAAATAATCTGTACGCTAACGTGAGTGCCAATGTTACATCCTACTATAGTAGTCAAGGGTCCAATGAAACATTTGGTGAGGCACATAGACTTCTTGAGAATACGTTGCGAAAAAAAGGAAAGTTTTATGTTTTATTACATTAAGTCCTACCATGAGCTACAATTCAGTCGCCACGGCACTGTAGCTTCCTGGTTATCCCACGTTAAGCATGCACCTACTCATGCGCTTTGCACAAAGATGTTCATCCGATTCTTAGCACTTCGATGAATGAGACATGATTTACCACTAACAATTTCCTCGCTGGATGCTACGCGTGAATCCGATTCCCACAGTGCATAGCATCTGCGGAATTTTTTTCACTTTGTAATTGCGCGTCTCTATTGGCAGAACAAGGAGATGTTTCGGGTACCTTGCACTGCAAAATGCATAGGCTTGATGTACGCACTGCCGCTCAGTCTTCTATAGGCATGACACTACGAGTGTCACTTGAGAAAAGGAAACAAATTAGTCAACTTACTGCTCGAGGGCTTACTATGACGCAAAATCTGAAATTTCCTAAGGGGATCTTGGAGAGTACACAGACACGCAGGCCTACTGAGAGAGAATGGACTAATGAAAGTAAATAGCATGCACACTTCTGCCTGTACACACCTATCGCCGTACCCACGTTGCAAGCTGACACATCTGTGTTTCACAAAAGAGCCGAGCTAGGACCCTGGTCATCTGCTGTCTCACAGTGCTACTGGTGGCAGCAATCGCAAAGTCTGATAATGTGACCGTGCACCAGCATGCAGTAGGTGACCAAAGTAGGATGTATGCGCATGTGCACTGCGACACTCTGGCAAGCAGCCATCAAGCCGTTAACAGGTGTGCACATGCACACTGCCACAAGTTTGCATAGTCTCCGAAGTTATGATTACAAAACAACGAAATGTGTTACAGAAACAATTTTCAGCACCACTGCCAGAGTGGCAGAGAAATAATTTCTTTTGCTGCGCTTGTCTTTCTACGTTTGTCAAGAGAAGTATCAGCTCAAGAGTTGCGATGCGGGCTTGTTGGTGGTTCATATTAAACGTATTTGATGTAGCGCAATAAACAAGACACGGACACAAGAAGGCACATATGGACACCAAACAGCGCTACTAGCAACAACAATTTTATTTTCAATATCAGACCGCATATAAACCATAATCGCCAAGCAGAAAGGTCAGCACGTGGGATCACTCAGATAAAAGCAACAACAGTGCCACGCATCAAAAACGAAATCAGAACATAGAACACCATCTATCACCGCTTGCACTTGGTCATTTGTGCATTAGTAAGCCTTCGATAGCTTTGTCACATAAGGAGCTGGGTTTTCTGCGTAAGCGGTGATAGATGGTGTTCTATGTTCTGATTTCGTTTTTGATGTGTGGCACTGTTGTTGCTTTTATCTGAGTGATCCCACGTGCTGACCTTTCTGCTTGGCGATTACGGTGTATAAGCGGCATGATTTTGAAAATGAACACGTTGTTGCTAGTAAAGCGCCGTGTGGCGTCCATATGTGCCTTCTTGTGTCCGTGTCTTGTTTTTTGCGCTACATCAAATACGTTTAATATCAGCTCAAGAATTCTGCAGAAACTCCATTGGAGTCCTCTTAGTATACATAAGCATTATGTCACTTGCTCAACTCAGTCATTTGTTAATGACACCCCTTGACCACTTCTCGACCTTTGCTCAGCCACTGCTGACCATAAGTGTGATAAACTGTGCACTTAAAAGGTACACGATTCGAGCCCATACATACTTGGCAGGTTGAAGTTTCGATACCTTGAGGTCATGCGCTGATGCACGTACAACATTGACCAAAAAAAGAATATGTTGACAAACTTCAAGTGCGAAATGTCACAGTTTGTTGCCAATGGTAACATGACCTTATATACCTCAGCACAAACAACACTGCACATGAAAGCATGGGCAAAACCACAACAGAACAATCCTGCGCACGCTAGTACACAGACACATGGCACATTTTTATACTTGCAGGCGTTCGCTCTATTGGAAAAAATAAAACATACAATGTGTGCCTGGCCGGAATGTGACATTAACTGATATCCGTTTCTTAGCTTGTTGTCTTCGTCGCTGCTACCTTAACATGTCAACCCATATAACCCGCAAATTTGAAAAACATTGGCGTGGTGCTACCTTGTTATCCAATTCTCTGGGATTCGCCTGTACCAATCGCCACACTTAACACTGTTACGTACAGGCGCGAGCAAAAGTATACGGACCACGGCATCGTGTGGCTCACAGGCTCTTCGCGACACTTCCGTCACGTCAGCTGCGATCGACAGCAGCGCTACGTGCAAGAAGCATCGCTCCTTGAATCTAGGGTCTGCCTGTTTTTCCAACTGTGAACAAGTACTTTCCACCTTTCTCTTTCTAACGCTAAGCAGTCTTCGGTATCCGAATCCACGGGTTCTTATGACGATAGCGCTTCGCCAAACTGATATCTCTTCATCGGCACACCGGTCGACGCAGGCCGTGACGGCTGTGATACCGCTATCAAGGCAGATATGTGGCGTTCTTACCGCCGACGAGCGCTGCGCGTGGAAACAGCAAACTAACAATGCGGTGCACGGCACTGAAAAATTGACATGCTAGCGTGTAGCGAGTAGACTAATTTCCGGTGGAGCTCTCCGGTGGCCGTTAGGCGGCGTTCCGCTAGGTGGAGCGGAAAGCCAGTTTGGCACGCGCTCGCGTGGTCCGTATACTTTTGCTCGCGCCTGTACATCTTTGCGGGGTTTTACCGTTGACATCAAATGTCCGCGGCATTGTTCGTTACGCTCGAGATGGGACATCGATATATCTTGCGTTAACAGCTTATTTGGATGGCACGGAGTGCATGCTTGTGTCAGGGCACGACCTTCCCTCGAACGACCGTCCCTCGAACCCAGTATGAGATCTACGTTCCTTTCACAGATATCACTTGAGAAAAGAACATGTGTTGGTATGCGCGTATGCGTCATGCAAAGATCGATCTCTCAGTAAGCATGCACGCAACAGATCGCACCAACTACCGAAACACTCGCATACTGACACACTGATTACGACGCACATAACATGATGCAGTCTCAAACAAGTAATGGAAGAATAATAATACTCACACGTAAGTCGACGTTCAACGCAGACCCGACGACATCTTGGCTGGAAAGGTCGATGTTGATGGCCATTCGGATGACGGACAGCGCGGCGTACCGAAAGTCAGCGTGGCCGGGTCTTCGTGACCTTTTGCAATTATTGTTAGCATTGTGCAATATTGTAATGTTTACACACGCGACAGGCCGCGTAATCTCAGGTTGGCTACGTTCGAGAATGACGGTCGATGGGAAAATGACGGTCAGGGCGTGTGTAAATTATCTTCTCTCAAAGGGATCATGAAAACAATATGGAGATGGCCGGTGCACACTTAGTACAAAATCTTCAGAAAACGTTTTACGACCCTTTTAAGAGCACATTAACGCATCTTCCGCCCCGACAGACATCTTACCAGAACTTTGTACAGGCGGCCATGGTTCAGCACTGATTTTGTAAATGTGCAGATGAGTGTCGTGATAAGCACCACCTCCGCTCACACACTACTCTCCTCGTGTTTTCTGGTGGTACAGTCGAGCGTACAGTCTCAGAACCAGCAGGTCTTGCTCAAAACTACGGCGTTCTGCAGCTGCCCCACAGACGTTGGTTTGATCCCAGCCGCGGCTACTGCGTTTCGGTGTAGTCGAAGTGCTAGCTTGCGATGTTCTTTGCTTCACCCATTTTACAAGATCGTCACGAGCCGTGGTGACACGGCATGATATTGACAGGCTAAATCTCAGAAAAAATCTTGAATGATAAAAACAGAACAAAAACACTGGTAGCAGCAGTGAGGCTTAGCATTCCGCTGGTTATTTACGGAAGTTGTGATGTAGATGAACAGTGGTGAATTCAAAGGAGAATGGCAGTGCGAGGTTGATGTAGCGAAACACATTACATGCAAAGGTGACAACGTTGGTCGTCATCATTGCATCTTATTGACGTCTGTTTTGTGTTCTTGGCGCTGTTATAATTTACGTGATATCGACATTGTTGAGAACGCAGGAATGAATACGTGCAGTTGGAAATGTCTATGCAAATGGAGCCAGTTTCCTTTTCCTCTCTGTGACTTCCCTCCTGCAGTGCAGAGGAAGGCAAAGAATTGTTGTGCTTTGTTTCATGACTTAGTTAGTTCCCACTGGTGCCTGTATGGACTGCAACAAGCAATATTCAGGCATCCTATCACTGATGCACTAAAGTAAACAATGTGAAGAATATATGTGAGCACTGCCACTTGTCAAAGGAACCTGTAAATTCAGAGCAATGTTTTGTGGTACAGCCACTCCTGAATCTGTTTAGCATAGAAGCTACGGAACCAATAAAACTTGCCATGTGCAGGTTTACAGAGCATATTAATCCATATTGTGGCTCATTCTCTCTTTTTTATGTGATAACTAGTGCACTAATTTATGGGATTTCTTCCACTTTACTGTCACCTGATTACATATCAGCCGACTGTAATTAAGCTGTACAGGTTCCCAGCAGCTTAAAGCCAACAGTGAAACTTGTTGCTGAAAGCAATATTCATTGTTAAATATGCTGTTGCCCTTCAATGAATGCAGTGCTCACATGAAGCTGTAGTAAGTCTCTGTTTGCTGCCTAGCCTCGTAACAGGTCAGTCAATGTGCGTCAGTGACAAGAAAGCATGCTAGTGCTGATTTAGCATTTCAACATCTGTAATTAAGGCTCATCTGAGTTGCAGCATCCTTAGCTGCTGCCACACATGCTAAAAAACAGTACAAATAAAATCATTATGTGTTAATACCTACACAAAAATACAAATACAACACAGATACAAACAAAAGTACAAATATCTCAGTGTAAAAGCACACACAAATATCACTGAAGCGCCATTTTGGTGGTCTGCTAATACAGCTAAGCACCGCAATGCACAAAGCGCAGTTCCAGCTTATATTTCGCATTTATATGACACCGTTACTCTAGTCTGTAGTCATGATATCTACAACTGTCTATACAGTGTTGTCACACTATCATCTTCGACTTGATGTAAACCCAGCCAACCATCAATATTCAGAGGATGTCCACAAATGGTCTAAATGTCCAATGTTATTTGTGAATATTCAGTGGATATTGAGTAGACTACAGTATTTAGATATCATATAGTGGATATTCATAAAATATTTGTGGATGTTGTCTTACTAACATATTTTGCTATACAGCAGAATATCATGCGGTGGATATTTATAAAATATTTGTGGATGTTGTTTTACTAACATTTTACTAATAGCAGAACCTATATATAGGTGACGATTGCTGAACTTCCAGATGAAAAAGGCACGTTCCAGCTGCGTTGCCAGTCGAAATTAATATCCGTTGACAGCTGAAAACTTAAGTTGCTATTTTTCCAACTGCACAAACTTGGAAGTAAAGTTTAGCTGGAATTGCTGATGTTGCTGGAAACAACTCGAAATGCGAGTTCCTTGCTGGAAACAGAACCCAGTTCAGCGTTCGGAATGTTGCTTACTCGCGAGCAGCAGATTGACTGGGGTGAGGAAACGACGCTGATATCGCATCTCAAGGAGTGCAAGGAAAAAACAAAACAAATATGACACGCAATTTTTTTTTTTTCGGAAACGTCTATACCTTAGTCGCCTCGCTCTCAGTTAATTCTGATGCTCTGATCAAGCGATGTGCTGCTGCACGGTTTAATATTTCAAACACAAGTAGGTAACGTTATGTCAGCACTTTCATTCAACTTTTAGCAGATCGTATGCGGGGTCCTCCGCGCTTTTTCCCGTACTGTGCGCGCACCTGTTGCAATGAATCGACACCCTTGCAACGTTATCGACGTCGAACAAACAGGCATTTATCATGATGAAGCATACGAAGAACTTGCTTTTAAAACACAAGGGTAGATAGCACCGAAATACTGACAAGAGCTTCCAAAGCCACCATTTTAGCAGCGGCCATGTTTGTTGTTTACCAAGTAGTAGTAGTAGTAGTAGTAGTAGTGGTGTTGTGGCTACAGGCGGTGTTAGCCTGGCAGACCTGGCCGGCAATTGCTCCGCCCGAGCGTCTCTGTTGCGTCAGCGTTAGTCACGTACATTCGTTCTTATGCATTATTTTATGCGCAGAGTAAGTTACATGAACCAATGAAACTGTTAATTTCTTTAAAAAATGTCGTAAATTTTATTAAGAGTAAATAGAAGAATTACAGATGCAGGAAAATTTTTAATAAGAACATCCGCGGCCCCGCAGGTTCGTAAACGTGACGCATGCGTCATGGCGGCCGTGGCAGTGTCGGACGGAGTTGTGTCAAAGTGGTGTGCGTGTTTGTGAAGTGAATCAGCAGTATTTAAAAGAAGAATTGGTGCACAAGTCTTGTTTTTACCTGTATTCTGGTACAGGTTTGCACGTAAGCCGTTATTACTTACAACTGTCAGCTGCACGTTAGCGGCCGCTTCTTCCTGTACTACGTGTCGTGGTGATCCTCGAACGACTAGGGGGCCTACATGACTCATGTAGGCTCCCTACGGACGACTCTACTGCTTGGAGGTAAGTACATTTTTTTGTTCATTTCTGTTTCAAGACCAGTTTTCAGCGTGCGTGTGCGCGTCTGGGTTTATTCCGAGAAGCCCGCTTGTCAGCATGTTAATTTTGACGGCTTGAGTGTGATTTGCATGAAGTGTTGCTTGAAAAGCTGTTGGCAGTTGTCAACGTGTTGTGTGAGACAAAATACCAGGAAAAATAACGCTGTTGACTCGACATCATAGAATCTGGTCAAGGTGTGGTAGTGTGTAAGGTAACTGTGATATTTTGCATGTCAGTCCGACGTGCTATGCGATGTCCCATTGTATGAAACTTGATTCTGGTACAATCGAGTCTAATAAGTGGCGTGCTTTTGGACTGACTACACGTAAATATCTCTTACAGGTGGTAAAGTGCACGAAATCTGATAACAGTGCGCCCGAGAAGTGTCTTTGCAACGCCTGCTGCAGACATCGAAAAAAAAGAACAGATGAAGATTGAGAGACACGTGCTTCTGCCCCATCATTCTTTGAATAAATTTGACTCTTTCATAAAGGCAGTGATATTGAGTGTTGAACTTGCTGCTGCTGGCTGCATGGGTCCCTGCACCTAAACATAAATGTCATTTGACATCGTATAAATATAATAAGTTGAACTCATGAGGGCATTCAGTGGATGTCCACTAACGTCCAGTCAATCTATACGTGGAGCAGATGTGGACATCATGTGGATGTCCACTAACATCCAGTCAATCTATATGTGGAGCAGCTGTGGACATCATGTGGATGTCCATTCTGTTCGAAATGGACATCCTCTAGATATTTATTTAACATTAGAACAACTTTCGTGGATATCCTATAGACATTAGATATCTTATTGTGGATATCTAATAAATGTCCAGAGGATGTGATATGGTTGGTTGGGAATACATTATGGAGAAATCTCTGCACCGCTCCCTTCAAAATCCACGTACCCCTACCCCTCAGTGTATTTCACCACTTGGCAGGAAAGGTTTAAATGTACTACAGGAAAGACATCTGGACTTTTTTTTTCTTTTTTAAATTTCATGTTGCATGTCAGCACACTGATGTAGTCGTATCAAACCTGTCAAGGTATCCTTGAGGTGGGGAGACTACCCACTCAAAAGAGCTTTTGGTACCGCCAGAATAAAATGATTTGTTGTGAAACAGGGCACAGTGTGTCAACTTAGATTTATTTAAAACCTTGCGAAGTTTCGTGGTGAAGTCCCACGAACTCCTCAGTCGCGATCAATTGAACATATTCCAAACTGTTTACAGCATTAAGGAGAGCTACCAGCAAGATTTTTCAATAAATTCAAGCTGATATTCAGTGCACTATCTGGTTTGTTCTCTTTTTTATTGTCTTCTGAGCTGTTTTGTTTATACACCAGACTGTCATTTTGTTCTTCACATTGCAAAAATAAATTACTGTTGCTGATCCATGCAGAACAACACTGAAAAATAGGGCGATATATCTGTGCATCGTATGGCTGCGCTCAGAGCAAAATTCACAGCAAGTGCAGTTGCATACACAAGGAATAGAGCAGTGCACACACTTTCTTGGGGATATGGCACAATAGTTTATCTTTACTTGTACACCAGAGTGCGTGCACAGTATTATGAAAGCAGGAGTGGTGATCGCATTTTTGCAACAGAGCACGGCCACATGAAAGGAAACTGATAATATATTATATGCACATGGTATAGAGCTACCACATCCAGTTCTGTGTCTGCTTCAGAGTAATTAAAGCTCACCTTGCAATTGCTCAAGTCATTTAGTTTTTGAGCACTGTCACTATCATAAATATTGCTGTAGCAGAAATACTCAAGGTGTGCAACAAGGAAGTCACGTGACAGCTGCTCAATAGATGCGGTATCTGGTATCCCAAGGAGAAAATTTTGTCTTTAGTGAAGAACACTTGAGAGTAATAAGTCATACATGTGCCTACTATCTGCTCCACTGTCAGATGTGGCTTGCATGAAGTGCGATATAATGTCACAATTCACGCTCAATCCCCTGCAAAGCAAGCAACTAAGGGAGGTTGGGGCATATATGAGGAAATGCATTTTACGGTACAGAATCTACACACACCCCGTTAATTTTACATTTTGCTTCTTATTTGAGTGTGCCTTCCCATCTCATTACACTTTCTTTCTTTCCTGTGTTTCGATATATATGCCTCGTTGCGGCAGACTTGGTGCCTTAGGTAGCATGCGAGGGATTATTGGGCAGCAGCCATCTCATCTAAGTTCACGTTCTACGTGACGCCTCCTGGCAAGAAAGTCTGTTCCACACACGCAGCCTTGGCCACGAGTGGCGCTGCCTAACACTCCCAGGATAATACGTACATAAATACACAATAAAGTGGACGGGGGGGACGACCGCCTTCTTAGCTCAGTTGGTAGAGCATCGGACGCGACATCCGAAGGTCGTGGGTTCAGTTCCCACCGAAGGCAGGTTGTCTTTTCGTCTACTTTAATTCCTTTCTACTTTCTCCACAATTACAATACCGCAAGTAACTCCCCCTTTGCTTTCCTAGGCTTCATTGTCTGTTTGCTCATTAAGTTGTTAAAGGGGTCCTGAAGCACCTCTCGGACTTCGCGAAAAAACACGTTCTATCGACAGTGTAGGCTGCAATAAACAGCTCACCCAAATTCTACAGTCGTGCGCGAAGCGTAGAGTTAACAGGGCAAGCACAAAGTTGTCCCTTACCTAGGAGCTCTCGCTTCAAAAAAAGGCCGGTTCTCACTCTCTTTTTAATATGCTCTAAGACGAAATAGAGCAGATTGCTGCTATTGGCTGGTAGCCGGCATAAATTAAGAGCGATGTTTGAATCATGTTTGAATCAAATGAACTTGGTTATGCTGTCACTGTGTATAATATCTTTTGCAAGTAAATAAACAAGATGAAGTAAACAACAAATCTATCAACTTCGTTTAAAGTTTTGATGCGAAAGACGCATTTCCGGTAGAAGAAAACTGTCGTCTGCACTACTCGGCGCGCTCGCGCGTCTTTTTGGCACTGCGGAGTTGGTGCTGCGTTTCCCGTGAGTTTCGTCAATAATAAAGAAAAATAACGTTCGCGTACGTACCACAAGCACGCGCTCATGCACCTAGGTTGTCGAAGTTGCGGTTCCTTTTCGACGCCGCGCCCTTTGTAACGCCGCGGCACTATCGCGAACTTTCACTCGAAGGCAGCACACAAAGCCAGTTTCCCACGATCAGATGCAGCGGAAGCGACGTTCAACGTTTAAGGAAACGTGTTATCTGTCCTAACCAATTAACCTTTGGTTGCCGCCGGGAGATTCAGCTTGCGTGATAAGATGCACCTGTGCTGTGGACTTTCACCGACGGGATATATCCTCTCGGAGTTGGCGCACAGCCACTGCAGTGGTTTTTCGGCTGCTTCTGTGCGAACCACTCTTCAGATTCGGCCGCGCTTAAACAGCTATGCCGGAGCTGGCTGTCGATTTTTGCGGATGGGCTCAATCTGGCGAATGTGAAACTCTGCACCGCAGTCGGCGTCATCAAGCGAGCGCGCACTGCGCGCACACCTAACCCAGGGAGTAACGAGCAAGGAAACGGTGCCCTGCGCTGCCGTCGGCTGCAAAGTCAGCGACAGGAAAGGCATGAAGTCCTGATATACGCTGGCTCGCGATGACGCCTTGCGGTGTGCATGGCTGCAGCGAGCGTATTGGCCTTCCACCCACGGAGAAGCGAAACAACCTACACTTTTGCGGCAGACACTTCGCCGTATTGCCTCCCTTCACGATCCCGAACTGGCGCAGGGTTAAGGAATCAGTTGGACAAGTTTTCATCTGGAGCCAAACGCCCTGCCTACGTTGTTTCTTCCTGGCATACAGGCAAGTGAAAAGTGCACACTTAACGTTCTTTATTTGTTGCTAACTTTTGTAGCAGTGCGATGGAACACTCGCCAGTTAGCGCAGGGGAAAGTACTGTATATAATATTTTACGTAGTCGGGGATACAAATTTTGTTGCATGGATGGTGCAATCAGCATTCAAATGTGTAGCATGTATGTATTTATGCTTACAACACAACACCGTACGTAACAGTAGCTCAGTAGAAGTGACTCTTCTAGGTATTCCTTTTCAGAGCTTACCAATCGTTCAGTGAGGCAGAAAGCCAAATTCTGCTTCAGTTTCTTTATATAAGGCGCAATACTATTCGTATAAACGTACCAGTATTTGATTTGTTAATGAGCAATATGAGCCGAGTAAACCTTAGAAAATGTTGCAGCTCTGTGAAAAGGTCAATGCTGGTGCGTGCAAGCACAACAAGCATGAATAGATAGCAAGTACCAAATATGCATTTTTAAAGAAAGTGACAAAAAGCAAACTGGCATTCAATGCTTTATTTTTGTCAAGCGCTTTCACTAAGAAAACAGAAGTAAAACTGTACCACGTTATTGTGGCCAATTACATGTTTTCAATTAAACTGACTGCAATGTACACTACTGCAGGCTTTATGTTTCAGTGAATGAACTCACTTTTTCTTTACGTGTTGCATAATGTTTTTAATGATTCACTATTTTGAAAAGTGTACTATTGCATTAATCAGCCAGCTGGATTACATGGCAGGCCATAAAACCTGTATGATGTAACACACGTAGTGTTGCCATTCAGTTCAGCACAGGGAGCTATAAAATGTCGAACAACATGCTTAGACTAGTTCACAGTCTGTTGCATTGCTTTATATCATGCTAAACATGCTCTGGGTGGTCTAGTACAGGTATGTTGGTCAGTAAGCACAACTGCAGGTGTGTGCATGTGGGTGCTTATATGTGTGCATGTAGCGTACATACAGAGTGTCAAGATTTCGGGGAACAGGGAGCATTTGAAAACCCTGTCTACACATACACGTTCACTTTGTCTAATAATTTGTCATGTAGTAATTAAACAATCAGTCGTTGGAGGCAAATACCTGAGTGTAGCAGATTGGCATCTTAAACACACGAGCACTATTTCACATTTAGGCATTTATGGCCACATGAAGTGACATTCAATTTGCACGATCAGTGGTCTAATATGATAGTGATACATATTTTCATATCCCAGTGATCCAGTGCACGAAGAACATAATCGCTACTTCACCAGAACAGCCCCATCTTGCGACACACAGGCTGGAGGTTCACAGGGGGTGAGTAGGTGTACAGAAACTATAATGCCCTTCTACCTAAAACACTTGATTCACAGTCTCAGCATGGCACTGGGTCCAGCAAAGTGCATTCATCTGCAGCTGGCATGGAAGTGTCATGTCAAGTAAGCACCAGATCTCCTCAAGTTTTGTGTGATCCTGTGCTAAAAATGACTTAAAGCTCCATGCAGCTCTCAGTTCAAAGTGTGTAACCTTGCAGATTCAGATCTCTAGATACAGCTGTCGTCCTGTTGTGTGCATTGTTGGCACTCAGACAGCCATCATAAACAAGACAGTTGCTACAGAAACCTCATATAAGGAGGCAGCGACACCATACAAAAACATCACTTGAGCAAGCTACAACTTTTGGATGAGACAACCTTTAGCACAGCAAAGTTGAAATTTGGTAGTTTTTAAATCGTACAGGTACAAGCTTTAGCTGTTTTGAGTGACACAAAGACCAGTGCACTCCAACCACAAGGCCTGTACACCTGTGTAAACACTTCAGTTACCAAAATAAGTGAAAAACAGTGGTGTAAACAGCAAAACACAACCAATAATGTCAAAGTGTGTTGTTAATCTAATGGCCAATTCTTTGTTCAACAGCAAAAATGGATGCTCTGCAGTTTTTCAAAACATTATGTGGGAAATTTTGCAGCCTCAAAAGCCATCCTCAGTGCCTACGCATGTAAAGAAGGAGGTGTGGAAACTGACACATGTGCACATCTGGACGCATCAAGCCAGTGTGAAGCAGTGGGTGCCCCATCACCAACGTGGAGGTTTCAGCCAGCACGCGGTTCACCACCAGTGCCAGACGCAGAGGAAGACGCAGACGCTGCAGAGCTTCCATCCGTCATTCCTGAGGTAGACACAAGCAGCCAGCGTTCCTTTGATGAGAGCTTTGCAAGGTGAATCACAGGCCATAGTACAAAATTAACATCACCCAGCAGTGTGAATGATACACACACGGTGAACAACACTGCAGCGTAATGTTAGGCTCCAGTTTACCACCTGCAAACAAATAACATGGCAAAAAGTGAGGAATTTCTATCATTGTCATTTGCATAGCATTATTCAATTCACCACATAAGCCAGTGCTTTTCAGACAAGTTATTTCACTTTGGCATGGAAATCGAAAATTAGAATGTGAGGCCGTAAAACTATATAATGAAACACGAGGTGCAGAATTTTACTTCTTACCCAGCAGTTTCCTTAAATGTCTTGAGCATTGAGCACACTGCTTGCTTATCTGATAACTCCATAACCGAGATGTTTGTATCCACCTTTGAGTTTTCGATCAGTTTCAACTATTACAACGTTGACATGTTTTTAAACCATTAACCATTTTTTTATGCAATTGTTAATGATTGTATACATATCACATTCGAACCAAGTGTGTAAAGTGCCATCCCAAAAATCCTTGATACATGCGTCAGATTATACACTTTCGTAATTTGTCAATTTGTCGTATCAGGCACCTGCGTGAACAACCGAATGCTTAATTCAATAATTCTTTGCTATCATTCATAAAAACAAGCCATCGAAGTTCTGGAACGCCGTCAGTCCACCAAGTCAGAGCTGTCTTTCTTCTTTTTTTTTGATAAATCATGCTTAGATAATCTCAGTGTTACGAAAGCATTTAATGACCACTTCGAATCTGCATTGATTTCTGATGATGGATGCACTCACTCATTTTCCACTAATTCTTCATCATCACATTTTCCTATTATGCTAATCACTACAGCTGGCATATGTAACCTTACACTCAAAACTGATACAGTGAAAAGTTTAGAGGTGGACAAAACACAATGCGTTTCTGAGACTGCATGCTGAATGCAGCTCAATATTATAATTTTATTTATTGGAAGGCGAAGAGGTTGGCCTTAGTGCACTCTGGCCTGCTCAGGTAGAAAATCTGCACAGGCAGAAAATGAAAAGTGGAGAAGAGGGGGCAAAGAATGATGATAGGGACAGGAAGATGTGATGTGTGTGTACATTCACCACACACAGTGCCTTCAGTGCCTTTTATAAAGTCTATTATTTAGTCTGCTATTCTTGAACAAACCAAGTACTGCCTTTCCATTAGATGGACACAGCACACTGGAAGCCATCAAGTCTAAACCAATTTTTGCAAGAACTGCAACTTTCAAACACAGTTTTCCCATGGACCATTTCTGACTGTAACTTTCTTCCTAAGGCCTCTTTCCAGTTGTCTAGCTTTCTGAAACCTTTAGCATGACATTCCCATGAGTGAATTATGTGTGTGTACATTATGGTTTCATTTTGGTTTCATTCGTTCAATATTTGTTCACTACTACTTCTTGTGTTTCATTGTTCTCTCATGCGTTTCGAAGCCCCTGATGCAAGGGCCAAGAATGTTGCTGTGTACTGTCATTAAATAAATAAAGAAACCTTTAAATTGATACTGTAACCTAGTTGTTGACATTCTTCGACGGTGCAATTTCTATACTACTTGCGCCTGTCTCTTGAAACACTTTTTACGCCCTGATGGAATTGAGGGAAATAAACCGAACTGTACGTGGTCGTGTCGTTACAGTCTCATTCTTCACACCAGCACAGCGCTACACAAAATCAGAAAGCATCATAAAAAAAAAGCACTCCAAGGAGAGACTCCTTGGCACTTCAACAGTGAGTGTTGAAAACCAACTGCATGCACAAGCCGTAATTACCTTATGAAGTTTTATAATTACTTTTATGAGTTGAGCACACTATTAAAATGCTTTCTTGTGACTTGTGTAAAGGTAGCTGCACTTACTTTTGCATGGGGTACTGGAAGCCTACATAAGTGGCTGACAGGAGCTCGTTCCTAATCCTGGCAACCATGCAAGCAGGCAGTACCTATTGTACCTTCGAAGCCTTTTCCAAATCCACCTCGTGAACATCCTGCATGCCACAAATCAATATGTTCTGTAAGCAATAAGAAAGCATGTGAAGGCCACATTAACTGTATGCTTTGCAAGAGCATGTATACTTGTGCGTTTCTCGCTCGATTTTAGTGCCACTTTGTGTCACCTCCCAGTATACTGCTTCCAAGACGGCCGGGTTTAAACACACACTTGCAAAGTGAGTGTGGCGGATTACGCAGTCACGTTGGAGATGTCCCGGCAGGATACGTTCTCCAGCGCATTCTCGGTTGCCACGCAGTGCCCACAGGTAAACCTGCATGCGTAATCACGCAGGAAGATATTTCTTCAAGGCAAGAAATTTAGCAAGCTCGCTTTTCTTTTTATGCTGTTACGGTCCCCGCTATCTACTAGCTCTGCGAGGTGGCCGCGCGAATCAGCTAGTACACAGTTAGGAAGCTAGAATGACATGGCTGCTCTGATCAGCTGTGCGCATCACTTTGGAATAGCGCTCAGACGGTGCTTGGTTCATTTTAAGTTATCACAGTCACACAACACTGCCGTTCACCGCTGCTGCGCCGTACAATTAAAGTATGGCGATCTCACACAAGTCTTCTTGCAGCTAGCACACGATGAACTTTCGCCGAAACGCATGAAAGCAGGTGGCGATCGAGCCCGCTCTAGATAGAGTCTATGACACAGTATGATTTGGCTCGACCCGCATAGAAGGCATGCCTCTTGGTCGCGATCGGAGGCTTGTTATCATAGTTGCAGGCGTACGTTTACAGCCAATTAGAGAAAAGCTTGAATCACTATTGCACACGGAAGAAGGCAGTTTTAAAAAATGAAAGCTTTATATTTGCAATTCTAACAGCATAACAAACAAATTGAAATGCTCCTTTGGGCCGGTCATGGTGCGGAAGAAATCACCCAAACCAATCTGGATCGTCGGACAACGCAGATTTCAGTCAAGATCGGGCTCTATCGCGATAGATGCTGGCTTTACGAGTGTGATCTAGAGAAGCGGACATGATTGTAACTGAACGTTCGTGGCAATTATTACAAATGCTGCAATTCACGCGAAAAAATTAGTCATACATGGGAGCTGTGAACAAATATTGATGCGCGGTAAAGGAAATGTGCAGTGCTGTAAGCTTTCACGTACCAATTCATATCATCGCCGCCGCGTTACGAAGGTCCTGGGAGTTCTGGCACGTCCGATGCTCGAGCTTTGCGTTTTCTTGGTGTGTCGCCGTAAGGGTCGAAGCCAAGCGCTTCAGTCACACGTTCGATCCGAGCTCGCAGCGCAGGATCCATCGCTCACTGTTTTGCCCGGTGCTGACGTACGAGCAAGATCGAAAGGAAGTATATAGCACACGGAGGACGCAAGCGCGCGTGTTTCCGTGCTCGCGCCCGTGTGATGAAGGGAAACAAACAGCGGGTCGGGGCTCAGAAACAATGCAGTAGGCTGTAGAAAGATCGCGCGCGGTCGGGGCGCGAACCGAGCAGGCGACCGGAAATGTGAGTTACCTACACCACTGGGCAGCCCCGCCAAGTAGGGCGGAAGGAGAACAACACAACATTGAATCTGGGTGACGTAAGGCGGTGGGCAAGACACCTCCTCTGGCGCCGCCCACCACAGACATAATCAGTCTGCTCCGCCGCAGTGTGAAAGGGAGATTTTCCTGTCTCAATATCTTTCCTGCTATCGCATATTTTCGGAAAATTCTTTCGAATGTGTATTTCTGAGTAGCCTTCAATACACACCAGCCGTTTTCAAAACCAAGCGCGAGGGGTGCTTCAGGACCCCTTTAAAGAACGAGCCCTTGACCCCTTCCCTTTCGATATATATGCAAGTAATTGTAAATTATTGGGAGGAAGTTTTATTTAGGAATATATGAACAACATACAAGACACAGATGTGTGTATGTTTTATGTTATATGCATTGGCTAGCAGCTTCTGACATGTTTTAAAGAAGACATGGAACACTTTTTTGAACACAGAAAACGGCGCCGATGAGTTGTGGAGGCTCCTGTGAACATGTGCGTCGAATGTTATTGCACTGCACGCACAAGGGAATTTGCAATTTTGTTTCAAACGCAGCTGAAAAGCACCCATCTTCTTTCAACAAATGACATCCGTCTGGGCACCAACAATGTCACTGGACTCTTTGCTTTACGAGCAAGATGCACATTTTATTCATTTGTTGAAATCGAGGCGAACAAACAAAGCATATAGGGCTTTTTGCAATCACGTAGTCAGCCAATGCTGCTTCTACCTCAATCCCCAGTGGCGTCTTTTGTGAGAAACAAAAAGGCAGCACTGCCATGAAATCCAGCACACCTAAATCCATCATGATTGTGCTATTAATCTGAACTTGAAAAAAATAATGATATGCTGCTATGTAACCTGACAAGACCAAAAGAAAAAAAATTGTCCTCACTGTGTAGAATCAATTTAAAAGCCCCAGCCGTGCGCCAAGGGCTTTTATTCACATTGTGGGCGAGGGCGTTGCGATACGGGACGCGTGACAGAATATCGCGCAAGCACACGTGTACAGATATGTGACAGGAAGTGTGGCAAGGCGCCACAGAATGTTTGGTGAGCGGATGAGATCAAGGAATTTGCGGGGATAAATTGCACACAGTGAACACTCGACCGGGATAATGGGAAATCTATGGGAGAGGTACTTGCCCTTCAGTGGGCGAAGACAGGCTGATGATGATGATAGTCAACGCCCTAAGTACCATCTTCACCGGTATTTCATGCGACACGTCTTTGGGCAAGTTGGTTGATAATTGAAACGTGTGGAAGCCACGCGCGGTCGCCATCGAGATAGCGCCAAGTGCTCAGTGGCGACGCGCGTTGGCCACTTTTCCTTTCTGCGGGGGACCTTAAGCGGCGCTGGACGACGGAACTGTGCTGCACCCGCTAGATGGTCGTTGCTGTTCGCCTTGCCGGAGCGCTGCTGCGCTGGTGTCATGCGGATATCAGCGCTGTATCTGTCTGTCTCCAGTCTTGTGGTTATTGCGCTGTTCATCTTTATAGGTCATGCTATCGCCGGACTGGGGGGCTATCGGAGATGGGGTGTTCGCTCGAGAACGCTTTCCGAACACTGACGTCAAAAAGTGGGTGGTCCGCGATAGCTTTGAGGAATGCTTTGAGAATGGGAGGAGCGCGGCCGGCGCGGCCAATGGGGAAGCGGCGCGCTCCTCGGATGATGACGTACTCCGTTTGTCGTCTGCTTCTGAAAGCCAAAATGTTTCTCCTGAGAAATTAAGAAATCTGCTCCTTTTAAAAACGGTGCTTTCTTCTTCTCAGACGTAAACACGCTGTTAAGCATCAATATCGTTCTCTGCAGGTTCGCTAAGCGGTGTCGCGGGCGCGAAAAACAAGAAGCGTGCGCGTAAGTGGCGTCATATCTAAATTTCGTGTCGTCGTCTGCTGCTGCCATGTCCTAGAGCTCGCACAAAAACGTGCATCTCGGCCCGCGGGTGCTCAGAGGCAGAGGGAGCTCCTTCTCGCATTTTTGGAGGTGCACCCCAACTGTGAAAGCCCGACAAACTCTTCACTACCGACAGCGCGCTGGAAACTTCCAGGAGCAAAGAACATCAACATGCGCAGCTCTTTTCTCTCCGTCGAAATTCCACGGGCTCTTTGGCACCCGATTTCCGATCTCTTGACCATTCCCTCGCCTGGAGCATGGGACACCGTTCACCGCGACTCAAGCCTGGAAAACAACTCCAGCTATCAGACGAGCAGATGAGGTGGCGGGGAGGATTTTTTTTTTTCCTAAAATAAAGTTGTTCTCTTTCTCGGGATCAAGTTCGGCGCACAGCCAACGTACTGTTCGCTTCGACAGGCGAAATTGACGCCGGAATTCACTTCCTGTCAAATCCTCAAATACATCGCGAACCTCCAGCTGCTCCGCGTCCTATTTCAGCGACAACAATGCGAGGACTCAGCGCCCAAGTGGACCGCCATTCCCCTCTGTGACGCAACATTGCGCAGCCGCAGCCGCCGTTTCAATCCAAGCGGAGCCGCTGCCGCGGCCGGTGTTCGCAAAGTGTTCGTAAATCGTTCGCAAACCGTTCGCTGAGCGAGCGGCCTCGGGAATCGCTCTCCGCGTAGCAGACGACACGCTCGGTTTGAAAATGATTGACAGGGAACTGACGTCAATTTGACGACACCGAAATCTCGGGGCCCCGGAAGGTTCAACGTTCCACAAGTCGCTACAGGTGGCGAAAAAAACCAGCCGCGGCGCGTTCCATCAAGTTGCGCGTAGAGTGGAACTACTAACCTAGCCCCATATTTTAGTTTGAAATTTTCCTGCTAGGGGCTCTCAATAAGGCCAGAAGGCGTAGGCGTCAAAAACAAAACAAACATGTTGCATCTAAACAATAATGATGATAGTACATGCAGTGCCATCTCTTGATCGTGTATCTTAGTTTAGGACGCCACCGCTACTTTTATTTTTCGTTGCACTGTCAACGGTACAGTTTCTCTTCTCTAATGTGGTTATAGGTAGGTGTCCCGTGGGCACGCCCCGCGGATGACGACAGCGGAGCGGCGCTGGCCAATCGCGTGCGGCGATTCCGAACGCTCTCGCTAAAATGCCATCTCCGATAGCCCCCCTGGCCACTGTTGCCGCCGCAGCGCCTTTGCGGCGTGACTTAACGGCCAGTCGCCGTTCAATAAAGTCTTCTTTCGTGTTGCGCTGTTCATCCTTATAGGTCATGCTATTGCCGGACTGCCCACTGTTGCCGCTGCAGAGCCTTTGCGGCGTGACTTAACGGCCAGTCGTCGTTCAACAGTCTTCTTTAGTGTTTATGGCTGCACATGGATGAAACAAGGCCAATGCCCACAAACGAAAAAACAGGGCGCTAAAAAACGCTGACCGACACAGAAGCGAGATGCACGCTGGATGTGTGTCGCTTGATTCTGTATATGTGGTTTTAGCGCTCCCGTTTTCCGTTTTATTCGGGCACTGACAAGCAAAATAAGGTGGCACAAGTTTTCCACGTTATCATAAAGTTTCTGACAGTAATGCCCAGATTGAAATAGGGGCGCCGCCGTCTATGCGAGTTTCTTAAATGGGGATGTGGCGTGATGGTATTTGCGATATTGTGGAGATTAGTTTGCCCCCAGGGCTTACCTTGCGAGCGTGGTCCGAGACGCGACGCTCCTCCACCGGGTTCGTCGCTAGCCGGCACGGTGCAGAGGCACCACCAAGGCTCGTTAGCAAACGAGGGCTTTATTGATCCACGATGCAACACAGTGCGAGCAAAAAGGCTCACCGCAGTGCCGATCGAGTACGCGTGCCCGTAGCGCTTACGGCTAACCAAAGGTGCCCGTGGGGAAGGGTCCGCCAAGCGCACGAACGAGATGCAGCATGCCAGAGGCTTCGCTTAACCACCTCGTCGCGGGTCTCGTGAGCATCATCTGGCGCAAGCAGCGCGCGCGCGGGGCGCGAAGCGCGTGATAGCGCACGTGAAGAGGGGCCGCCGCCGGGGGCCAATCAGGGCTCGTCCCGATGACGTTAGCTAGCGTGACGACACGGAAACAGGAGTAAGAGCACCTGAGAGGATGCTGCACAGGAATCGCGGATCGGCGCGCTAAGAGAGCGCTAACCTTGAATCACGCGCCGTTTCCTGGCGGCTCCTGACATCCGAGATGCCACAGGGCCTACGCCATTGGCTAGCTTGTGGGACGAGGCGCAAATGGGCGCCGTCTCGTTTCCCGCATTCCCCCTCCTAAAGATCGTGGCCGGCCTGCAAAGGAGGCTGACCGAGGGCGCGTGGCAAGGTTCACAAAGCCACAAAGGGGCTAAGCAACAGGGCAACCTCCGAAATTGTGGCCTCGTCTTCAACCGGGCCAGGTCTCGGGAAGCAATGTCAAACAGCAAGGAGAAGCGAAGTTATCGCAGTCCATGACGCGAGTTCCTGTCTTGCCTTTGTCAAACAAGGTCGCACACACCAGTGAGAGTTCACAGCCGCTGAGGTCAGCAGTCACGGAGCAAAGGGCCGTTGGTGCTGCTAGTCTGCTTGAAGTTCATTGGACAGGAGAAGTAGGCTGCCGGGAACGTGCGAGGCGTGGCTGCGATTTGCGTGCAGCAGCCACCGAAGTTGCTGTGTTGTGAACTGACCGGAATGGCCGGCCGAAACAGCTGACAGCCGGGAACGGGGCCGGAGCGACCACGCTCGGGCCGCGGGCCAGAGCTTGACTGGAACGACCAGCCAGCGAGAACGACTGCCCTGTTGCGAGGCTGGCCAGGCTGCCTGGTGGTGTTTGCACGGCTGGAGGCAGGAGCCAAGCCGCCGCATAGATGACCCGGAACAGCAGGCTGCAGGAACCGCAATAGGCTGGTGACAATTTGGAGCAAGGCGCGGGAGGGAGACTGGTCGACACAGGAGAGGATCGGAATGCCCCCGGCATAGCCGGCTTCCCAAGAACGGTACCTTCATGGCTGTATTGCTAATAATGCGAGCACATGGGAGATAAAGGCACTGACAACACATCAGGGGGTATATTCGACCATGAGGGCCTTTCACCTCATCGAGATGTGTTCCTGCGCACGGCAGCTGTTGCTGTCCGTTCGCTATTAAGATTGGAAATAAGTTCGGCTATTTATTAGCGAGAGAAAAGGCTGCTTCCGCGCGCGTCGTACAGAGGTACGTCCTGCTGCCTGGTTATAGACGCCGTCGAGGAGGGCGAGGACCCTTTTTGCCCTTGAGCGGTGAGCAACACAGACTCCTAGGCGCCACTACGTTTGCGCGGGGCTCCAACGGTGTTTACGCGAAGAAAGCTCGCACACTCATCGTTGCCTCTGCGCCGTAGTAAACGCTCCCGCCGGTGAGTAACCAGAGCCGCGCGAAGTGCACGTGAAGCCGAGGGCTCGACGCCGCTTCGGTGGCCACGTGTTCGCACCCTTCGTTTTTCTCTACTGCGTCGGCAGGAAATAAAAGTGCAACTGCCTCTTGCATGAAAAAAATTTAGTAGGAGCGTTACTACTAAGTTGGGTCCACACGTGTGGGTAAATTGGGCTGTGAAGAAGCCGCTCACCGCTTCTGTGCGCTCCCTGGCACCTCAGCTGCGTCTCTCCGTTCGCTATCAGAATAGGGAATGGAGTCCGGCTATCTGTAGCGGTAGAAAAAGCCGCTTAAGTGCTTTCCCGCAGGTCGTACCGGTGGCGTGGACTGGGGCTAGCCGTCTCACGGTTCTCCTGCGGTTCGTTGACGGGCTCCCCCTCTCCCCAGTTGCTGCTGCAGGCAACAAAGGGTTTGAGGTGGGAGACGTGAACTGGACCGCCGACTAATTTCCCTTGGGAGTCAGCCAGCTTGTATACCAGAAGTGACATTTTGGTCTTCACTCGGTATGGGCCCAACCATTTGGCCGACAGGGAGGCGGAGATGCCTTTGGCCGCGTCACTCAAGACGTGGTTGATCCTGAGGACGAGGTCGCCGACATTGTAATGCACGTCCCGATGCGACCGATCGTATTGAGCCTTCTGTCCTGCTCGCGCTTTTGCCAGGTTGGAACGGGCCAAGTCAAGGGCTACGTCCATCCGTGAGCGCACTTCCGCCACGTAGCCAGACAAGCCGACTTTCGTGGCACACGCCCCGCTGCCACTCTGCAGAACGCGGTCCATTGGGTTTGGCAGCTCTCTACCGAAGTTGAGAAATGAGGGCGTGTACCCGGTTGAACGGTTCACCGTTGACCGCAAGGGGACACCTATCTGGTTAAGACAGGCGTCACAATCCCTGTGCTGCTGGGCACAGGCAAGGACTTGAGGTTCCGGTTAATCCGCTCTGTCGTGTCGGCCTGCGGGTGATACGTGGTTGTTTTGCGGTGCTTTATGCCAAAGGCTGCACACGCATCCATGAACACCTTGGCCGTGAAATAGGACGCATTGTCCGTGATCAACTCCGCGGGAAAGCCTAAGCGGGAGAAGACCTCGATCAATTTGTCCCAGATTGCGCGTGCCGTTAACTTCCGAAGGGGATAAAGTTTGACCCATTTCGTGAAGCGATCCGTAACAGCCAGAAGATAAACGTGACCTCGACGGCTTCGGGGGAATGGTCCCGTAATGTCACAGGCCGAGAGTTGCCACGGTTCTTGGCTGTGGATCGGTTGTATGAGCCCGGAGGCTTTGCCTGCACGGGCTTTCACATACTGGCACACGCGGCATGAGCGGTCATAATGAAGAGCGTCAGGCTTCATGCCTGGCCAGGTGGCAGAGTGGCACAACTTTTGAAAAGTCTTAAGGCCACTCGCATGTCCGCCCAAACGCGAGTCGTGGAAATAGGTCAGAGTCGGTTTCCTCAGACTGCGGGAAATCACCACCTTGAAAGACTCCCGGGGAGCTTCTTCAGATGGGATGTGACGCAGGAGAACTCCATCGGCGTCAAGCAGATACGAATCCAACGTGCCAGCAACAATATCAGCTGCATCGCACTCGGCACCAACAGCAATGCCAGCTGTCAGTTTGCGCCCGGCAGCTTGGCCGCCCTGGCCCTCGAGGGAGCTCGTCTCTTTGAGCCCATCAACGATTTGTTGACAAAACAGATCGCTCTGCTGTGCCTTGAGTAGCTCTGCTCTGCTAAAGACCATACCAGCAGAAGTGACAGGGTCAACCAGGTATGCGTTCTTCGCCACGACGGTCGACTCGGAAGTGACTTCGCCAGCGGGGTTTGTGCCGTTCGAGCCGTTGGAGGCAAAGGCTCCGGTCTCCACTTGGTGCGATTGCTCTCGGGAGTGGCGGACTGAGGCGTCAGACGCCCAAACGGGGGCGCGCGACAGGGCGTTGGCTACCACGTTTGAGCTCCCTTTCCGGTAGTGCACAACAAAGTTGTACTTCTGCAAAGTCAACGCCCAGCGTGCGAGGCGGCCTGAGTGCTCGCGCAAGCGCTTAAGCCAGGTGAGCGCCACTTCAACTCTTTCAACTACAAACGGCACTCCGTCGACATCGCAGTCGCACTTCCGGAGGGCAAAAATTATATCGAGACATTCCCTCTCTGTCACGCTGTAGTTGCGCTCGGCAGCGTTAAGTGTCCGGCTCGCAAAGGCGACTGGCCGGAGACCGCCGTCGTGCTTCTGAAGCAGTACCACCCCGAGTCCCAGGTCGCTCGCATCAGCTTGGACAACGAACTCCCTGTTAAGGTCAGGTAGCTTCAGTTCGACTGTGGCCGCTAGAGATCGAGACAGTGCCCGAAGAGCACGCTCTTGCTCTGGCCTCCAGCTCCATCGTGCCGACTTTTTCACCAGCGCGGTCAAGGGCGCTTGGAGATCCGTGCAGTTTCGGATGAACTGTCTGTAGTAGTTCACCATGCCAAAAAAGCGCCTCAGGCCCTGATTGTTCGCCGGAGTCAGGTACTCCATAATGGCACGTACCTTCTCTTCAGAAGGCAGAACACGAACTCTGTCGATGGTAATGCCCAATATGGAAAAGCGGTTCACAGCTATGTGGCCTTTCTTCGGGTTTATAGTCAACCCGGCGGCACGCAACCGCTCGAGGACGTCCTCCAGGTGGCGGAGGTGCTCCTCGAAAGTTATAGAGAAGATGACGATGTCGTCGAGGTACGCCATTGCATAATGCCATCTAGCGTCACTGAGAATTCGGTCAATCAATACCTGGAAAGTAGCTGCAGGTCCAGAACAGCCACATGGCATGCGGGTAAACTGGTAAAATCCTCGGTGAGACGTTAACGTCGTTTTTCCCGCGTCAGCCGGCTCCACCTGAACCTGCAAGTCACCGCGGCTAGCGTCTGGGAGGTAAGTAGCACGCATCACCTAGACAAGCCACGATTGAGACAACGTTATGCATAGGATAAGCATCCTCCCTCGTGACCGAGTTCAACTGGCGGTAGTCCACACAGAGTCTAAACGAGCTCTCTCTTTTGGGGACCATTACCGCTGGTGAATCCCAGGTACTGTTGGAGCGTTGGACAACCCCGGTCTCAATCAGCTCCTCCAGCGCCTAGTTGATTGGTTTCCCTTTTTGCCACGCTGAGAGGGCGAGGATTGTATTTCCACGGCAGTGCGTCGCCTGTGTGAATCCGATGACGCACAAGTGAGGTGCAACCAGGGCGTTCAATAAACATCTCGCTGAAACGAGTCAGCAGCGACGACAGGTGTGCCTTCTCATTTTTCGACAAGCTGTCCGACAAAGGGGGCCGCGAACGATCCGAGCTGCTGCTAGCGGGGTAGTCACCGGCGTAGCCGGGAGCTTAGCCTCCGCTATAGCGCATTGCCCAGGAGAAAGCGGTTCGCACAGACTGGTGGCGTCGGAGTGAGGAAAACAGGCCAAAGCGGCCGCGCTAGGTCTACTCTTCTCCTACGGAAGTGTGGCGAATTGCTGGAGGGGCCTACGGGGCCTCTCCTGCATCCTCCGCTTGCGGCGTCAATCACAATGCCTGTGCGGGCGAGAAAGTCGCAACGAAGAATCACAGGCACGGAAAGACCAGGGAGGTGCATAAAGCGCTGGCGGCACGCGCTCTTCTCCCATCGCACAACCAACCGCGCGGAGCCACACGAGGTAGCGATGCCGTTCGCGAGATGGAAGGCAGTGTCGCACGCTGGCATGCGCATGGAGCGTCGACGCAAATGAGCCAGAACCTCATCGCCGAACAACGAGACCGAGGCCCCGCTATCCAGCGAAACCGCAAACTGTCGACCAGCGATAGTAAGGGCGATGAACGGCGCAGGCGTAGCGGGAAATTCGGATGCAGCGCGACACTCCATCGGAGCCAGAGGTTGCGTTTCACCATCACCGTGCTCTCGTGCTGCCGCCAGTGACGGTGAGATCACCGGCGGCTCGCGCCGTTTCCCGACGGTCGAGGAGGCCCAAGCGCCGGGCGGCGCGAGCTGCATGATTGGGCAAGGTGGCCGCGTTCATGGCAGCGATAGCAGACGACGCCTTTGTCCGCATTGGGGGAACTCGGCATGCCGCGAGAGCTAGGTGTTTCCCGTTTGCTAGCCAAAGGGGCTGTGCGATCTGATTTCCCACCGTGCACAGGGGCACGAGGGTCCCGTTCTCGTTGGCCGTTCGGGGCAAAGGAAGGGCACGCCCGGGCGTACGAGTACGGATCGAGAGCGCGGTGAGAAAGGATCTGCATATCTCGTTGCTCTCTCGCGGCCGAAGCCACCTCATATTTAGGGGGATTACGGGATGGATGACGAGTCACCTCCAGCCCACGCCCGAGGTTCGAGAGAAGCAGAGGGCGGCGGCCTGTAGGTCTGCGCTGCCAAAATGTCGCCCTGAATATGCTTCGCATCGGAGCCCAAATCGTTGAGGTTACGATAACGGGCGCTCCGAACGTAAGCGGCGAAGTTGGGTGAGCTTAGCGTATGGCTCTCTCCACCTTCTCGGCGTCGGGTGCCATGGGATCGGCAAGGAGATAAAGCTCCTGTAAAGCCCTGATATACTCGAGAAGAGATTCGTCAGGGTGCTGAGTCTGGAGCTCTAACTCACGACGCATGCGGCGCTCATAGTCAGGAGGGAGCAATTCGCTCCGGAAGAGCGTCCTGAACTCCTACATCGAACGAGCTTGAAAGCCGACAAGTCAGTGCCATCGTGCCACTTGGGCTGTCGGCGAGACGGGCAAAACTAAAGCCAGCATCACGCTGTCGTTGAGCCGCATTGCCTGCTGATAGCGGTGCAGCGCCACAAGGTACTTCATAGCACTCACGCGGTCTGAATAACCGCTGTACTCAGGAAGATGTACGCGAAGGCTGCTCGGGACACATGGCTGAGGGGAGTAAGAGTCTCCCTTTTGAGCACAAGGCTGCGAGCGTGCCGCTTCCAACAGGACTTGTAGGGGCTGTGCCGCTGTTGCGTGCAGTGGCGTTTGCTCCGGGGCAGGCGCGGTCGGCGAAGGGTCACGCGCCTGCTCTGCACAACGCGCGTCCGCGCCAAAGCGGGTGCGAACGGCACGGAGGAGAGATCGGGTTCCGTCCCGACGGTTGCATGTGGCTTCATGCGGAATGCAAACGGATCGTCGTTAGCGGGGCAAATAGGCTCACGCTTGACAAAAGTGTCGCCTAAATGCGCATCAGGCAAGCGTTCGTCGGGAAACGCGGCGAGGCTGTCGGCTGAGCACGGGGGCTGTCGCTCGACATTGTCAACCAGCTGCGCTCGGGCCGCAGAGGGGCCAGGGAGCGATGTCGCCATTTGCTAAGCAGAGAGGGGGCTCAGCTTCGGCGCGCCGGACGTCGAAATGTGCTCGGGACAAGGAGGGGCCAGCGAGCGAGGTCACGCCGAGAGCAGAGCGCGGTGTCTCCGTTGAAGCGTGCTGTGCTGTTAACGACGCTCAGGACAAAGGTTGGCCAGCGAGCGCGCGTGTACCAACACCTAAGAAAGGAGCGAGCGGCTCCGGTTTGGCATATGGCAAAGCGTACGACGCCTGGGGCAAAGATGGGCCCGCGAGCATTTGTTCGCTTGCACCTGAGTGAGAAGCGATTAGCTTCGGTGCAGCAGTGAATGATTTTCGGGACAAATGGGGTCCAGCGAGCGCATTCATGCCAACATTGAAGCGGGTAGGCTGCAATGAGGCGGGTTCGACACTCTGCTGTGCTCGGCACAAAGACAGGCCACCGAGCAGAGACAGCGCATTGGAGCGGCCAGCAGGCACTTCCTCCGCGTTTGTCTCAAACAGCTGAGAAAGCCGCAAAGTGGCGAGACTAGGACTAGGATACCACTCCGAGGGTTTATCACCGTTGGGAGGCCCTAAGAATGGATCGCTCCCGGTGGCTGACTGCAGAGTCGCGCAAAGGCGATCATACCTTGGTGCTATCGGTATCGTCCGCATCAAAGGACAGTAAGTCCGTAGCCAACGAGTCTAGCAGGAACGAGGGCCTTGAATGGGCCTGCTCGGATGCCATGCTAAAGCCACGTTGGGTGCCAGTTATGTGGAGATGGGTTTGCCCCCAGGGCTTACCTTGCGAGCGTGGTCCGAGACGCGACGCTCCTCCACCGGGTTCGTCGCTAGCCGGCACGGTGCAGAGGCACCACCAAGGCTCGTTAGCAAACGAGGGCTTTATTGATCCACGATGCAACACAGTGCGACAGTCACGGCTTGCGGGCAAAAAGGCTCACCGCAGTGCCGATCGAGTACGCGTGCCCGTAGCGCTTACGGCTAACCAAAGGTGCCCGTGGGCAAGGGTCCGCCAAGCGCACGAACGAGATGCAGCGCGCCAGAGGCTTCGCGTAACCACCTCGTAGCGGGTCTCGTGAGCGTCATCTGGCACAAGCAGGCGTGCGCACGGGGCGTGAAGCGCGTGATAGCTCACGTGAATAGCTCACGCGGCCAATCAGGGCTCGTCCCGATGACGCCAGCTAGCGTGACGACACGGAGCCAGGAGTAAGAGCACCTGAGAGGATGCTGCCCAGGAATGGCGGATTGGCGCGCTAAGAAAGCACTATCCTTGAATCACAGTTTCCTGGCGGCTCCTGACATCCGAGATGGCACAGGGCCTACGCCACGGGCTAGCTTGTGGGACGAGGCGCAAAGTGGGCGCTCTTTTTTTTCCCCACAATATATACCTGCTAGGCTTGTTTTCGGCTAAAATTGAAAAATTCTGCTTGTTGGTATCGGTTTCTCGGACACAGGGGAGGTGCTTACTCTCCAATAAGCCTTCATTAGGAATACATATGCCTATGTATAGGTGATGGTGCACATCACAAACCAGCCCCTTTGTTGACTTTCCTTAGAGGTGTTACTTAAATACAAGACTTCTGCTTCACTAATCAATATTCACGCGATGGTGGCACACTTATCACCTTTCCTTCGAGTGTGCAAGACCTTGATAACTCCTCTTGCCATATGTTGTTTCTGGTTGATAAGGAAAAAAAGGAATGTTGGCGTTTCAGCGAGGCTTGGCCTGAAATGTGGATATATGTCGGCTTGAATTAGACTGCCCTATCGCGAAACCCTCGTAAGCGAATCTCATTTGTCTGTGGTACATGCTGCAATAAAGGCCCACTCACCTGCAGAGCAAAATAAAACGTCGAAGGAACGGACCACAAATGTTCTCGCAGTGAACGTTTCAGTTGTGTGGCTCCAACTTGAGCGACCGGTGGCTGCTTCAGAAAATGGTAAGCAGAACTAAATAAAGCTTCGTTTGACGGCTCAGCTGTGGCGGCCGCTGGTGTCCGGAGGAAACTATCGTCACCATCAAATAAGTGCGCGTGCAACTCCTAGTGTGCGGCGTTTGCGCGTATACGAGCTTCTCTCGGTGTGCGGCACGAAAGCGGCTATGCGCCAACACGTCCATAGCCATGCAAAATGAGGAGGAACGAAAGGGGGGAGTACAGTGAAGTGTTGGGCTAGTTGGTAAAAGGTCATACTTGCGGAATAGAGCGTTGAAAATTTTGGAAGGAAAAGTGTGGACAGGAAAGACGCTCACTTGCAACTAAGTTTATTCATATGAAGAACAGCCACCCACGAGAAAACCTGAACTGCGCATGTGCAGATGTCTCAAACGCCGTCCAACCACACCCAGAAGCCGAAAAAGGAGGCGAATGACGCAACAAGGTGTGAAGCTAGCCTGGAGCCACGCATGCGTCGCTACTTGGGAGCAAAAGGTGCGTGATTTTTGTTGATCACTAGCACGTACGGAAACTACACAAGCAAAATAACACATGAAGAAGAAGGGTGGAAAGGGGCACTAGTCAGTTCGAACATATGTCAAAGAGCATCAGCTCTTTGCCCTTCAGGTGCACAGACGGAGCGCTAATACAGCGATCACCGTGTTCGTTAATCTGATAAGCCTCAAGGATTTCCCTATCCAGACGACCCTTAGCCCTCCCAGTGACCTTGGTGTTGTATAGAAGCACAGTGCATCCACATCTCCTAGTGTGCGCTGGTAGGTGCGCGGCGTTGTTGACGACACCCAAAGAATACGCATGCTCCTTTAACCTCTCGTTGAGGCACCGCCCCGTCTGCCCTATATAAACTTTGCCGCAACTAAGTGGAATCGTATACACCACCTCAGTGGTACAGGGCACGTAGGACGGCGTGTGGCTTTTGTCACACACCATTCTGTTGGTCGCGCTGCTTGCGAGTGCGCACAGCCGGGAGAGTTTCATAGGAGCAGTGAAAACGAGGTCAACGTGTTTCTTTCCGATCCTCTTGAGGTTGTGAGAAATCGAGTGGATGTAAGGCATTACAACGTACTTCTTCGGTCTCTGGCGTAACGTTACACTGGGTGGGGCTTGAAGCTTCTTTAGTAGAGCTGATCCTACCGCCACCAGTAGACAAGAAGGGAAACCCGACGCTTTTAGTCGAGACACCTGAAGGTCAAAGCTATGGCTCAGCCGGTGTTCACATGACTTAGTCAAGGCAGACTTAAGACACGATGAGGCGATAGCCCTTTTCACTAACTTAGTGTGAGATGAGTCATGGGGTAAAATAGATTTCTTTGAACGCGGCATGTATTCCCAGCAAAGGTGATCGTCATGATTAAAATACAAAGATAAATCTAAAAACTGCAGCGTGTCATTGTCAGGAAGTTCCATAGTAAAAGATAGGGACTGCATGCATGCTTTGAACCTATTCAAAACTTGCTCCGCTACCGCAGGGCTAGGTACGTCGGGAGGAACAGATAAAATGACGAGGAAGTCATCAACATACCTATGTAGTTTCAAAATGTAGTCCAGGTTCAAATTCCGCTGTAGCAAGCGGTCAAATTTGGCGAGGAAAATTTCGCACAGACTGGGTGCCACGCACGAACCGATACAAATACCTCTTTTTTGTATGTATGTGTTACCCTTAAAGTTGACAAAAGTGGAAGCCAAGTAGCAAGCTAAAAGCTCAATAAATGATTCTACAGTGATGAGACACTCATTCTGAAAACGAAGAACACCGTATGAGTCTATAGCTTCACGAACACTGACGAAAAGTTTATCATGAGGAACCGAGTAGAATAGTTCCTCAATATCAATGGACAACGCAAAGTTGGCCCCAGGCACTCCCATCCTTAGAGTTTGTACAAGGCTGTCGGAATTCTTCAGCACAAACGGGTCCTCTGGTGTGAGCGGCTTGAGGTGACGCTGAAGAAAAACACTGACGTTGCGCTGCCAACTGTCTCTTTCCGTGACTATGGCTCGGAAAGGACAAAGTGGCTTGTGGGTTTTCGCAGCGAAAAAAACTTCGAGGCTCCGTCCCTTGCATGACTTGACCTGCTTACACAAGGCGTCCAGTTTTAGGCTCCTTAAAATGGAAATGGCCTTGGCCTTGACTTTGGCGAGTTTTGCGTCCACTCGGGTAAAGTTCTTTTCCATGGCTGCTGAGGCCTTATGGTCGAACAGGTGCTTCGGGAGAACAACAAAGCCCCCTTCTTTGTCACTGAGCATGACTTCAAGGTCGGACCTCCTGAAGAAAGCTGCGGTGCCTCGTAGAACAGCGTAGCCATCCGCTTTGTCGTGGGGACCGCGTAGTAGCACGTCGACACCATCGGAAAGACATTGATCCCGTTCATCGCTGGCCGATTGGTCAGCAATCTTGTGGACAACAGCTAACAACTCCTGTTTAGGCAATGACGTCGGCAGGCAAAATTTTGGGCCTTTTTCTAGTACCTGTTGTACTTTGGCAGGAACCGATGCTCCCCCCAGGAGCTCAACAGGCACGGTTCCACCCTGTCGTTTGCTTGTCCTTGGCAGATGAAGCAGCACTTTGGCCCAAAGAAACTCAGTCGCAGCCTTTGCGTTTTTCTTACACGTTTGTAAGAACGCCGTTGCACTGCTGCCATGTCGTTCTGCTTCATAACACGAAAACTTCAGCCAGCATTCGAGAAGACGGACTTGTTTCCACAATTCTGACTTCAAAAGTTTGCAAACCCTCCGCCAGTGCCCCTCGTATGGAGCGAAACCACCAAGGAGCAACGAAACATCAAGGGGTCACAGACCTTTTTGAAGATGAAAGGCAAGGAACCTTGCTCTGCAAGTGGTTGTAGCGATGAGGTTGCAGCACGCAGCACATCGTTCTTTCGGTGGGAGGCTTGACAGTACAGAGCCCGTTGTAGAAGAAATATGTTTCAGTACAGTGAAGTGTTGGGCTAGTTGGTGAAAGGTCATACTTGGAGGGAGTGTGCCAAACAGCTTTTAGCATGCATAGTTGTATAGTAGAAGGAAAGGAGGGGAGAGGCCTTTTGCAGTATAGCGTAGCAAAGGTATACGAGAGGGAATTGAAAGTGACCACTGACGCAAAGATGATCAATAGGAGTAGGTGAGAGCCATGTCTTTGTGATGAGTGAGTGCGCGACCAGTGCATGTGCGGTGTGCTCGATGCTGTGTGGTGGCGCTGGTGTCGCCAGTGACGCAAACGCGGTGGCGTGACGCGAGCGAGACACCGCACAACGGACACGTGCGGCGCATAAAAAAAGGAAGACGTCGGCGGGACATGGCACGTGCGCGCGGAGAATGGCAGAATGCCGGCTACGACCAATTCAAAGAGGACACGTAGCAAACCAAGGCAAAGACGATGACGAAGAGGGGAAGGGGCAGTCGGACTCTGAGAACTCGAAGGAAGGGACGCTGGTGTCAGGGTCCGTGTCGTCGGGTTGCGGACTCGAGCACGAAGGGCCCGACAGTGTCCAAGCTTCCAGACGTCCTCGGGAGCAGGTGACCGTGGGGAAGAGACGCCCCGACGGTCCGGGCAGCTGAACGTCTGCGAGAAGCAAGCTTCGCCACCTCGGGTGGCTATCGGAGTTCTACTGCCGAGTGTCAGCCACGGGACGAGCCCAAGCGCATACCGCCATCCTCCACGCTGTGTACGTGCGCAGGGAGGCCACCGACCGGCTGTGCCTGAAGGCGCCGCCTTCTACAACCGTGCGCCAACTCGTCTGCTTGTCCACTCGCCGAGCAGCCTCGCCGCCTTCTACAACCGTGCGCCGACCCGTCTGCTCGTCCACTCGGCGAGCAGCCTCTCCGCCAACGCAACCACCTGCCAGCGACTCCACCGCTCCACTCCACTCAAGCGTCGCCACAGCTGGTGAAGTGTTTTTCCTTCCTTTTCAACGGTCCGCGGAACCTTCGCCGTTTAGCCAGTCGCCGCTCGCAGTATTGTGGACATATTATTAACTTATCTCTGTTTTGGTCACTTCTTTCGTTTTTCCTTTCTGTTTTTATCTTAAACTCCATATTAGTCTGTTATTGGTTTTGTTGTTGTGTACAAAAATATGGCTTCGCTGTTCCTGATTTGAGGCTTTGTCTCCATCTAAGCAATATCCACAATAGAACCTGCATGACAGTCTTTTGCAAGACATTGGAAAGAGAAGTGAGGAGGAGAGAGCGCTACGTATAAAGAGATAGAGCAAGAAAGATGATAGATTGAAGAAAGAAAGACACATAAAAGAAGATCAAGAAACAATTCATTCTGCGTTCGCAAGGAGGTGGCGCTTGCTTGCCGGCTCTGCTGCTTACTCACCTTGCACAGTCGTGGCACGGGCCTGAAATCTTTTCTGGTTTAATGGTATGCAAAAATACATTGCCTTGTGCTGCCCCAGTAGCACTGTGACGCGCGGACGCGTCCAGGTCAGGTGGCTTTTCGTGAACGATGCCAATCCGACGCATATCATCCCAGCACTCTCACGCGCGCAACACAACAGAGCCAAAGGAACCCTGTGGCGCGCACCACCATCGGCGGCATGAGTGAGGCGAGAAGTTGCAGCAGGTTTCATTTATTAGGACACGGAGTACACAAATATCGGCCAGAGGATACAACGGCAGGAGGGGCCAGAAACAACGGACACGGTCCGCCGCACGCCGCACGCTTGCGCGGAAAGAAGTGCTCTCCTCCGCTGCCCACCGCCGTCAGCGATCGCTTGAGGACCGAAAGATGAACGCGCCCCTGCGAGAACAGCTGCAGTGCACAACGGTATTTGCAGACGGCGGTGGTGCTGCTGGTCTCGGAGGCAGTTCTTTCATTGGCGAGGAGGCGGCGAGCGGCGGCACTCACTACGGCACACATGAATCGAGACGCGCACAACATGAGCCAGTGACGGTGAAACAGGCAAAAAGAACGTGCAGAAAAATGGTTTGCAGCACAAATTAATAGTGCACAGGAAACACAGACGAAGAAGAGAAGGAGACGGCGCACAGCGCTGTGTGCCGTCTCGTTCTATTCTACTTCTGTGTCTGCTGTGCTGTACTTGAAAAGTTATGCTTTGCGAAATAGCCCACCAGTCGATCCTCTTGAGGTTTGCAGCTTTCTGCCGTTATGCAGACGACTTTCGCATGACGCACAACAGCTGTGCTGTTCCGATTTCGAAAATATTGTTGAGCTTTAGCGCAAATAAAGATGACGACTGCGTATCTGTTCACTGCCACTGGCCGAGTGCGGTCTCAGATTTGCTATGTACAGGCCAAGTGGGCCATGGCACCAACGAGGCCTCCGCATTATGCTGGGTGACGCCAATGTTTGCTTTTTCGCCTTTCCATGCTTTCGCCGCAGATCGATGTGTGAAACATCGACGAGAATGAGGGCCTCGCTGCGTTGTGTATGATGAGGTGCACGAATTTCGCTCAGGTCGGGCCTTATTATTTAAACGTGTTTTAACCAAATTGCGCCCTGCTAATGCACTCTCACTGAAGATTCGGCAGTTGCAATCTTTGTTCCCAGAAGGCATTTCCCGCACCGATCCAATAAAGGACACACTTTTTGCGCACTCTGCAAGAAGCTTTGCCGGGACAGCGAGCGGGGCCTCGTCAAGCGCCATGGCAGCACAAATCACTGGCGAATACTAGCTGGAATGGAAGAGGCACGTGCATAAATAAACTTTCCAGGGCATAAATTAACGACACCTAAAATGTAACAATACATACAGTCATTTAAAAAAACATATTTCACAATGGCAACGCCAAAGATTCACAACCGTGAACGCGCACAGCGCTGACTACATCGCCAATTGAGCGCGTAACCCGCCTCGCGGCTTTACTTCTTTCCCCCCCTTCCCCCAAAAAACAAAAGATTACTGTTGCCTATCTATTCGAGTGCGACGACCTTAAAGAGCCAAGATGCACCATGCGCTGCGCATGTTTATGCGATGTGCAGTTCCGGGACGCCTTTCAGAAAGAGAGCACGAAAATCGACAATGGGCGGGATGACCGGGCTTTAAAGAGTGGAGTTGCTCCGAACATGGGTTTATCACTAAAGGATGTTTTACTGGTGAAATTTTACTCGTGGCAACGTCCGTCCGGCAACTGATCAGGCAAATCGTTAAGCCGCTTGTTAAATCTCTACGAATGCCGAGTGCAGCCGTAGAAATTCTCGGTAATTACTTTTGCAGAACGCTTAGAAATTTTTTCTCAGAAACTGAGCAATTCTGCCTCGAAAAATAGGTTCGGAGGCCTTCGAAATCAAACGGCAAGCTCTCTTCGGTCACGGTCGATCTGTTGCAGACATTCGCTCGAAAAGTGAGTTTAACAGAGGTTCCTAACAACGCGACCATTCGGTGTTGGTTTGAAAGTTCTGTTATCGGGCGTAAACGGGAGTGGTCATCAGTATATACTTCGTCTGTTGTGTCGCTGAGAGTATGCAGCTACATAACATTTCACGACATGACAGACAATAATAATAGTTTGCAGCTTGTTTTTAAAATTGCTTGTACTGAAACAAATAACGTTCAAGGGCATTTTGTTCGACTGTTCTGTTCCACTTTCATATACTTGCGCCTCGAAGCATAGTTTGGAAGCAGAAGACCGGTGCAGGGCCGTCGTTTCTCTTTTGCGCTGCTTGTTTTACGCAGAAAGCGGTTCACGCCGGCGAACTGCTTTGCTGCATCGCCCTTGTGGGGTTCTCGCTTAAAAGAAAAAACGCACTTTAGATAAGAGAAAGTTGAGCCTGGTGTAAGCGACTTGAATAAGATTGGGCATGACACTTCTCGTCGACTACTGTGTTAGGCGTAATTGTGATCTCCTTTTTGCTTCGCAACAAGAGCGCGCCGGCAGCAAATATGCTCCTCATTTTGAGACTGGCAACGTATCATTCCTGAAGCGATTTCTGGGAATGGTTGGTAAAGCAACAAGTGGCAGTCGTAAATGCATTAATATTCACCTACAACCGACGAGCCCGTGTCGGGTGATGTCTCTATTTTACCGAGGCACGAGGAGGCCTCGCAATCGAATCATTCGCAGATGAGAAACGTCGGTTAAGAATATGCTGTGCTACCAGTGCTCCTTGCTTTACGCTAATCTTATTTCATTCTAACGAAAGGATCCCGACAGCTACATAGTCTTGTCCCCACCTTCCTCCTTGCCTAGCTTTTGTACTGAAAACAACTTTCTGCGAATAAACAGGACGGTAAGTTGTAGTTGTTTCTGAAGGAAATCCGTCTGCCAAATTTGTAGCTCTGCGCGGCCATTGCGGCACTCTCCTAAACGTATTCAGCGGTCGTAGCTAGTCGACCGTGTTATTCGCCAACAGGACTCACGAACCAAAAGGCCAGTGCGGTCTATTGTATGCGGCACGCTTCTATTCACGGCCACCTGGAACCTAATTTCCGAGTGGATACATAATCTCGTGTGTAGCGTTATATTCCAAATGTGTCGGCTCCTTTGGTGTCGAGCTTTGACTCACGATTTGACCGCATTTTCAACCTCAGATAGCGGGGCTAAACGGCGAGAGGGAAATTTAGGTACAACGTTATGCCAAGTTTACCTTCGAGAGGACATCTTTAGAAGTTTATAATTTGGGGATGAATGCACCTCATCAAGATTGGCAATAATTTTGGGACAGTGATCACTTGCGCCGCGCGCCCTTGCTGCCAAACCCAGTGTTTCCAACCCAAGGGTAGACGTCGGGACATGGTTGGCACGTCTTCATGTAGCGCAGTCCGCCTTGGTAAGGGACGTTGCACACGGTCGGCCTGTGGCATGGTTCGGGCCGGTCCCCTTTGGGCGTGCACTGCCACGGCTCGAACGTGTTGATCCTGCAAGATGAGCGACACGCGTTGTTACTCGAACACGTCTCATGCAGAGGCGGCGGCGCTCTTCGAAACGGTGCCGATCAGCCGCGCAGGCGTATGCGAACATTTTTTTTTGCACTCGGCGTAGCAGGGAATCGGCAGTTTTGGGCTTCAAACACAGCTGCGAAGCGCCTTTCAACAGCTACGACATTACTAAGCATCAAGAAAGGGCTGATCGCAGATCTGTGCTGCGCTCTGCTTGTTGTTCCTTTTGAATCGAAGAAAATTGATAAAATGTGCGCATCTCTTTTAAAGAGCAATGAAAATATATCCTACGAATAAGCGAGGATAATCGGTGTCACGCGAGGCACTTTACGAGGAAGTTGCTTGGCATACAGTCTGCGCACTGCCTGCGCAGAAAGTACACGGGTGGGCGAAAGCCTGAAAGGGACACTGACGACAATTATTGGGTGGAACAAAATTGCATTTGGATGGAAGCGAAATGTTGAGGCTGTGTGGTGTCATTGCAAGAACCCCATATAGTCGAAACTGCCTCCACGACGTTCTTCATAATCATTTCGTTGTTTTGGGACGTAAAACCCCCAAAATTATTAAGTTGTTCAGGACTGAGCAGTAGGTTTGTGTGATGACCACGTCGCCATTCCTGGCGACAATGCGGCAGTTGTATAAGCGAGAAGTGGAGGAAATTGATAAATTGCAGTGACGCCCTGTTGGCACCTTTCTGAAATGACTCATCTATTCTGACTATTCGATTCCAGGTTGTACATGAAAAATAAATTTATTTAGATCGATTGGGGATTCAGGTCCCAAAATCAGCTGTTAAAAAAAGTTTATTCAAAGAGAGAGAGAAAACATTGACGGCGCTCACAGCTCCGCAGTGTGGGCGACAGAGATCGAGCATTTGAGGCCGGCCGATTGAACGGCGTCCCCGGAGACTTTCGGCGGCAGTTTTCTACGAAAAATATTGACTCACATAAAGCAGTTTAAGACATGGGTCGATCTATCAACATAATATATCGATGTATTGACCCTTTAACAACCAGGGACGCCGACAGCACCGTGTCGACTGAATGGTATAACTCATGGAGCGACGTAACCTTGGTGTCCGTATCATAAGCGTCACTCTTTGAAGCTCAAAAGGACAGAAAGCTAAAAGAGTTATGGTTCATGTTGGTAAGTGTCCAAAGTAAAAAGAAACAGGCCTGAAAAACACGAACACAAGGAGAGAGAAGTGGACAACACGAACGCCCACTTTCAGCTGAGCCAGAGCACTGAGGCGAAAAAAGACAGAGGACACAAAACTTATCTTCGCATGCTCAGGAATGGTAGCACCACCTGTCAAACGGCTACACTTGGCAGTCTACGCGATAGACAACTGTTAAGGCACTCTATCTCTTCTCTGTTTAAGCTAATCGATGAATGACTCACGCAGGCGCTTCCAGTAATACTAATATGCCAAGCCTCGACCATTAAACGTGTTTTTTCATTCTTATGCATGTACAGAATCTACCTTTCGTCTAACACGGGCGTGCAGTTACAGACCTGGCAGTGGAAAGATAGATTAGATGGCGTTCCACCTGATAGCGACCTTCTATGTTCAGTTAATCTCTGATTAATACAACGCGCTATTTTCCCTACGTAGAAACGTCCGCAGCTGAACGGAATCTTGTGAACCACACCTGCGCGACGGTCGGTAAAACTTTTTTTGCCCGTGTGATTTACGTTACAGTTCGCTTCTTTCCTTCTATCAGCTCATTTTTTCCATGCACGGCAGCATAAACCGTACCTAACTTATTGGAAGCCGTAAACACGACGTTCATCCCATATCTACTTCCCATTTTCTTAAGCCTGTGCGAAACTGCGTGGATAAACGGAATACTCATGACTGTTGTCTTGTTAATGTTACTGTCTGCCACGGCAGGCGTTCCGATAACACACGTTGCGATAACTGCTGCGATAACACACGCTAGAATCGCCGCTCACGGTGCGGGAGCGCAATCGTCCCAACTGCCGGCGTAATAGCTTTATTTGCTGTGCGAGTGGGAGGAGCCGCCGTAGCCTAGTGCTTGCATGCCAACTCGGGGACAGGAGGGGTGCGGTTCCTACGGGCGTACTTACAGCGCATGAAAAATGAAGTGGACAGAAAGGGCGCAATTGGTTGTGTCCACATCGTTTTTCCTGTGTTCGCTCAATAATTTCGTCGTAACATTCGCTGAAGAATACTGTAAACGAGCAGAGAAGTACAGAATAATTTTCTGTAACGACACGCACCGGCCATTCATACAACAACTATCGTAAAAGAAAATAGGCAGAGCAATTGCGGTAGATGAAGTAGTTTCGGTCACTGATCAAGTAGAGGAGACGCATGCGACATTTCAGTGCCGGTGTTTGACCAGCGCGGGTCCTGCAGCTTTTCTCGTGTTCTTTTTTATTTTGGTCAATAACCGCAGTATCGTCATCATCACGTTATCTGACAAGACGAACTTACTTCTCACTATCGGCTGCGTGAATAAACTTGTTGCATGATAAGTTCTCGTGGTGATTGTCTGATGTCACTTGCGGTGATGGAGCCTGCTCATCTGAATTAAATTTCGTTGTAGAACTCTTATTCGCTCTGGCAGCAACGTCATGTGCATTACGTACTGCCGCGTGGTCGCCACGATGATGGGCGGAGAACGCAAACTCTTAACCGTTGAACCTGTGCCCAGCAAAGATAGCACATAAAAATCCATTGCTGGTATTTCGTTTAGAACTGCGATAAACGTGGGACAAGGCGAAGACAGCGGTGAGCACAATCGTCGGTAGAACTGATCAGCGGTCAAATGCTCTTTTTCATGCGTACATTCTGGTGTTGACGTCGGTACTGGCGCGAGACCTGGAATGTACTCTATTGTACGCGTCGGGCATGCAAGTCGAGTAGCGGAAAGCATTTGAATAGATTGACGTGTCTCGAAGTGCAGCATACGCCGAGCGATAATGAAGTACAGTGGTTAACTCTCATATCTATAACGAGGGAGCGTCGTGCTCGGAAATGCACGAGCGACATCTACAGTTGGAAACGGGTCATATCTGAGCATGCGCAGCGCCACTAACGCACCTGCCTTGCATTCTCGACCCTTGATTATCACCGCGGATGCAACAACCGCTTTGGCCGTCAGTAGCGCTGGCAATGGTTTAGCGCAATAACAAAAGAAATGAAAAAAAAAAACAGAACAGAAACGGAGCGTATTGTTGATAGCACCCGATGCAGGCTGTGCTGCGTTCTAATGCTCCGTTCGCGGTCACATTGTCCCAAAAACAGATTTACGCCCACTTATGAACGGTATAGTCTTCTGTCTCTTTTTTTTGAGTCAGGCTATTCGGAAGCTGCCTTTCGGCCGGTGTAGAATTTTGCGCTTCCAACTGTGAATAGAGTGCTCGAAGCATTTTTGTAAGGAAGGTCGGCTTGCTGATGCTCCCCGTAGTCGGCCAGAGAGGGCTACAACCGACGAAGGACCGACTGATCGTCGTATGTATGGGCAATCCAAACTACATTTAGTCGCAGTCAACGCATCGTTGGCGAGTTACAATTAATACTAGTTTTACGAAATTAAATGACAGCACACGGCAATAAACGCAATGCGCTATGAAAAATTCACACAGCGATGCACAATATACATTATGCCGCGCATTGCCGGTATGATATGATACCGCAAACCGAGAATAAGTAAGCAGTATAAAACGCGCCGATACGGGTGATTGCACTTTTTTTTCCGGCGCTATATGGCTGACAGCGCTTCTGCCGGCCAAAGCAGATGTCGCGGTAGCGTAGGTAAACGAGGACGGAAACTGCAAGGCAAGCACTTCAGTGGCGATGCGCATGCTCGGATATGGGCCGTTTCCAACTGTAGATGTCGCTCGTGCAGTTCCGGGTACGACGCTCCGTCGTTATAGGCATGAGTGTTGACCGCTGTAAATGTGTAAGCTAAAACCCGAAACAAGGCCACAAACGCTTGTTTTCGATGCCTGCGCGGCTACGCACGCGTGCATCGAGGCAAACTTTGGAACGCGCCTGGTATGGTGCCGCCATCCAGGAGAGCCGAAGTAAAGTTGCAGTTATTCATGTTGCCTCTCTTGGATCGCGGCACTCTTCCACGCATTGTCCTGGATGCGCGCGCTGAGACGGACGAGAGCGTCGAAGAACGAACGAAGCGGGATGAGAAGGCATATCAGGTGCGTTCGTACAGCATGCGGCGTTAGCGCTGAGGCGCCGGCCACCTCTCGTCGTGGAGCGAGGGGCTCTTAGTTAGATTCCCAGCGCACGAACAGAAGTCTTGCTGTTTTCTTTCATGTTCTTACGTGTTTATTTTACTGCGTCATATCCCTTATGGTAGTGACGTATGGAGTCGTGCTGGACCCCGGCGTAAAACACTTTCGTGTTATAAAAAGAACAAAACTCTCAGAACAAAACTCTCAAAAAGAACAAAACTCTCAAAAGAACAAAACTCTCAGATGCGAAAATTTTGGCATTCTGTCATGCCTATTACTGATTCTGCATCTTCATTTACTATCAAAAATGAAAGTGTAAATGATCCCATGCGCATATCTAACGCATTTAACGAATACTTTCATTCTGTCTATGCGTCTGATTTTCAATCATATCCGGTTTTTGATATTCATTGAGATCACTCCATTCCAGACATTACAATTAGTGTTAACGGTGTCCTTAATTTGATTTCAAAACTAGACACCAAGAAATCTAGTGGTTCAGATGATGTTCCTAACTCGTTTTTACTGCGTTATTCTCTATGGACCTCTCGTTAGCTTGCTATTATATTTAAGAAATCTTTAGAAACTAGTACCGTTCCTTCGTCTTGGAAGCTTCCAAGAGTAATACCATTGATAAATCGGGTAGCAAGTCCGACATAACTAATTATAGACCAATTTCTTTAACTCCGTATACATGCAAAATGTTAGAACATATATTATACAAACACATAACGGATTTTCTCGAGTCAAACCATATCTTAACTAATGCACAGCATGGCTTCAGAAGTGGTTTCAGCACCGTCACCCACCTAACTGAATTCACTCACGACATAGCGTTTCATTTAGACCAGGGCCATCAAATCGATGCACTTTTTATCGACTTCTCCAAAGCCTTTGACAAGGTACTACATTCTCATCTTCTGCACAAACTACACATTATCCTAAAAAATTCACGTCTGGTTTATTGGATTGCTAGTTTTCTTCATAATCGTTCTCAATATGTCGACTTCAGTTCCACAAGGTCATCAGTTCTAGAGGTAGGCTCTGGGGTCCCACAAGGGTCCGTCCTGGGCCCCTTATTATTTTTAATTTATATAAACGACCTTCCAGAAGAAGTATCTTCGAACATTCGCCTTTACGCAGATGATTGTGCTTTATATGACGTGATCGTTTGCGCAGCTGACGAAAAGCGTTTGTGTCATTCCTTTACCTCGTTTTGTGCTTGGTGCGAAAAATGGAAAATGAACATTAATTTCAAAAAGACTTGTTTTGTCGTTTACAAAAAAAGTTATGCCGGTTATTGCAACCTACTCTTTCAATGGTGTCTCTATAAGCAGAGTTATGCAGTACAAATATCTTGGTGTCACATTCACTCATGATCTTTCATGATCTACTCACATTGCCTTAACATGTTCTAAAGCCTTAAAGCAACTAGGATATCTTCGTCGAACAATGCAGAATGCCCCTAAAGATCTTAAACTTTTAATGTAAGTTATGTTTTTCTTGTTCGTTTTCTCCTTGATGTGGATTGAAGTCCCGTCAAGGAGATGATCGACGTCGATGAAGCAGGAGGCAGGTTGGAGGTAATGAACTTGAAGGTATATTGGAGCGAAATATTTACAGTCATATGTACATCTTGCCGAAGCACACTGATGATAACATAGACATCAACAGCGTCTTACTCTTCTACTTAACTTTTCTTAAGTTAGAGCCTAGAACACTGTTACTACATACAACGAACCTAGTCTCACTGTTCGACCACCGAGTGGTTACGGCCCAGACAGAAGTTGCATCGTACGGAGTCTTACTGATCGATCAGTTAAGTGATTACAGCCTAGACTGAAGGGAAACGAATCCCGTCCAGTCTTTAGTACCTTGCGGTAACAAAGAAAAAGGGGCCACTGCTGGTCCGCCTCAACCTTCTGTCATCCAATCTGTTTACCCTCAAATTAAGCCACTCCCTAGTGGGCTGTCCCTAATCTTGACAGCAGCGTCTTTGCAGTTTAAACAGGCATTTTGGCATTCTTTCCCATCATGGCTCTCCCTCTCCTTATCCCACGCTCTCAGATATTCTCACAATCGAAATATCGGTATCGTAGCAGCCCTGCGGCATTCGGGCCATCTCCCACGCTCATCCAGTCGAACCCTGTCGTTCCAGGAAACACAGCGTGTCTTCGCCTTTCCCGCAGCTCGGACCGTGCACTGCTGCGACTCACCCCTTCGTTCCAGTCGGCGCGCCGAAAGCGCATGCTGGTCGTCAAAGAATTGGTTGGGCGAAGCGCATTGTCGCTTCAAGCGACGGCGCACTTCTCATGCATTCTTTTCCTACGCGTCCGAGCTGCTCTTCCCCGAAACGGCCACTGAGGGGACAAGCACGGTCGCGCAGCCGCGACCCCCCCGAGCGACGTTCAGCGAAAGGGAAGGGTCTCGTACCAGGAACCCCTGGGGGCCAGCGTGGGAGACGAGCCGCTCAATGGGAGCAGTTTGCTTTCCATTGATAATTGCTGTCCAAGACCATGCAGAGAGAGAGCCGAGAAAGAAGCTTTGTATAGCGTACGGTGCTACGCCGTCCCTTCTGTACGATCGCCTTATGAGCGGCAACATAACAATGTATAAATCTCTTGTTCGCCCTATCATCGATTGTGCCTCTACGGTGTGGTCACCTTACAGACAATGCGACGTCCTCAGACTAGAAGCGGTTCAGAGGAAGGCTGCTCGTTTCATTTATCGTAGGTACGACCGCTACTTCTCACCATCATTAGCACTACATGAGCTAAAGCTTGAACCTCTTTCACTACGTCGTGACGTAGAATCATTAAAATTTTTGCACAACATAATCAACCATTCATATCGCATTTCAAACACAGCCTTTTTGTCATTTTCCAAGCCTTCCTCTACGCGTAACTTCCACGAGCTCAATCTCGCCACCTTCTTTGCACGCACAAATACATTTAAGTATAGTTTCTTTCTCCGCCCAATAGAATTATGGAATTCCATACCTGGTCACATTCGATCACTCCCCCTGAATGATTATGTGACAATTCTTGTTGAAAATCATTACATAAGAAAAGCTTAATTCCTTTACTGTTATAAATGTTTTTATTGTTATTTTGTTGTTACTTCTCATGTATCTTTTCTGTTGCGATTTTTTGCACTGTATAATCCCACTCCTGCAATAGCCCTTTTACAGGGGTGCAGTATGTAAAATAAATAAATAAATAAATAAATAAAATCAATGTCTTGGGAAGAATATATGGGAAAGGAGCGTAATAGCAGCGACGTCGGAGCCACCATGACCCCAATAACGGATAACAATCATAAGAGCAATTAATGCAGCTGATGCAGCAAATGCAAGCACAGATGTCAACAAACACAGAAGGAATCGCGAATTTCCATCTAGTGTTAACTAGCTTTATCGACATTATCATCAGCCTGTCTATGCCCAGTGTAAGACATAGGCCTCTTCACAGACCTCCAATTATCCCGGTCCTCAGCTGGGTGCGGCCATGTTATTTCCCCAAACTTCTTGACCTCATTTGACCAGCTAACTTTCTGCCGCCCCATGCCACGCTTGCCATCTCTAAGCAGCCACTATTTAATGACCAACGGTTATCTTGCCTCGGCATTACAAGCCCTGCCCATGCACATTTCTTCTTGATTCTTTATTCTTTTTCCATCTCTTTCTGTCTCCCTTCACCCCTTCCCCAGTGCAGGGTAGCAAACTGGATATTTTCTCTTCCGGTTAACCTCCCTGCCTTCCGCCCATCATCTCTCTCTCTCTCTCTCTTGATTTCTACATGGAAGTCCCGTGTACAGGAAGTCCCGTGTACATCTGCAGTAGCAATCCGCTCGTGTCATATGTTGTCTAATTCATTGCTTCTTCTCGTCGCGATATCACCGCTCAGTGTTTCCGCGGCGATAGCAGAAGTGACACCTTGCGCTTATTCTGGCGTTCCGGTCAGCGAGCTGTTCAAGGGAGCGAACGAGCTGGCTGGCAGGTAAAAAAGGGCGCACGTGCGCAGTGCGCGCTCTCGAGCTTCGCAGGCAGCCGTCAGTAGGCGCCACTGTGCTGTCCGCCACGCGCTCCCGTGGTCCGTAAAATTTTGACCGCCACTGTACGTACGGTTATACAGGTGTTCTCTCTACGTACGTTGAATATCGCACACGGACCGCTGGGATACAGGGATAATCGACAAGATCTCACTGACAACGCCGGGTGCACCGCGTCCACTGACGACGCCGCGTGTAGTCTATCAGTTTCTTGCTGAGACTGAGCTTCCCAGCTCCACGGACAGCCACCGCTCAACATTTTAAGGTTCCATAACCGGGGATAACAAAACGTGTTCTTCGAGGGCCTTGATTTACCAGTTCTCTTCGTTGTTCATGATGATGATGGGGTGCCATTCCCTTTGTAACGGGTCGCTGCGTATAGCGGCTTGGCAATACAGGGAGTGGGGAGAAGACACAACGAAAAGGGAACATCACGAGGGAAAAAGTTAAAGAGAAAAGAAATAGATATTAAGAAAAAAATTAAGAAAACAGGATAGCTGCTGCTATCTATCGGCGCTGATTTCCTCCGCATAGCCTTCGAGATTGGCGTGCCTATGCGCCATTTCGGAGGCCATGTGTTTACCTACTTTGTCGCCAGATTAACACCGGCTACTATCCTCAACGACAGCGTGAGTGTTGCAAGATGGCTCGACCACAGGGGACTCCCTTCTATACACGGGCCCAATGGGAAGCTTCGCCTCTAGAGTCAGTATATGAACTCTACGGGCACACACCTGTACTCCTCCGTCTCCGCTGCTCTGCTGAATACTGGGGCTCGCGCACTAGTTAGAGAGGCGACCGCCAGAGGGCCGCGCCTACCCAGGCAGCACGCAGCATATGCTGATTATTCAGCAGATGCTTCCTGGTTTATTTTATGCTGATGATGTTGTCTTATTCGCGGACAGTCGAGATGATATACAACGGCTGGTGAATATATGCGGGAAGGAAGCCGAGGCTCTAGGACTAGGATTTAGTGTAACAAAATGCGGACTGATGGTATTCAATGATCCCAACGAGCAGGCGGTATCCATACAGGGCCAAGAAATACCGAGAGTAAGCGAATACAAGTACCTTTGCGTATGGGTAAATGAGGGTGATAGATACATGAAGGTACACGAAAAAGCCTTGGTAGCAGAGGGAAAGAGGAACGCAGCAGTAATGAAGCACAGAGCGTTATGGGGAAACAATAGGTACGAGGTGCTTAGGGGTCTGTGGAAAGGGGTAATGGTACCGGGGCTTACATTTGGGAACTCAGTGGTATGCATGAGGCCAGAGATACAATCAGGAATGGATGTGAATCAAAGAACTGTGGGACGCCTCGCGTTGGGTGCCCACGGGAAAACGACAAACGAGGCTGTAAAGGGTGATATGGGATGAGCGAGTTCTGAGGCAAGGGAAGCGCAGAGCAAAATAAGGTTTGAAGAGAGGCTAAGGAATATGAAAGAGAGTAGGTGGGCAGTGAAGGTGTTCCGCTATTTATATAGAAAGAGCGTTGACACGCAGTGGAGAAAGAGAACTAGGAGGCTCACCAGTAAGTATACGGCTCTACGAGAACTGAGAACAAAGAGCGTAAAGGGAAAAGTCAGAGAGGCGGAGAAGATTTACTGGAGGGCAGCGATGGAAAAGAAACCGACTCTGAATAACTACCGAGAGGGCAAAAACGAAATAAAGAGGGAGGCATTTTATGATAATTCAAGAGGAAGCGCTTTATTGTTGAAAGCGAGATCGGGCTGCCTTAGAACGCGTATTTATAAAGCGAAATTGAGCAAAGAAGAAGAAAAATGCACATGCTGTGAGGAGGATAGGGAAACAACGGAGCATGTTCTGATTGAATGCGGAAATGTCCACCCAGGTGTACGTTTGGGCACACCCTACAGGAAGCCTTGGGCTTTAGGGCGAACAACGGGAAGCTGAACATAGCCGCGATTGAAATAAGTAAGAGACGGTTACAATACTGGTGGCAGAAAACTAGAGAGAACGGACAAAAATAATTATAGGGGAAATATGGACTTTCTGCCATAAGGGGCAGGGAACTGGGCTATGAATTTCCGTTTTTGCTATAGCATGATCGATTTGATTGAAGTAAATTTAAAAGGCATGAGGAAAATTTAAAGAGAGAGAAAAAAAGTTCTTAAATCTTCTTACGAGCCTGGTGGCGCACATGTCGCCGCCCCGTTACAAAGGGGACGCTCATAGCATCCATCCATCCGCACGCAACGTAGGGTCAATATTGGTTTTATGGCGGCAAAGTTCGGTCCATCCACGGCCTAATGTTGCCGACAGCGAGCCAGTGTCGGCTAAGTAGCCGTCAATGACTGGCAACGTCGGGGCACTATAGCTGCTGACACGCCGATATCGGCAGGCCGTCGACTGTAATCGGTAACATGGGCCGCATATGCCGCGTCACTGCCGACATCGGCTGAGGCGATGGCTTTCAAAGGCAACTATGGCGCCGGTTTTGCCTTTCTACAGGCAATATGGGCTGGCCGACGCCATTTATAGGCAACACTGTGCCAAGTATGCCAGCTTAGAGCACCCGTTGGCTGAGCCGATAACTTTCTCTGGAAAATGTGGCGCCGATTTTGCCGCTCAACAGCATCGCCTGAGGAGTGGCGAATTTGGCGCGATATTTGCCTAGAGAGATTATTTCACAGGAAACATTGAGTCATTTCTGCCGTCCGGGAGGCAACGTCGACTACGCCGCAGCCTTTCATGGTTTAAATCGGCCGGGCCTCTTTGGAAGCCTGCTGTAATAATAATTGAGATCCGATCGAGACAAGCATGACCGAAATTCACTTAAGAGATTCGACGTAAGAATCAGATGTTGGGCTTCATATTTTCATGCATGCGCATTTCAGTGCTGGAACATAGCGCACGTGGTGCGTTTTGAACGGCATAAAATATTCTGTTCGCGCGCTTTGTTTTTTTATAAACACGGTGCACAAAGAACATGCATACAGCGAAACTATTGATATATACATGTATAGGCTGTTTTGCGGGAACTTTGTGAAATATGCTGGCGCAACAGTGAACATTAGCCTGAAGGATCGAAAGCATGGTGGAAAATTATCTAACAGTGCATGCCAGAAAATTAAAATTCACAGAAATCGAACTAGCTCGTGCTTACATCGATCGCCACAACCACCACTTATGTGCTAAGCAAAGATAAACAGTCGGAAGCGGCGCTGTACTACTGACATTTAGGAACCTATGCAAGGAAATGGCCTACGGAGGTAACAGCGCAACAGCGAGGGGACAAAACAGATCTAGTGTTAACTATATTCAGAGAACCATGAAATACATAGATCCCTTTGCATTCCAAATTCAAATGAAGTGCGCTTGTCAAGACCACGACATTTGCAAAAAGGCAAAAACGAAAAAAGAAAGCAGTAATATGGCAAGCATTTTTCATCTCAAATGTGGCAAATCAATATTTGATATGTAGAGAGCTTTTCTTGTTGGTTATACTAGAGTGTATGTGATCAAACAGTGTCCTTCTGCGGGCGATCTGCGTATTCCATAGTATACAAAAACAGGAAGCATGCACTGAAAAGAAATTGTTGAAAGTAAGATCTCTCTTCTGTCCCTTAGTTTCTTCATATGTTGTTGCATGGTTACAGTATAAATCAACTAGCTAAATTCAAGCTGTTGTTGACGTGCCCTTCCACTACATGTCATCAGTGCGTTCGTGATACTAGCGCATTCCTTTAAAAAGGAGCTCCAGTACAGCCCAACGCATGTATCGCAGCTCGCATAAGCCCAGCAACAGTAAAGAAAAATTGTCTACTGGGCTGGTAAACTTATACCGCCCTTTTCCACCTCCATGCTCTCTCCTACCACGCAGATACAATATGCCAATGATTCCTTAATACGCCCACGGCGTTGTGTATAATTCCTCCTTTTTTGCTTTTTTTTTGTGTGTAACTACAGTCAGTGTGTTCTTTCCGCACCTTTCAAATTCGTTTACACATCAGCCATCGAGCCTGACTGCATGCTCTGTGCAGTGTGTTGGATTTATCACTGACGTTCGTATGAGACTATGGCGTTGATATAAGCAAACATGTGCGTATTCTGGTATTTAGCAACTAATTTATTCATAACCAATAAGGGTAAAAGAAGGGCGCGTAGAGACAGAGTCATCGCAGCATTTCTTGTCGTGCAGAAAGGCAGCACGTGCATGTCTTTCCTGCGCTGCAGAAAATGGCAGAAACTCAAGCACAGTGGCGGCGCCGCCCGTCCTCGGTACGTTTGTGGAGCGCAGTGCAGCATTTCGCTCGCGTTTTTAGCTAGAGTGGGTGGTTCACCCTCTGCGAAATCCTGTGCTACAGGTAGCTGGCAAGAGAACAGATGCATACCAGCATACTCCATAGGCTGCACCAGGCTGCACTTAAGAAATGCATTCCCGGCGGGTGTCCCCGCCATAGTGCATAAATGTTTGCCCCGCAGAAATGCTGCCTGCCACGTTTTGCGACAACCACAAAAAAAAAGAAAGAAAAGCGCATAACCTAGCACATGCTAAGCTAGCAGCAACTAAAAATTAAAAAAAAGTGTGTGAAGGGGGGGATGGGGGGGGCGCGTCCCGTCCCGAACTGACCAGCCTCCTCACGGCCCCTTCCCTACATGCACGTCCATTGTGCGCACCTACAGTTTGCAAAGAATGTCGTTCTGAACCTGTTTCTGGTGGCATTGGTGGCCCTTCGGAGGAGGAGACCGCGCAGTTTTCAGGGAACATTCCGCGCGGCTGCATTCTCTCGTCGCGGCTGCATTGCTACTGACATGGAAGGTGTACGAACGAGTTTCAACGGCTGCACGCAGTCTGTCTACGCGTGTCGGCGCATGTACCGCATTTATCGATTACCGATTTACCGATGTATGCCAAAAATATGAAATTTATGATAATGCAAAATGATTGCGCGATTCCTTGGCCAGTGTACCTCCTAAGACAATGCGCATCACAACTGCGACACCGGTTGTTTGTGAACACAAGCCTGCGCCTTCTGGTGAGACTACAATGTCGTCGCCGAATTTGTATTGCTGACACACAGCAATACAAATTGCTGCACAGGGGATGCCGAAGTTCGGTGTTGCTGGCCAGTTTTCAAAATGCGACCTGGCACTTTTTGTTGCGATGTTAAACCACCGGCTCCAACTTTATATATTATTGGTGTCCTGAGGTGCGTAGGCTCTATATTTTCGAAGAGCCTACGCACGTTGTCCCAAAGCAATTTTACTTCATATAGTTAATCCTGTGCTTGTATCAAACAACCATTGTGTGGTGACTTGCAGTTCCCGTAACATTTTTTTTTCTTGCCCGTATTTTTAAAGGTAACGTCATACCGAAGACGCGCTTCTTGGTGTTGGGCACGTGCGGCAGTTCGGCACGCAATGGCATTTTTAAAGTATCCTTGAAAAGATCTTCTTCCTCTAATATCTGCTGATAATGCACCTTGCACCTATCATTTAAGGGCATTTTCGCTTAAAGACCCCATCCTTGGCATGTGTCGTGTTAGCTCACGTCTACATGTTTTCTTTTCCGATGTATGCCAAAAATATGAAATTTATCATAATTCCAAATGCACCTGTTTCAACTAATGCGCCACTTTTGAAATTGCTTTGCAACAGAACCTTTACTCATGTGTCTTTTCTTTTTCCCTTGGGTATCTAAAGCGACACGAAGCCAAGCTCTGGTGGTTGAATATTGAACATAGATTCATTATGTAGTTAGAAGGACAACTTTCTTTTGTTATTTTTGAAAGTAGTACCCGATTATGAGATGTTTCTGACATTTCTTGAATTTCACTGTTTGTTCATGAGTCGCACATAAGTTGCGTACAATTATAGTACAGTGCTGATGTGATCCACAGCTGTGCTAACTTTTCACGCCTTTTCCCAAAGGTTCCACCCTTGCCGAAGCTTTTCCACTACGACGGTGCAACACGAGAATAGCATATTATCAATGCAGAGTTCACAAAATAAATGAAATAGTGGTTTTCCCTATAAACCTCTCTTGTTGTGTTATTTATTTTGTTTAGAACGCATTAATAGAAAGTAGAGAGGATCCACTTAGCCCCACTTGTTACTGCGTTAATAAAGCTTTCGCGTATGCATGAGAGGCACATTTACACAAACTACTGTTGGTCCATCGAAAATGCTTTCATAGCCCTTCGAAAATGAGAAAACACAAAAATAAAAATTTTTGAAATCCAAACGGCGCAACACACGTGGGGTAAACACTAGAAACACCATAATGGCTGTGAACGGTCGCGCCGACAACACGCCAAAAAAGCCTGAACGCCCGCAACATCGGCCAATGCTACCTAGCCATATAAGACCCATTCTGGCTGGCCAAATTTGGCCCACGCTGGCTGGCAAATTTCACCCACTCTGGCTGGCCAAGTTCGACCCATGGTGGCTTCGCCACAGTGGGACCATTCTGGCTGGTCATCATCGGGCAGATGTGGGTGAAAGTAGCGCGAGCGCGATTTGCCGACTTAGGCCCGATATCGCTGCCGACTTTGGCCGACTTCACGCCTACATCAGTCCTGTGTTGGCGTGCTGCCTGGGTATATAGCGCGAGCGCTTCTGGCGTGCTTCCGTTCTCAACGCCGAGAGCTCAGGCAGCGGGATGAAACTTTGCGGTTTTTCTGTCCCATGACCGCAGCGATCCTAATTTTGGGGGCTGTACTACCTGCGAGCATAAATGAATGTTGTCGTTCTATTTTATATTTATTACCAGATAACTTATTAACTCCGGAGTTTTTAATATGCAAGTGAACCTAAATATTGCTATTCGAGAATGCGAAAATACGAGCGCCGCCCGGAGTGGCAAACGGGAATCGCACAGTCGTCCTGTCTCTTACGGCGACAAAGGGGCGTTTCCTGTCGTGCGCACATGTATGCTACGGCCAACGGTGTCCCAAAGGCCGCTTTTACCACCGTAAAGTTTGTTTCAGCGAAACGCTTGCAAGCTTCAGCGGAACAGACGCATGAATGGATTCGCGCTGTCAACACAAATAGTGCTCTCCTGAGTGGTGTGGAATTTTTTCTCGCCACACCGGCATAAAATTCTTTCGGAGCCTGGCGGACGAAAGGTACGATCTGCATGCTGTTCGTTTTGTTTTTCTACGCTTGCACGGCATATCAGGATGCGGTTGCAGCAGTAGCTGTGTAACAAAACGTTCAAACAAACTCTGGTCTTTATTGTTGTCGAATTTATGTGTACACGTAAACAAGGATAAAGTCCTACTTAGAATAAGTGGCGCAAAAATAGGTGGATTGGCAAACCTTGATCAACGAAAAGCAACGATTGCCGTTTTTATCATGTGGAGGATCGCGCAACAGGAAGAAAGTCGTGCGCTCGCCATCTGAACACCTTCCACTCGCTCAGTTAGGCTTGCTGGTGCATGCCAATTTAATTTGGCAATAAATCAACCCCCCCGCCCCCACTCAAATCGTCAGTCCTCTTCAAGATGGCGTCTCCCAGTGCGTGTCTGCAATGCGCCGCCATGTTTTAGTACCATCCCCCCCCCCCCCCCCAAACACCAGGCGTTCGTCAGGTGCTGCGAGCTAAAATCTCGTTCTGTGGATGGTATAGGCACGTTGCACATCTAACTCCGCCGACGACACTAGCGCCGCTGCGGCGGCGGGCTCGTCACCGTCGGGGAAGCGGAGAGCGGTCGCGCCTGCTTGCCCTGTTGACTGCGCCAGTTAAGCGGCTGCTTTGTCGCCTTGCACCGCATTAAATAATTTTTTTTAAATAAGTTTTTGTAGGCTTAGTGTATCGGAATGATTCTTTGCAGAAGTCAAACTGTAGCGTTGTGGAATCGAACATTCTATATTTACAGCAACTCGCCGTGGAAGAAGTTTCAGAGCTTCCCAACGCGCTAGTAAGTTTTACATAGCCGCGAGTTGTCAACTGTGCCAGACTATTTCATTAAAGAGAACTTTGTGTTTGCAAGAATTACATATGCTGGCATATTACTTAGGCTCGCCTTAATTAGCCCCAAATATGCTTAGCTTATTTGAATATACAATTACCTGGGCATGGTTGCTATGGCAATGCGCGACTCTACGGAGTCTTCTGCGGATTCCTTACCTCAAACAGCTTCGCTGTTAAAACACAGCGACCGCGATAGGTCGTTCGCGTTTGCATATGTACCCGTGATGGAGGCTTTGTGGATACATTTGACGCCAACTGCTTCTTCAATCGCCATGGGAATAACTGCTTGAACAGGCGACAATGAACACGCCAGGTCAAACAGTCGAACTGAGGAACGGCTTCTCAGAGGCGAGCTATCAACTTAGCGCGGTTTCTCTTCGTTGACCTCGCAATTAAATCCTGAACTAACCAGCAACACAAGTGCTATTGCACTGATTTTTTAGCAAATGGTTCACTAAATTTCCACCTGGCAGCCAAGTGCGTGTTTTTCGAGAGAGTTTTCATCCTCAGTTTGAGGAACGCGAAGGCGCGTGGTTTAAGCGCCAGCTGCTTTAATTCATCTTTTACATCATACGTACAGCCTGCCTGATCCAGCAGCTTATCGTTCCTAGTACTTATACCTAAGAAAAGGTTACAAATGTTCAGCTACCTATGAAAAGACTAAGGGCAGTAACGCGAGCACTCATGTTGCGTCTCTCTACATTACGTTCTCGTCCTACGCTAGCTCTTCACATTTTTTTTACACGCTCTATACGAACGAGGACGAACATCGTACGTGTTCGAAATACTTGTTGAATTCCGTTTTAACAAACTGCTATTATGGCCAACGACACGGCGCTCAACGCGCGCACCACCTTCACTCGCCTCGGAGTATCGAGGGCAGCCCGCGGAAGCTCCCCCGGCGCTAACGAATAACTGGCCACAGTGGCGCTGGTGGGCTATGCGATGGTGGAGGCTCCTGGCGGGCGCAACCTGCCTATAGGAAGTTTCACTGCCCTGGCTCAGTGTTTGCACATCTCCACACAGCCTCAAATCGGAGCGGGCGCTGAAAGCAGCGGTCAAGCGCCAAAAGCGGTCGCTACCTGAGGTTGGCCGGCGCTACCAAACTCAGGTAGCGCTCTTCAAGCGCGACTTCCTCGATCGCTCGTTCGGTCTCAGCTGTAACGTATGTGACCGCTTGTAGTTTGAGAACAGCCTCACGACCATCGCCTCCATCCGCAACAGCCAGTGCCATGCCAACGCTACCGCCTCGCTCAAACGTGGCAATGAGGCCTTATTGCCGTACAATTGTGCTCATTCAAAGGTGGTGAAGAGAAGCATTGCTGGGTTTTTTTTTCAGAAATGCGCTGACAAAGCCATGTGCTCATTCTGTTCTAACCAGTTTCATAAAATAAGCCAAGCGCCTAGAAACTGCAAGCGAAGTCCACGCGAAGTCCCGAGAACCATGGTGGAAGAAATTCTGAAATCAATCAAGGATGCTGGTCGCGTTAGGGCCAGTTCCAGTGCTACAAACCGAACGCGAAGAAAAACTGTAGCCGTCATTCCATACATTCACCAGATTAGCCACAACATAAAGCGCATCGGCCAACGAGTGGGTGAAAATTTGTTTTCTGGGGCTCCCAAAGGGCTTCAAAAGATGTGTTCGGCAAGTGAACGCAGGCAGTGACCTCAAGCACAACTGTAGAACAAATAATCAGGACGAATTCGTCACCTGTGATGATAAAGCAGCGTATTCTATACCGCTATCGTGTAACAATGAGTGCGTCGGGTAAACCGGCAGATGCATGAATGAAGGCCCGAAAGAACACAGATACAATGTAGAAAGTGCTATCACAGGACATCTGGGGATTCATTGCAGGGATTGTAGTTGCCGGCCTCTTTATAATCAGGCGTGAATACTCGTAAGAAACAAAAGTAAGATGGTGCGTGAAACAGTATAAGCACAAGAAATCACGAAACGCGATGACAGGTGTATTAGTAGAGCCTCAGTAGCTCAGTCGGACAGAGTGTGTGAATTCTTATAATAAAATTTGTGATATCGACGGTTGTCTTCGGCTGAACACAATGCGTGCCTCATGTGCACGGTTTCTTTCCTATTTCCTTGTAAAATGCGCATAAATATGTGTGTGCGCTGGGAAACAAAAAAAAACAGTTGTTAGTCAGCGATCATATGTTGTGTGTGTGCCGTTTGCGCCGTAGAAGTTTTGAAATCTGGGTCATTTGGTACATGCTGTTGAACGGGCAAAACCAGCCCCAAAAAGACGACGGACGGAAGAGAGAAGTGACACACACATTGGCTGGACTAACAACTGTGTTTAATTAACAAAAACCATCTTGAAGGAAAACCAGGAGAGTATGCGCCGACCAAACAACGAACCCAGAAGCTAATGTAATTGCGACCGGAAGCTAAGTTCCTTGTGCACCAATGACAGTAAAGCAGTGCTGACACAGCCGGCAACTTGCGTGCTAACGTGATACGCCTCGAGAATTTCGGGCTCAGGTTTAAGCTTACCCCTACCAGGTACCCTAGCATTGGAAAAAAGCGGGACACAACCGCACTGCGATACACAATAGACGTGCGTATACTATGTTGCTGATAGCATTTTTTCTCATTGCTGCTCTGGTCTTCCAGCTAAATTATTAGCCTTGTAAATTGATGCAATTATCTTTGTCTACATTTTTACCCTTGAGCATGTGTAGTGCGGCTGGCATCGCTTCTATTGTGGATTTCGTTTTTGTGCATATTCCCACTGCTGTAACAATCGCTTTGAGTGATTGACAGTGTTTGAAAATAACTAAAATAAATAAATATGATTGTAAGAGACGCCATAGTGGAGGGCCCTGGAACTTTCGACAAACTGGGGTTTTTCAACGCGCGCTCAAATTACAGGGGCCTCAATACTTCGCCTCCATAGACAACGGAGTAGGAAGAATAGGAGAAGGCGAAGCAGGAGCTTACGCTGTCGCTGTACTCCGTTCCCTGCGCAGGGCTCTCCGACACGGCAGAGGGTGGTGCATGCGATTTGTCTCTCGTGTGGGTGAACTACGTGGGAGGAGGATGATGATTGTGTTTCGGTTGAGGAATGGACGCTAATTTCCTGAGCCCACGTCGAGAGCGTGGCTCATCGTCCGGGGGGCTAGGGGACAGGAAACAAAAGCCGTACGGGGAGGGGGGACTCTGCAAAATTTTGGCCACCTGGCCTTCTTTAACGTGCACTGGCAACGTACAGCAGTACATGGGCCTCTCGCATTTTCACCTCCATCGAAAACGCGACCGGCGCGGCCGGGATCGCACCCGCGGACACAGCAATTACGTGGAACTAACAGGAGGTTGCGAGGACATCCGCCCACAACAGAGCGTCCAGCAGAGCTCAAAGCTATGTGGGAATTTATTGTCGTGCCCTGAACTCTACTTTGACAAAAGCGAGGTGCCGTATAAAAATGCTGCTTTACATGTGAAATCACTGAGGATCAGTTCGTCAGGAAGCTAGTTCGCCATCGACTGTATTTCCATCTGAGGAAATTGCGCATCGTACTGAAGCATGGGTGGTGAATATTCTCTGTGAATTCTAGTTCTCAATCGTTTTCAACAGGCGAAATATTAAATGGACCCTGAGTTTCATGCTTTATCTTTTTTTTCGTGTCTGCTGGCTCACACGTTGCACACGTCATGGCCTCATATATACTCCTGTTTTGAAGATTAACCCCCCCCCCCCCCCAGTTTATTTCTCACGTTGGCATGTGGCGCAATACTTATTGCTGAGCCCTTGCGAAGGAAGTGTGCAGGATGCAATGGTACCTGTTAGGATCACAAATGGCAGCGCACAACGGGCGACGAGACAACAGGGGCAAAAAATATATGAAAGACAAGCAACGAGTTCATAGGGCGCAGTGCTGTGTGGTACACTATCAGGGCAATGCGACGGCCCGCATATACCGGCACCTAAGGAAGGATCTGGGGAGCGAGGCGTAAGATATTCGTGGTGTGAAACACACCTGATGGAGCTGCTGTTTGGCGTTCGTGTTGTCCCGGAACGCATGCTCACAGACATTTATCCTTTCTTAAAGATTTCTCTCGCAAGCTCACTAATATATAGTGCACTGAAAACCTACAAAAATGCCCTTAAGCTACAGGCAAAAGAGCAGAGGCCACAAACCTGCTGTTAGGCACCGGGTTTCGGATCCACTGGATCAGCTGCCAGTTTGTGAGGAGCCAGACGTCGCCCTTGGACAGTATGTGGTCGAGGAAGCGCAGAAAGCCCTTCTTGTGGTGTTGCGTGTTGAACCAGGCCGAGTGGTAGAAGAGGTTGAACGGTGCTCGGTTGCTCTTGTAGTGGCGGTTGAAGTTCTTCAGCAGCATCTTGTAGACGCCCTCGTCGTCGGCCGGGTTCGAGCATGCGTCGCCCATGGAGCAGCGACCACCCCGAAGGTCGATCCACATCACCATGCCCACCTGCGTCATACGCTCAACGTTTATATCTTGACGCAGCTTTTCATGGCGAAGGAAACGAAAACTGAGCGAACAGGACGAGAACTGACGTAGGACAGAATGTGTACTTACTTGAAATAACATTTCTTTTGAATCGAATGCGAACTTCAAGTGCGTTTACAGCGGATACAACACCATGAAAAGTTGGGCGAGCAGCGCATAGCGCTGCCTGTCCTGTCTCAAGTGATTTGACGTTCAGTCACAAGTGGTCTTGTCATTGCATGTATTCTTTTCCACCTTCCCCTCATTTGCGCTGGAACACACACGTCCACATTGGTGGCCGAGTGCCGCACGCGAACGGTGGACGACGAGGCAAGTATCAGCTTACGCAACTTATTAAATGCGAAGCATTTCTTGGCGAACCTAAGCCACTTCTGGCGAACCTAAGCCAGACAAGAATGCGCAGGTTAACAGTATGTATCTCTATAGCCGCAACTTCTTGGTACTCTCCTGGTCGCCCTGCATGTTCATTTGGTAAGCCCAAATATAACAATTATATGGACACTTGAACGGGGCTTTCGCCGTCGCCGTCATGTCCCGTTTATGTATATATACAGACTGAAATCTCTAAGAAAAAAGCATGCCGCTTACGCAGGCAGTGCCATATAGATCTGTAGTAAAGCTCGGGTTGACGCTTGAACTATCTGGTTCATGTTGCGACGAAGGGAAAACAGCACTGCATTTTAAACGACACACAAAAGAACGAAACACGACAGGCGATGCCCCTCCGGAGCGGAGAGACAAGAATGCTAAACCTTATCTTGCTGTTTGCACAGGTGCTGCTGCTGCTTCGCTCGGCTACACAATAGGTCAATAGCGGTTTTACTCCGTCGGAACATGCTGCTTGGTGTTTGGACGTGCGCAAGCTTCATGGGAACGGGAAAACTACGGAACGGGCAATTGTTGCCGAAAGTGCATGGACAGCGAAGGCTGTACGATCGGCGACATCAACTCAGGGGGCGGTTTATTCGAGCCAGGATGCTGTGTCGTCAGTGGGCTTGACAGCACCGCAGAGACAAGAATGCGAAACCCTGTCTTGCTGTTTGCGCAGGTTGGTGAGATACGTTACTCTGACTCTGTTCCATATGACTGTCGTTGTCTTGTAGTGCTGCCGAACCCACAGGCAGTCAGTGTACTTGTCGCCGATTGATGGGAGGTAATAGTATTGTTACTAGCGTGTGTTGCGGTCGTGAAAACAATCCCTGGCCCTCAAACGGAGGAGCTGGTCTTACAGCTGATAGAAGGGCAAAGAGAAATCAAATCAGAAATAACAGAAATGAAACAAAACTTTCTTATTGCCGCAATGATTTCATCCCAGATACCTGCACTGGTAAAAAGGGTAGAAGTGACTGAAACAGAAGTGTCAACTCTGGGATCCGCTTTGGCGAATCTGATAAAGAAGGTTGACAAAATAGAGATTCGCAGCAGAGTAATGACACTGTAATCAGATGCATTCCAGATTCGCAGAATGAGACGAAGCAAACTTTGAAACAGGAAGCTGGAGTGGGAATTCTGCAGGGGAAACTACCTGTTACAAGTTTCGAAGGTATATATCGAATTGAAAAACACTTTTCATGCGGACCAGACAAAACCCGTCATTCTGCGCCTGGGAAGCCTCACAGAGCAAAAAAGGACGTAATACGCAATCGCAAGAAGCTCCGGGGAACAATTGTTTTCGTCAATGATGATTTCTCGCATGCTTTAAGAGGGAAAATGCAATACCTGTGGAACAGCTCATTAGAAAAGAGAAAAAAAAGCTCTACAATCCCTAAGCATATTCTTATGAGATGAGAACGCGAAAGCGTTTCTTTTGGTTTGACTATTGTTGCGGAGGGGGTGTTGCAAACTGGTGTTGCTGAGTTGTGTTATAAAGAATAAGGCAACGTGGGAGGCTGGATTGTGTTTATTCGCATGATTTGATGCCATCAAATTGGTGTAGACACTTCACACGTCCTCATCTATTTCGTCATCTAGGCAGTACACGCACATATGCTCGAGGCAGGTCTCGGGCATATCGAAGTAGTACGACCGTTGCGGCTTTCTGGGAGGTGTCATTCGACAGTCACCGGTGTCGTCACCCTCTTATCGTTCCAGTGACAGCGTGCTTGAGTCGGCGTACACGGCCGTCCACTTTTAGGGTGAACACGGCTCACCGTGGCCGCGCTCCGCGCAGCGCCAGCACGGCCGGTGCGGCGGCGCATCGAAGCAAACGCGGCGCAGGCGCACAGGGACCTAGGGGAGGTGCTTAGCGTCGTCCGCTACAGCGCGGGAGCACGCCTCTGTTGCTTCGCTGTGAAGCGCGTTTCACTGAGCGAAGGCGAGCGAGCGCCCGAGGCAGCGTCGCGAGAATGCGCGCTTCACTAATTGGAGCATTTTCCGGCTAGTGTTGTCTGCAGGTTGTTCACAGCCTGCCTAGTCACGCTTGAACAGGAACGAGCTTCCCAGCACATAGCCGACTTAGGTGTATATCTGTTTTGTTAGTGCAAGTGATGAGGGTAAAAGAACAACGTCATATTTTATGCAATATTTATTTGGCCCGGGCTATTTCATTTTACTGCGGCAGCTGTTGGTGCAGTGCCTCCATAGTAACCCATCAGGCACGATTTTCGTGATTTGGATCCTGACGTCATGGGTGTAGCGCGCTGTTTCGCGCATCTCTGGATTATATAACCAATTTTGATAGTAGACCTAAGAAAGTGACCGACACCCGCCATAAGTTACCACAAATTCAGAGGGTGATTTTTCGATCGTGCATATATATTTTATCATGTTTGTCATCGGTTCTTCCATTAAGGAGGGCAAAACAGAGTATTTCGACAGTAACTGCGTTGCTGTGCGGCTTCCTTATTGGCGTGTTAATGTCGGTTATAGGTGTGTCAATCGCGTTACGTGATGTAGAAAACTGCTCTCTCCGGCATAAGAACTGGATCTGCAGTAATTTACGACCAAACTGCATCTTTCTGGATCCAATAAAACATGCTATTTATTTTTTTTTGTTTTCATACTTTACGTAAAATCGCCTAAGCGGTGCTGATGCGTACCTGACTCAAGAAATAGCATTTTCATTTGGAGGAATCGTCGGTCAGTTCTTCGGCAACATTGCTGGCTCGTGTAAAATAAGTGGCGCAGACATTTCTTTCTTCTTTTTTTTATCCTTGAAGTCAATGTACACAGAAATCGAAAGCCGTTACTGTCAGTCTGAACAGGTTGTAGGAGTGGGAAATCTATAATGAAAGTGTGTGTTTCCTATGGCTGACATTGCGTCTCGCCGAGTAAGGAAGGCGTTATTCGCTTCCACATCATTGACCTTTTCAAGAGGCCATATGCACATTTTCCCTAAAATTTAATAAATTGCTAATTTTGGGGTACATGTCCCAAAGCGATGCATGGCATCGGCGTTATAAACGCCATTAAAGGGGAGCGCCAGATAAATTTAGTATGATGAATAATCTTTTTTTAGTAGTGAGGGAAAGGGGCCCTTCCCCCTTTTATTTGAGTACGTGAAACCCAAATATGAACAAAGGAACGCTGGCCGCGAACAAGTCATGCTGTAGCGGTCGTGGGGAAGTGGCCGTCCCGTATGTAGAGCTAACGCGGCCACGACGATCTAACGGGCGGCCCACCAGCTGACGATGCTAGGCGAACGGAGTGGCCATTTTCGAAACCCCAACGCGGCCGGACCCAGATGGGTCAAGTCGGACCGTTTACCTTTCAAAAGAAATGCTTATGGGCGCTGACCCGATCTATCACCACGCTCCCCTATTTTTTTCGCTTAAGCGACGCAACCATCTTTTATCAACTTACAATGCTAACACGCTGCTGCCAACGGCTGCCCAATCAAGTGCCTGCCCGTCCACAAGTGAAAAATCTATGGATTTGTGAAAGAGAAACACGCCAGAGGTTGCGGATTGAAAGCATTTCTGTCGGCTTGCATGAACATTATCTTATCAGCTTTCGAAAATAGATTTTTATTCGGTTCCCAGTTGTCATAGCACCTCGGCGATATAAATGCTATAACAGTGCAGGACTACTTCATTTCCGCAGCGCGCTTTCGGAAAGTAGCCATGACGCGGGTGCCCTTAAAAAAAGGGTGGCACATAGTAGATCTCTTCCTACAGTACTATCTCCAGCGAGTTATATCGGAGATGGTGAATCGGCCACTTAAAACTGCAAATCGAATCGCCCAGGGTGTCGGTCACTTTCTTAGGTCTATTATCAAAATTGGTTGTATAATCCAGAGGTGCACGAAACGGCGCACTACACCCACGACGTCAGGATCCAAATGCCTGATGGGCTACTCTGGATACACTGCACAAACAGCTGCCGCAGCAAAACAAAATAGCCCGGGCCTAATAAAGATTGCGTAAAAAATGACGTTGTTCTTTTACCCTCATCACTTACACTAACAAAAAAGATATACACCTAAGTCGGCTATGTGCTGAGAAGCTCGTTCCTGTTCAAGCGTGACTAGGCAGGCTGTGAACAACCTGCAGACAACACTAGCCGGAAAATGCTCCAATTAGCGAAGCGCGCATTCCCGCTACGCTGCCTCGGGCGCTCGCTCGCCTTCGCTCAGTGAAACGTGATTCACAGCGAAGCAACAGCGGCGCGCTCCCGCGCTGTAGCAGACGACGCTAAGCACCTCCCCTAGGTCCCTGTGCGCCTGCGCCGCGTTTGCTTCGATGCGCCGCCGCACCGACCGCGCTGGCGCTGCGCGGAGCGCGGCCACGGTGATCCGTGTTCACCCTAAAAGTGGACGGTCGTGTACATAGACACTACCATGGCCTTGTGATCCGAGTAGTAACTGGAGGCACACACACATCTCGCACAATGTATGGGTCGTTGGTGAATGCAAGATCGAAGCATGTAGTACATATCGACGTCGTGCTTTGCCTCAGTGGGCGTCTTCAATTCGAGTTTGAACTCGGCACTCATCGCGGCGAGGAGCGATGGGTAGCTGGCGCGTTCGCACGCCGAGTGTTGCTACGGCGATGCCATGCAGCTGGGCGCGCGCTTTCGCCAGCCCAGTGAAGAAATGCGGCTACGCGACCGCACGTGTTGGCGCCGGCGTCACTTCCGGTGGGAGAGTTCACGTGCTTTCCGGGCACGGTTTTTTGGACGCTTTTTGCGGACGGCAGCTGGGAGCGCGCTATCGCCAGCCTAGCCAAGAAACGCTTTCGCGTTAGAAAAAGAGCAAGTTGCACTTCTGTATGCCAAAATGAGGATAAACGGAGTTATGTACGCATGGGATGAAGCCACAAACCAACGCTATCGGGTCACTGACAGCCCGTCTAATACACGTGAAAGAACCACTGCTTCCTTAAAAGACTGACATGCGCAGCCGGGCAAGTTTCGGCTACTTAATGTCATTGCCCGTAGTCTTGTAGACCTGGAGCACGTTTTATTCGAGCACCTCCCAGACATTGTATTTGTAACATAAACGTGGCTGCATGAGGGCGTCCGACATTGTGAAAGATTCCCTCCAGGATATAACGCGATCAGACGCAGGGCGTTGCCATCTTTCTGGAATGCAGCCTTAAATACACGGTCCTTTACAAACCGTCCGACAGTGTCGGACGGTTAAAGCTTTCATGGATGGCAAAGGAGTGTCGAAGAAACCTTGCAGAAAGACACTCGTCACTACGACGAAGACCCCTCACTTGTGCACGCTACTATATACTTTGATTATTTCAAGAAGTATAACCATGAACGTACACACGGTTATGAAATGCGGTCAGGAAGGTGTGACAGCAGGCGCAGCCTGGGACAGCGGGCAGCATGCCTGAAGTAGTATGCTTAAAATGCCGCGTACCAAACACATTTCTTGAGAAACCATGTACTTATGCCGGCTTTGGTCCTGACAAACTCCGGAAAACTCTTCAACTTCGCACACTTGTGAACGTGACAACGTTTTGGTATATATTCGGCATTTATGGTTTGTTTACCCAAAGTTACCTGATCGATACTTCATACAGGCGCGTCTTTCACCAATTTTTCGATACATTTCGAAAAGCCTAGATTCAGCTGCGCCTGTGATTCCTGGATATCTGTCCTGAATAGTATTAACATTTTTTCCTTGGAAATCCTACTGCGTTATGCCCCCCACGCCACCCCCCCTCCCCCCAAGGAAAAAGAAAAAAGTCCACTTCTTCCCAATAACATAGTGGACCTCCAAAAACACGTTTTGTCTCCAGTAAATCCTCACACACCACCATACATGACAAATAATCACTGGTACACTGAATAAGCAAAAAGAACGTAGGAAAATATTTTGATATTGAAAAAGCTTTTTACACGGTTTTCTACTTCAAACCTTATCTAGACACTTGAAGTGGAAAACTTGCGGGTGTTGTTGAAAACTCTTGCCATTTGAATTCTATAGTTATTTTGAGTCACTGAAGAAAACTGAATACGTTACATTACACGATAGCTTGCTATACTGAATTGAGTGTCCTACATGCCATTCGGGTTGATTTAGACACATCAAGGCCGAACAAAGACAACAACGTTCGTTAAAAAAAAGCTTGTTATAGTTCTTACACACTTGCCTACACCTGACAATATCTTCTCTAAGTTACATCGGGCTTAGGACTCTTTTCTTATTTCACTGTCACTTAGGTTGTTGTTGCGAAACATGGGGCTAATGTAAAGAACTTATTCCGCTGCTAATGCGATTACGGAAACGAGCTTCAAGAATAGTAAGCGTCCTTTCGTGTAACACCCAAGTAATATCCTGTTCAATGAGTTCCATCTGCTTTCGTTTACAGCTGCTTCGAACACAAGATATGCCATATTTTCGTTCTCAGGTCTGCGCACCAGGCAAGCTACTAATGGCTGCATGTATGTCTCCCAGTTGGAACTATATGAACGGCGAAGTTTTTATTTATTTATTTATTTATTTATTTTAACATACTGCAGCCTTAATAGGCTATCGCAGGAATGGGTACAGAATACAAGAAAAAATGCAATACAACAATAGAGAGCAAAAATGTACAGAGCATGAAGATCAGTGGTTATTAATGTACAAAATAAATTCAACACGTGATAAAGATTTAACATGGCCGGGCAACGCATTCCATATTTGAATAGCGCGGACAAAAAAACTGTATTTATACGAGTTTGTTCGGTGATTAAAAGAAGTCATGTTCAACTCGTGAAGACGTCTGGTGGAAGTTGGTTTGGCGGGTGTGATGTAGTCGCTGAGTAAGGGAAATCGTGGACATTGAACGAGAGTAAAAAAGCTTTACAGATTCGACGTGACGGCGAGAACAGAGAGTAGTAAGCTGAAGGCTATGAAGATCAGAACTAGGTGAAAAATACCTATCGTAGCAACGATATATAAAGCGAACTGCTTTCTTCTGGACGGATTCAATTTTTTTTATGTCAGATATTTTGTGAGGATTCCATATGACAGCCGTACTCGAATATTGGGCGAACAAGAGTATGATAGGTCAGGAGTCTTGTGTTAGTTGGGGCTAAACGCAGAACGTTGTAGGTATCCCGGTCTTCTAAGGGCACGGTTACACATTACTTCAATGTGATGTGACCAAGACAGATCCTTAGTAAATAAAAGACCTAAATATTTGCATTCAGAGACATTTTTGAGAGGTGAACCATTATACGAATTAGCAAAAGAAGAGGATAGAGAACATTTTGTAAATGACACGGAGACAGTTTTGCGGAAGTTAATTTGCACCTGCCAAGTTTCAACCATGATTGGATTGATGCGAATGAACCATTAAGAATGATGTGATCATTGGATGTTTTAATTGTATGGTACAAGACGCAGTCGTCGGCGTATATGCGAATTTAAACGGGAATGTTATGTGGTAGATCATTTTTGTAAATAAGGAAAAGCAGAAAGCCTAATATGGAGCCTTGAGGCACACCAGACGTTACACTAGAAACAGATGATTGAAAAGACTTAAATTGTACATGCTGAAACCGATTCGAAAGAAAAGAAGTAATCCAGTTAACTAATGCTTGATTGTTAAGGATGACAGAGAGCTTTTTAATAGTTTACAGCGCGATAGAGTATCAAATGCTTTTGAAAAATCAATGAAGCTCGCGTCGATTTGATCATCTACATCAAGAGCTGCGATAATGTCATGAGAAAATTCACTGAGTTGTGTTAGGGTGCTGTAACCACGGCCGAAAACCATGTTGAGCGCCCCATAAAATATTATTTGGCTCCAGGAATTCAATGATGTGTTTGTATATTATGTGTGCAAGAATTTTGCACGAATGAGATGTAAGAGAAATCGGTCTATAATTCAATAAGGACTGTTTGTTTCCAGATTTAAATAGAGGGAGAATTTTAGCGGACTTCCATGTTTGAGGGACATTAGAGGTTGAAAGAGATTTTTGAAAGATGATAGTTAAATAGCGACTGGTCCAAAATGAATATCTACTGAGGAATGCATTGTCTATATTGTCCAGACTACCTTTCTTTTTGGAATCTAATTTTAAAATCAAGTTCAATATTTGATTTGAAACAAAAATGTCATTAATCGAACTTTGAGACTGATGTGAACGAGGAGGAACAGCGAAGTTGTCATGGGTGAAAACAGATGTGAAATAAGCATCAAATGTGTCAGCAATGATAGAATTATCTCTCGGAACTGTTTCATTTATCTCAAAAGAATCAGTTGTATGTTCTTTCGGTATAACGGCGCTCCAGAATTTTTTAGGGTTGCTGCCTAGCAATCCCGGAAGTGTTACTTGGAAGTGAAAATCACGGGCTCTATTAATTTTCTTACGAAGTTCCTCCTTAGCAGAAATAAATTTAGCAGTATGAACGGCAGCATCTGCCCGTTTAACACGCCGTAAACGACCAAGTCGTCGCGACAGATGCAATATTTCTCGAGTGATCCACGGCAGCTCGGTATTGGTCTTTTTAATTTTTATTGGAACGAAGCGCGCAAGACACGTCTTAACAAGGTCACTAAAAAATTCCGTTCAAGCATTAACACCATCAGAAAGACTAATCATTTCAAACTGGCTGAAGGAAGCGCAAAGAGTATCTAAGATGGAAACATCATCCGCATGGTTAGTGTAGTCAAAAGTACATACGTATATAGAGTATATGCGTTCTACAGTATATACGTATCTTCATTTAGGTACAGGACAAGAAATGGATGCAAATACTGCCTTATGATCTGATATCTCGTCTACTACAGTGCACTCATACCCACAATCGCAGACCCGAAGGTTAAGAAAGATTAGATCTAAAATCGCCGTACCTCTTGCAGGAATTTCTCGATGTCCTGGATAATTGCAGGACTTGCAGGATTGCAGGATAATTGCAGGATAATTGCAGGATAATTGCAGGACTTTCTCGATGCTTTAAGTTGGTATTGAAATAAATGTTGCGAGAAATTTTGGTATTGCACCTAAACACCTGTTTCTTCAAAATCAAGCGTCCTGATTAACTTACTTCGACGAGCAGAGGTGATGTGGGCGGTTTCTTAAATATGTAATCGAAGCGCCTGTCCGTTGTACGTGTTTCCCTTGTCCCCGCTATACTGGGCTGTTTTTCTTTCAAGTAACCCATTTACACTTTTCCTTGCAAATGTACCTTTCTCTGTTCCAGTTGTTCTGTCGGACCAAATGCTAGGAGAAACAGGCATTGGCCTAAACATATTTGTACGCATTTTCTTTTCACGTTGTATAATAAACCACTCATTGACTGGCTCATTTACTGAGTGGATGATCGATCCTCTCAGCGACTGTAGTTGTTTCGGCTGTTATGGTTACCAAGCTCGCTATTGTATTCAAGAAATAAAGTGATTTGAAATTAATCTCTTGGCTTGCTATAGGCACATCAAGACTCGATCGCCACAAGGCACAAGTTTTACGTAAATATAAATAAGTTGGAGCAGAGGACCTCGCATTTGAGGTCTCACTCATTTATTGGCGTTTCAAAAATGAGTTTCCCTAGAAGTCGAACAGCCGCTTCTGTCATTGAGATATATTGTCGTGAAAGCGGCGATTTGAATACGCCCACCATGTCTAGAATTAATGATACGACCACCGTTTGCTGGTAACGGGGCTGACGACCGTTGTACGCGCTCGGCGATGAGCCGCAGCGCGGTTATTTTGTAAACTTCTTATTAAGTAGTTGTTTACCTCGTTGGTAGCACTACAAGGCAATGCTGTCCGGGCGCAAGATTGGCTGAAATTTGCTCTCTCTGCGCCACCGCCCTTAGAAGGGGCCACGCCACGGACGCACATTGCGACCATCTGTAAGTGGTTAGGAAAGATGACGGAACTTGTGCTTGACGGAACTTCTGCAAGACAGCTACATGGGTAGCTGTCTTGTGCTACCCATGTAGGAACGCTGCAAATAAAAACTCAGTGGAGTTACTGTATATTATGTTAGAGCGTCGGTGCCTCGCAGAAACAGGACAAAAGAGGGGAAGAAGGGTCGGCTGGCACGGGGGGGGTGGAGTATTGCACAGGAAATAGCGGCATATTTTGCTGTGCGCTTGCTTAGATAGCTCGATGGCCTTGGCCCACGAGCGTTTTGCCTCCAGTAAAAGAACGCATGTTTCCGGGTGCTTAGACCGCCGTATTCTTCCGTAACCTCGGAGAAGTAGTTTGTAACACATTCCAGGAGAGTCTCTCTCTGCTCTGCGCTGTGCTGAAAAGACCGCAAGCTACCCTTTGGGGATCTTATCATAGTACTCTGCACCGGTAAACGACAGGCGTCCCTCGTTTGCCGCCGCCGTTTACTGCAGATAAATCGCAACTTTTCCCGCCATAGAGCCACAAGTCCACCTCCTTTGCAGAGTTGAAAAAGCGCATTTGTTTTTAAGTCGTCCGTTGGGACGTGAATGCCCATAGCCTACCGTTCCAAGGATATGCGCCTTTGTTCATAGGTGATGGGCTAGGCTATAGGCAGGGGGAAGCCGGCAAGAAATATTTTCGGGGGGGGGGGGCGGGGGACTTCGGCCAGGTTAGCCCATGCTTACCCACGCCACTGCATACGTCAAAGCGCGTTCTCGCATTATCTCTGAAATTCTAGAAGACACTAAAATTTGTGTATCAGGCAAGCAGAGTATCAAGAACGGTCGACACGATTTCCCAGAGAGAGAAAGAGAAATTTTATTGGTCAGTCTGTTTAGACCCCCGGGTCCCTGGACCACAGCGCGGTCCCACGCCAAGTCTTCATGGTAATGGCTCTTTTTGAAATGACATCGGCAGCCCGTGTCACCGCAGCAAGCTGCAGTGCCGAGTGCATAGACAGCAGGACCTCCCAGTCCTCCCAAATTGAGATAGCAGGCTGTCCTTGCGGGCGAGGATCAGCAGGGCAGCCGAAGAGGATATGGCAAAGTGTGGCGTGAGGTTCGCCGCATACGGTGCATGCAGGGAAAGTGCCACTATAGTGGGACAGCAGTTGCGGCGAAGAGATTGTGCGGGTCTGGAGGCATTTTCATAGGACTTGTTGGGAGTGGCTAAAGGTGGAGTTCGGAGGAGGCTAAGTCCGACGGTTCAAACGGGGTATTTGCGTGAGCTCCTCACAAGTGTACGCCCACTCCTTCGTGAAGCCCGAATCGAGGCTGTTCTGAGCCCAACAAATCAAACCATGGGCAAATTTATCGGCAGGCTCGTTTCAGGGATTCCCACAGTGAGTCGGCACCCACTGGAGCCCTACCATGCGTGGTAAATTTGGTGTAGGGGCGTTAAGCAACTCCCAGGCCGGCGGGTGTATTCTGCCCCTGGCAAAATTGTGCAGAGCTGTTTTCGAATCGCTAAACATGTGCTGTGTGTCTGATTGTGTAAAAGCTAAGGCGATGGCGGTCTCCTCTGCCTCCTCAGGTGTAGAGCCTGAGGGAAGGCGGTGAATCAAGGGATCGGGTAGAGTAGGGTTGTAGGCAACTGAAAGAGTTTCTTGCGCTGTACAAGCGGCGTCTACCCAAATCGTATCCTGGGCTTGTCCGTAACTCTTACGAAGGGAATTTGCGCGGGCTAAGCGGCGAGTGACGTGATGCTGAGGATGCATATTGCGAGGCAGGAGTTTCACTATGAGCGAAGTATGATATGTCGAGGAATGGCTGTAAACGTTGGCTGATAAGCTGGTATGTTGATACGAAGGGAGGCGAGAATATGGCGGCCAGTGGCGCTAGCGGAATGTCTTAAGTGCGCGTCAACTAGCTCAGGAAGGGTGCTATGCATGCGCAGTTCAAGGAGTTTTGATGTGCTTGTGATACGAGGAAGGTTTAAGCTTGCCTTATTGCGAGGCGGATCATGGCGTTCCCGCGTTCGGTTTCTGTGCGGTTCAACTGGAAATACGGGGTCACTTACAGAATGCGGCTAAGCGTGAAAGCATGTGCAACTTTCATGTTGTCTGCTTCGTCCAAACCCTTATGCAGGGAGGATGCGCGGCGTAATAGCTGCAACACAGATTGCGTGGAGGCCTTCACTGCCTTTAGGCTGTGGTCATTTTGTCCGGTATCCTGCAAATAGAGGCCAAGGATGCGCAGGGTGTGTGTGAGGGGTGTTGGGGTTCCTTGTAATGTGATTTAGATAGGCGCGATAGCTGCTGATTTCCGTCTCATTTGGAAGAGCGGGGATTTAGAGGGAGAACATTCGATCCCCATAGTCAAGCATGATCTGAGATGGTGTCGGCTGCTAATTGAAGAGGCTCCTCAATTCCCCCGTCCGAACCATGAGTTGTTCATGTGGCAATATCATTCGCGTAGAGGGTATGGTTTAGGCGTGGGATGAGATTAAGTTTGTGGGCTAAAGGGACGATAGCGATATTAAACATAAAGGGAGAGAGGACCGCACCTTGAGTTATGACCTCAGCGAGCGTATAAGGGGCCGTCCTTAGGTTATCAATGTGCAAGGAGGCAGTGCGCCCACAGAGAAAGGCACGAACGTAGTTATAAGTTTTGCGCGTACCTTTAGCACCTGGAGTTGCTTTAAGATGGTATCGTGTCGAATTCTGTGAAATGTCTTAGTGAGGTCGACCGCAAGGATACCTTTAGTCAGGTGGGGTATCGTATCGTCAAGCACGTCGTACGTACTTTGGAGCAGGGTATCCTGGGCTGAAAGACGCGCACGAAACCCCACCGTACTGTGGGGCAATAGGTGACTGTCTTCAATGTATGTCGTTCGCCGAACAAGGATTCTGTGCTCAAAGACCTTGCCAAGACAGGATGTCAAAGAGATGGGGCGAATATTGCCGACGGTAATGGGCTTGTGAGGCTTAGGGATAAATATGACATTTGCGTGCTTTCAGGATGCAGGGAGGGTACCTTCTTCCCAACATTTGTTATTGTATTTCACTAGATCAGATACGGAAGCGTCGTCAAGATTTCAGATAGCAGCATTCATAATTTGATCGCCACCGGGTGCTGTATTGCGTAATTTCAATAGGGCCGAGCGAAATTCTGACTCTGTAAGAAGAGCGTCAAGGGGGGTTTGGGTGAACCCGTGTACTCGGGGTGGTTGAGAGGAAGACCACGAATGGTATAGGCGCACTTTACTCGCAAAGGAAGGAATCGGTGCCCTGCCGATGTTTGTGAGTGAAGCGAGGAATGCGAAGACGCGTCTGAACTTTAGCTTGCGAGAGGTCTAACATATGGCGCAAAAGGTGCCGAGCACGGCTTGTAGAGAAATTACCGCGGAGGTCTTCACAGATGTGAGCCCAGTTAGCTTTGCAAAGGGTGGTGCTGTGTTGTTCTATTTGGGATTGGAACTGCACGAGTTTGAGTTTTAGTTCCCTGTAGTGCTTTTGAATTTTCTACCGTTGCGTAATGTTATCATGAGCTTGCAGGAGATCGGCGTGCTTACTGTCAATAACAGGGATTTCTGGGGTTGTATGCACTTGGGTATGCTGGCGAATGTCCTTCTGCAACTGAGCAGTACACGAGTCCCTGTGTTGGCTGCGCTTCGTAAACTTGCGTAGCATGGTCCCAGTTAACGCTCCTAGTGGTAACTTTGTGCCGAAGTAGTTCATAATTCACAGCTTTGCCTATTAGGTGGTGGTTGCAGCCCAATGTGGTTTGGGTTTTTTCCCACTGCACGTCGGTAATATTTATGACAAGCGTGAGGTCTGGGCTAGTATCGGCACTAGCACTAATACTCTTGTGCATTAGCCAACTCAGATCATTAGGTGGAGCATGAGCATTTAATGTATAGGACCGTGCCCCTGTGGTTCGTGCGCCAATAGTCCCAGCCCACGTGAATGCAGTTAAAGTCGCCGGTGATGAGTAAGGGGTCTGATGCTGCCAATTTCACGGCAGATTTAAGAGGAGGGAGTAACTAAATTGACTGCCTTGGAAGAAGATAGCAGTTAAGAACGAACAGGCCCGAAGCCACACGCAAGGTAAACGTGGCCTTCGCTGCACGTCGCAGAAAGTGATAACGGAGCTACCCGCAAACAAACCAAAACTGCACGTGTCACTGAAAAATCCTCGTCCCGATGCTGAAAATATAATATGAAATTGAGTGTACATGCGATAAATTAAGTTAACAATACGTCACAGTTATTCAGCGTGGGTAATAAGGTTTAAGTCGCACCACGTGTACTACGTCGGGTCGTGCGCAGCGCTACTGGGGTGATGTTAAGCCATTGCACACAACCTCATAGTCCAGTGCACCACAACGCCGGACTACCTTGTAGGGTCCAAAGTAGCGCCGCAAGAGCTTCTCACACAGTCCGCGTCGTTGTATCTGCGTCCACACCCACACAACATAGCCAGGCTGATATTCTATTTGGAGCTGTCGAAGATTGTAGTAGCGGCTGCCGACCCAACGGTGGTCTTTGATACGCAGATGCCCTAGCTGTCGAGCTTCCTCCGCGCGCTGCAAGTAGCTGGCAACGTCGAGTTCTTCTTCATCGGTGACAACCGCTAGCATGGCGTCAAGAGTCGTTGCTGGGCAACGTCTGTAGACAAGTTTGCATGTCGCCACATGCGTCGTTTCTTGCACGGCCGTGTTGTACGTGAACGTCGTATACGAAAATATTGCATCCCACGTGTTCTGATCGACGTCGACGTACATGGCCAGCATCTCAGCGATGGTCTTATTTAGACGATTGGTGAGGCCATTCATCTGTGGTTCGGCATTGGCTTGTCTTGATGCACCTCAAGATCGCCTGAGTTACTGTCCATTTGCTGTCGGTAGTCAACGCCAGGAACAGTCCCAGGAAGTCCATACCGATCTGCTGGAACGGTCGGCGATGTGGTTAGACGGACATAGTGAGCGACGTCAGAAGTGAGGCGAGGCCAGCAGTACTTCTCTTGGATCGTGGCGAGTGCGCAGGAGAAACCAAGGCATCCGGCCGTCACGTCGTCGTGTAATGCTTCCAGAACCTGCGGACGTAACGCTGAAGGCGCTACGAGGAGATGGTCAGCTCGGAGTGGCGAGAAATTTTTCGGGCGAACATCCAAACTAGAAGAGAAGCTCAGGGGAAGATGGAGGCTTCAATCCATGAACAGATCGCTAAAATGGTGTTGAACAGGGGATGTCGCTGGAGCCAATAATTCGAGAAGTGGACTTGTCTTTGTCAGGACAACTCCTTCCTGACGAAGACAATTCAGTCCACTTGTGGAAATGTTGCTCCATCGACATTCCCTGTTCTACATCGTTAACGATCTCTTCATCGATTCAGGAGAAGATCGTTTCACAAGAAAAACGAAGGTAGTCCTCGCCGGAATACCTTCGGCACAACGACGGCCTTGCCTTCGAAGGGGTCACGAGGCTCTTGAGCTCTGGGTGCGCTCGTTGTCGCTCGTGGAAGTCGTCGGCACCTATGGCTCCTAAGAAAGGGTCATCGTCCTGGTCACCTTGGGGCGGCGGATCGATGGGGGCTCGAGACAAGCAGTCGGCATCGGAGTGCTTTCGTCCGCTCTTGTAGACGTCGGTGGTGTCAAATTGTTGCAGTCTAAGACTCCATCATGCGAGCGTTCTCAGGGATCTTTCAAGTTACCTAGCTGACACAAGGCGTGGTTGTCCCTCACCACTTTGAAGGGCCTGCCGTACAGGTAGGGGCAGAATTTTGCTGTAGCCCAGACGATGGCAAGACATTCCTTTTCTGTGGTTGAATAATTCGCTTCCGTCTTCGAGACAGACCGACTAGCGTAACTGATAACCCTGTCAAGTCTGTCGGTACTCTACACAAGGAAGCACCGATCCCTGCGCTGCTTGCGTCGGTGTGGATTTCGTTATCGTCTTCTTCGTCGAAGTGTGCCAGTATTGCCGCCTCTTGCAGGTGTCGCTACAGTTCTTAAAATGCCTGGACTTGAGGCGTTTACCATTTGAACATGACATCAGTCTTCGTGAAGTACATCAGTGGCTCGGCGATCCATGAAAAGTTTTTGACGAATTGCCTGTACTAAGCGCACAGGCCAATAATCTGTGCACTGGATTCTTGTTGGTGGGCGGGGAAAATCGGCGATCCCAGCTGTTTTCTGCGGGTCAGGACGAACTCCAGACTTGCTAATAACGTGGCCCAGAAACAACAGCTCGTCGTATGCGAAGCGGCACTTTTCCTGCTTCACGATGAGTCCAGAAGTCTTCATTGCCTGAAGAGCAGCTTCAAAGCACCTGAGGTGTTCGTCGAAGATCGAAGCAAATACGACGACGTCGTCCAAGTAGGCGAAACAAGTCTCACTTCACGCCTGCCACTACTGTGCACATAACCCTTTGGAGTGTCGCAGGTGCCGAGCAAAGACCAATGGATATGACCTTAAACTGCAACAGCCCGTGTAATGTTCTGAAGGCAGTGTTCACTCGGTCTGTCTCGTCTAGGCCGATTCGCCTGCGGCCGGTTTTGAGTTCCATCGGCGAAAAATACTTGGCGTTGTAGAGTCGATGCAAGGTGTTGTCTATCCGTGGGAGGGGATAAACGCCTTTCTTCATCATTTTGTCTACGTGAAGATAATCGACGCAGAAACGTAGGGTTCCGTTCTTCCTTTCCACTAATACTACGGGTGACGCCCACGGGCTCGTAGACAGCTGGATGATGTCATAGAGCAGCATTTCGTCGACTTGTTCCCTGATAGCCCCGCGTTCCCTTGTTGAAACTCGGTACAGACTCTGACGAAGAGGATGGGCGAATTCGTCAGTTATGATGCGGTGTTTGGCGAGAGGGGTCTGACGAAGCCTCGATGACGACAAGAAGCCCCTATATTGCTGGAGTAGGGCATTTAGCTCCTCTTGTTGCCTGGAAGGACCTTGATCGACGTCGAAAGCAGGTTCGGACGACAGCTTGCAGTCGTCGTGGCGGGTACCCGAGAATCTGTCAGGACGAAGGCAATACCTACTTCCAGAAATTCATCTGTGCGCGTGACCGTCGTGCCCATATTCAGGTGCCTGTAATCGTTGCTGAAGTTTGTCACCATTAGCTTGGTTTCGCCGTTATGCATCTTGGCTATGCCCCTTTTGACGCACATCTGACGGTTTAGGAGCAAGTGCTGGTCGCCCTCGATGACGCCTTGTAAGTTGGTAGGTGCTTTGGTGCCCACGGAATGACGATGGTCGACAGCAGTGGTTACCTTCAACAGTTACCTGCTCTTCCGTCACATTCAAGGCATGGTAATCGACGTTGCTATCTGGCGGCACTGCATTATACGCGGAAAGCGTTACTTACCTTAATCAGGTTGGTGACTGCGCCGTGTTGGTCCAGGAAATCCATGCCTAAGATGACATCTCTCGAGCATTGCAGGAGAACCACTAAACTCAGTGAACAGTTCTGGCTGTCAATTGTGACTCTTGCCGTGCAGGTTGGAGTCGGCATCATAAGGTGGCCTCCTCCTGCTGGTAGTATATCTGGTCCTTCCCAGCCAGTCCTTACTTTGTTCAACTCGGCGGCGAAAACACCACCGGTGGCAGAGTAGTCGGCTCCGTTGTCGTATAAGGTGGTGACGCTGTGGCCTTCGAGAATCACGTCGAGGTCGGCAGTTCGTCGCCAGGCGCTGCAGTTAGGCCAGGGCGTTGGATCACGGCTACGTCTGCTTCCTACGCTGTGGCGTTGCGGCGTCATATCTTTCGGCGGTGGAGTGCCGTCGTGAATACTCTGGCGGGGCGGCGTGCTGAGGCCTCTTCCGGATGGTTCGCGAATCGTCGTCGTGGTCGTCCTCAGCAGCGGCGGCGCCCGAGGATCTTCGGCATTCCGTCGTGTAGCAACCGTACTTCCATCGCTTGCTCCTTTAAGTTTCCCCAATTCAGATTGGGAGTTCGGGTCCGGTAGAGCCGGCGTACTGGCGGCGATCACGCGAGATATAGCAGCCAGGCGAAGATGAACTTGATGTCGTCGTCGTTGCCGCTGCGCTCAGGCGATGTAGACGGTGATGTCGCGAAGCCGTTCGTTCGCGGACGCGGCCCTTTCACGTCGAAGCGACGCAGTCCCACCTCACCGTACTGTCAATAGCGGTAGGTGTGGCCCGCTTCTCCGCAATGGTGGGCGGTGTTTGGGAGTGCACCATATGTCGCACCCCCAAACTGTAGCGCTGCTCGATAGGCGGGCGAGACGACGGTGTTGGCTGGCGACGAAACTGCTGAGGCGTAGGGTACTGGCGCGGGCGTGGAGTGGCGGCTGCTCGACCTGCAGCAGCGGCGTATAGGTCATCGCCTGCGGTTAGGGTTGCGGCGGTTGGGGAACTGTCAGTGATCACTAGACTTCCTCGAGAAGAATGTATTCGAAGGAGGCTACTTGAGACTGAGATGACGGAAACATCCGGCGTAGTTTCTCGCGAACAATGTCCCTTACGATCTCATGTAGGTTGTCGGGGCCGCGTCGTTGGACTTCCGCGTAGTCTGACTAGGGCCGACTGTGTTGCCGGGTGTGCATTTCGAGCGTGTTTTCAATTGTTGTCGCCTCGGAGTGGAGCTCTGGGATGGTCTTCGGTGGGTTTCTTATTAACGCGGCGAAAAGCTTCTGCTTCACTCCTCGCATGACCAGGCGAACCTCCTCCTAGACGTGTTGGCGTCGGCGTGGCGGGAAAGTCGCGTCATTTCTTCCGCAAAGATCATGACATGACATTTTCATTCGGGACCTGCATCCGTGTCTCCAGCAATGATGCGGCGTTCCTTGAGCAGGACGCTTTCAAAGGTGTGCAGGAAAGCAGCGAGAAAGATGTCCCAGGTTCGAAGCGTGGGCTCTCCGTTCTCGAACCAAATCCTTGCGGCGTCTCCCAGGTAGAAATATACGTGGCGCAGCTTATCGTCGGGGTCCCACACGTTGAAGGCAGCGACGCGGTCGTAGATGTCGAGCCAGTTTTCCGGGCCTCCGTATCAGGATCCGCGGAATGTTGGCGGCTCCTTGGGTTGCAGCATAACCGCGATTGTCAGTGCTACTTGCGCCAAGGTCGAAGGACCGGGTTGGAGTCGTGCTCTTGGTGGCGTGGGCTTGGCTCACGGCTGGACTGTGGGTTATGGTACATGAACCGTAAACTACCTCCACCAGGTGTCACGTGGTCGTGACGCTGAAGCACGCAGCAGAACTAAAGACGTTGTTAGTGCAACTGTTCATTGGGTGAACCTGTGCCCAGCAAATTAAAGCAAATAACACTACAAGAAGAGAGCGGAATGAACAGTTGTCGGTCGACGGAAAGACTAACAAGCGGCGAAACGCGTCGGCTTTTATACACACGTCATAACGCGTTCTCGCATTATCTCTGAATTTCTGAAAGGCACTAAAATATGCGCGTCAGGCATGCAAACTTTCAAGAACGGTTGACATTCCTATTGGAAAACCCAGCGCCGCTGGGAGCCAGCATCCAGCGCCATGCCGGATTATGGGCCCAGTGTGACGCTGCATACTGGCACACTGGCGTGCTACGGGATACTGGGAGGCGCAGGTTACTGGCACGCAAAACCGCTTTAGAGCAAAAAACGTGGTGCTTCCCTGCCATGCATGCTAAAATATATACAAATATAAAAGAGTGAGAGGACTCATTATAACAAAAAAAGAAAGCACCCAAAGAAAAATTGGCCGCGTATCTCCGTGCTTCGCTGCAAATGCCGTCGAAAGACGATAGCCTTCTACCGGCCGTACTACATGAGTCCCTGTTTCGCTTGTTTCTATTCCCCCCGAGGAGTTGCGCAAGCGAGAGGGAAAACGAGGAGACACGAGGAGAGAAAGGGACCGGCCGGAGTGGCGGGCGGCCGTTCCCTGCCTTCCGTTCGGCACGAGATAAGGGCGCCATCTGACCATGGTTACGGGAAACGCAAGAAGCTTGCCTAGTACAGGAAACGTCCGCTTTTGCGCATCCTAACAAGCACTAGGGTCTTTAGAATTACGCATCTATGTATTTTCTACTAAAGGAACACACCGTCCAATACATACGTATTGATGTTGCGCCTCAGATATGCGTAATATTTGCTTTTTGGCCGACTGTGTTCAGAAGTATGAAGGTAGCCACCAGTTCAAGCTGGGTGGTCGTTGAGGAAGGGGTTCACCTTTCGCAGCAGGACAGACACTAACCCACACACACACAGACAGACAGACAGACCAAAATTTCTGCGTTGAAGTATCCCAAGAAAGACTATCGTCTTTAAAAAAAAATTACAGCATATCCACGGAGTGAATGATGATGAGTGGGCGAAGCTCGGGATGTGCATCGTAGATCGTGCCGAGCTCCGGATTAATTTAGTTAACGCGCATGCTACGAATCCTCACGGTTCAACTATACACAATGCACAAGTGAAATCTCCCACCGGCACTTCATTGCAAGTCAAGATCCAGTGTGTATATATATATATATATATATATATATATATATATATATATATATGGGTTTTGCCGGTGAACGCTTCTCCAACGCGAGCAGGCGCGCAGTCGGTATTTCTCAATCAAGAAACTCGCTAGGAGACGCTGCCTGCGCCAACGTTGTCTCTCGCGTTTGCCGGGGCAGTGTCGAGTTTGCCGGGGAGCGCGTGGCTCCCGGCGCTCGCGGCGAGGGCCAGCGCCAGGTGCCACGCGCTCGCCCTCGGCGCGTGCGTGCGCTCCAGCAGGCACGCGCCGGTGGCTACCTACTACTAACTACTACTACTACTACTACTACATACATCGGGGACGCACGAAATGGCTGCTAATGGGGAATGAGAGACAGAAGAATTCGGCTTTTAGTTAACGCGCACGCTGCGAATTTTTTATTGTTCAACAACGCACAGGAGAAATCTCCCACCGGCACCACCTTGGAGGTCAAAGCGTAAGACTGGTTACGCACTACTACGACTACGACGAGGGACTAACGGGTGCCGCTTTAAGGAGCTTCGCCCCTAAAAAAAAACTTCCGGGACCAGAATTCGAACGTGCAACCTTTAAATTGCCGACCAAGCACACTACCACTGCACCACGGCAGAACACGCTAAACAGCCCGTAAACAGGTTAGTCAGCGGTGTGACCTGCCGTCAGACTTGCCGTTTGCAGTGGTACACACAAGACGAACCCGCTTTCTATGCGCAGTTGAACCTCACATGTTTGTCAGACAAATGAAACAAGCGGCCGATCACGCATGACATTCGAATAATGGCGACAACAGTCAGTATATTATACAATTCATATCTAATACTGAAAAAAATATAAGTGGTACCGACGGGCAGGTACTGCTGTTACGGCCGAGCTCGATAGCTTACGAATAGCCGACATGTATGTAGATGCGTTTTGTGTAGACTATAATGCCGCTCGATAAATGAACGTGTACTTCAAGGACACTTAGCACTTTTCTCGCTCAAACGGTGATATTTTAGGGACAGCGGCAGTACCCGTGTCCGACATACACAGGTTCATCGAAGTTCACAACTGTTGATTGCTTCGCAAAAAGCAAGGGCAGTGCAGTGGGAAACCTCTCATTATCTTCGTTCAGTAAACCGTACTGACCGACAAATATGTGTGATTGCATTTGAGTCAGAGAAGAGTGCGGCAGCAACTTTCCGTGACATATATGTGCTTGCTCAAGGTGCGTCGCTTCGATGCTCACCGCTTCATCTTCAAGCATCCGCGAAGAAATAAAAATCATCTGTTCAGGTTAACCGATGCCAAGGCTGTGACTTGATTCGTCGTAGTGGCGTGTTCTTTGATTCGTCGTAGTAACTTTGATTCGTCGTAGTGGTGTTCTTAAGGCTTGTAGACGCACTCAGCCGGTACGCTGTGCCCAAGCTTCACTGGGAGCATACTGGGACAGACCGATCGGGGCTCGGCGGCTTGAGAAAGCTAAAATTATTGTATATTAGCTCAAGAATAAGTTTTCTCATATGATTAGTTTTGGCGCATCTAAAGTAATTCAAGATGAATGAATTGCCAGAGGTGCATTTGCAGCGTGGTGACACCGATCGGTGTTTTTTTTTTCTGCGTGAGTTGGGATCGACGCTTTGAGAGCGTCATTAAATTGCGCGGCGATGTAAAATTTTGCTCATATTTGCACCGACACCTCCACACATATGAACACTACAGCAGAACTATTAGCGGAGTGGTTCACAGACGTGACATTGCGTGTCTAAGCTAAGTGCGGGGAAAATCCACAAATGTAAACATTCACAGCTGCTAGCGCTTAGTTCGTGCTGACTCCGTACGCCGCGAATCGCTGGACACCGTAGCTCGCAGCGATGAAGTGCGGCCAAGCCGGAGATGTTCCCAGAGTCCTCACACCTAGTGAAATCAACTAATACTGGCCGCAGTGCAGAGCGTGCGCCTGTGAAACCAGCGCCAGCGTCTCTTGGGCTGCTTCCAGTGTGTTCCCCTCTGGTGCCAGCGTGCAGCCTCCCAGTGTACAGCGCTCTCCAGTGAGCCTCTCACTGGTACCAGTGACATTCCAGCTATGCCACCTTGTCCTAGTACAACGCCAGCGCACACCAGTGCAAGCCAGCGCTGCCAGCGTCCCAGTGTGTACCGCCCAGTGAAATATCGTCGTTCCCAGCGCGTTTCCAGTGCTCCCAGTACGGAAAACATACAGGAAATGCACTGGAGGCGCTGGTTTTTGCAATAGGGATGGTTCCAGAAGCGACATGCTAGATAAAGCCGGCCTGCGCCTCGCGTAAGAGAAAGTGATAATGGGGCTCCCCACAAACAACCAAAAGAACCGCATGTGTTAGTACGCAAATTGAAAGTTGAAAACTTGAATGAAAATGTGCGATTCACTTATTATGTTACATACGCTACATACAATCACATCAACGCCAATCACACCGTGACGATTGTTATGTTAGCCAGGCGTAGATGAAATTGAGCGTACAAAATATCAAATCAAAATTTCAAAAATAAACGGGCACCGTGGTACCTTATCCTAACTGGCTTTAATAATGGGCCACAGATGCCAGTAAGGTTTCAGTAACAGCATACTTAGAATGCAATACTGAAAATTAAAGCCAGTCTCCTATATTCACTTTTCTGTCCAAGTACTAATGGCTTCAAAGACTCTTTGTGCGGTGGATTCGGTCAATCCTGGATGACGTAGCGTTGCCGAGATTGGTAAGCTTTGCATTGCATGCCATAATGACATACAATGTATAACTTAACTCTTGCCGGCGTGGTTCGAATAACTTAGCTACGTAGCGGATACAGAATATTCGATTGTGATTCGTGTGGCTAATGAACTTTCATGTATCGCAAAAACTTAATCGAATACGCATATGCGTCACAGTTCAATGTTCATTCGTTCACCTCTCATACTCGCATTAACGGGGAGGGTATTAGCCACTGTATTCCAGTAATCCTTAGCCGGTACGTACATGATGTGTATATAATGTTAGTGATGTCAGGAATTCAGGTGCGCCATACATTCATATCTTACCATGCATGTTTTCGCGTATACGAAGAAAAGGAGACGTGCCCGGTCATACAGATGTGGTCATAGTCTAGGTTTGTGTTCGCTATGCAGTGTGCGCGTGTAATGACAACAACGAAGCGCATGCATTTCGTGAGCCAAAAGGAAGGCTTTGCGTGCACACTCCGCACCCACCTCCCAGACTCCCGGGAAGGACTTGCTCGGGCAGGGAGTGATCATGCACTCGTGGTTGATGGCGTAGTCCAGCGTGTAGGGCCAGAAGGGCGGGTTGTTCTCGAACACGGGCATCGACGAGTCATAGGTGAAGTTAGCCTCGTGCAGCATCTCGAACATCTTGTTGCCGCCAATCTGCAGGAAAGGGGCGCGCATGCCACGCACGTCCTCCAGCTTAACGCCACCGAACAGGTGCAGAATCTCGCGCTGGCCAGCCACCTCCTTGAACCACTGCTGCTTGGAGAACTTCTCGCCGAAGCTGTGCCTGCGGTGGAGCGACAAGACTGCTGCACTCGTTGTTCGCGTTTCGACAGACTCCTCGCGCCTTCATCCTGTGATAACGTACACACCTTTTCCTGCCTAATGATGCCCGATTGCGAACGAAGGGCGCGTCAAGTATTTTTATTTTCAGCCATATAACTAACACCATGAACATTAGCTGCGATCGCTCAGTGCGAGGATAGAACTGTACATATGTGTGGCCAAAAAAAGAAGCTATACTACAGAATTTGATTGATTTGTGGGGTTTAACGTCCCAAAACCAGTTCGGATTATGAGAGACGCCGTAGTAGAGGGCTCCAGAAATTTCGACCAACTGGGGTTCTTTAACGTGCCCTGACATCGCACAGCACACGGGCCTCAACATTTCGCCTCCATCGAAGTGCAGCCGCCGCGGCCGGGATTCGATCCCGCGACCTTCGGATCTGCAGCCGAGTGCCATAACCGTGGCGCGGCGGCTATGCTACAGGAGACACCTTACTTGTTTCACTGCGATGCCATACACAATATGTCAGCTTGCAGACGTGGTTCGTGGACACAAAAGGTGCGAACGGCAGCACAATAACCCAAGCTTGCACGCAGCAATTTCTCGCATACTTTGAGCAACATATGTGGCACAGAATGTGTTGTGTAAAGCACAGGATAGTCTTCATGTGCATTGAAGAATATACCAGTACTCCGCTATGTCGGCTGTCTGTATTGCTGAGTGAGACATTGCTTGCACTCAGTTTCTTTCAGTTCTGGTAAAAAATTATGGTTACTATGTATAGTGCTCTTAATTTTGCGTGCTAAGAAGTTCACACGTTTGTTCAATTCGTGCACTGATGTATTGCGTTATGTCACTGTAGCGGCACACATGCAATGTACAGGGTGGAACAGTTGCAAAGAATGTTTTATTTTTAATTTGTCGTATATTTGCTTCGCTTTATTCATTCATTTATCATGCCCTCAGGGCCAAAACAAGGCATTCCAGAGGCGAGTGGGACTAGTTCGTAAAAATGACATATAATATTCGGTATGTACAGAAAAAGTGAAAAAGGAAGGTTTTACAGAATGCAACACAAATATGCAAGAAATACAAAATACTAGAAATACGTCTGGAAGAAATAAAACGTCAAATACATACAAAATATGAAATGAGGGAAAAAGAGCTTTTGCGTGTATTACATCAAAACATATGCAAAAAAAAGAAGACACAAGAATTATACATGTAAGAAATACAGTATCAATAATGTATACAGGATTGTCACAGCCGCCAGGTGTTCTCGGCCGCCCTCGTGTCCAACTAGATAAGAGACGGCGTGGGAATGTGCGGAGCGAGGTTCGGCGTCCTTTGGAAAAAGGGAAAAAGCCGCTAATTGCCTCCCGAGGAAAAGCTTGGCCTTGCGGGCCGTTTTATAGCCAACGTCTCGGGATGCCGCCGGCATCGCCAAAGAAACGCAGCCGCCGGGCTGGGGCCCCCCGCAGCGGGGCGGCGCGCTTTGTCCATCACGCGAAAGGGAGAAGATGATTCTGGCCCGATTTGGCTGCCACGGCAGTTGACGTCTTGACCAGCAAGAGAGCAGTCAGCGGTGTCGCGAGTCTCGCGTAGTCGTCGGGTATGGAGCAGCCGAAGTGACGAAAACAGTCGTACACAACATCGGGCCCTCTCTTCGTCTACCGAAGCCGGCGAGACACCAGTGACACCCGTCAACTCCTCTACGTAAGCGTCACGACCGTTATTGTTGGACATTTCCGTAGGGCATAATTATTTTCATTTAATGTTCTTTTTATATTCACCGAATTTCGGTGTCAGAACGAAGCGTGCGCTGCGTCGCACCAGAGATAGTGCATCGAGTTAGTTCTCGTTATGTTTTCTTTTCATCTAGTTATTTTATTACCAGTGTTAACTCCTGCGTTGTTTATACTTGTATTGATACCTTGTCGCATGTATTTCCTCCGAGTTCCTGTCGCGCGTGTTCCTATAGTCTGAGTTCATTTATTTTGTAATTGCCTATTGCCTTGCTCGTGATTAAATGCTTTTGCTTTTGTTTCTAAGCACCTATCCGTGTCTGTCTGAGTGTGCGTCAGTCAGGACCAACACCACCACACGTGCCAACCGCACGGGTCGGCCGGCGAACTCAAAACTAAAGTGTACCGCTTCGAGGCTTTTAGGGCGCCGCAGGCCTAAGCGTAAGTGGAAGCCTACGGGTCCGCCGAAACGCCGCTATTGAACGGCGTGCCTGAGCGAAGTGTGTGACAAGGATAAACAAGGAAAGAAACTTTTGTACTTATTAAGTAAAGTTGTTTGAAGCATCACGAAACAAGGAATTATTACTGATGGGTATAATGTTTTCGGTAAGGTGGTTCCACTGTGATGACGTCCGAGGAACGAATGAGTTGAAATATGCGCTTCTGTTGCATGATGGGATGTTAACCTTATGAGAATGATTAATGCGACGTGATACGTAGTATGGAGCGACAATGAAGGCATCGTGCAGTGATGCTTGGGGAGAAATTTTGTGAAACAATGAAAACGTGAAATTTTACGTCGGGCTGCAAGAGATGGAAGTCAACGGCTAGTGTTCATGGTTGTCACACTGGCAGTTCTGTTGTAGTTAGCTAGAATAAAACGGGCTGCGTTATTCTTGAACCAATTCTAATACTTTGATGAGGTTTTTGTTATGAGGGTCCCAGACAGATGAAGCGTATTCTAATTTTGAGCGTATTAAGCTTTTGTAAAGCATTAATAGTAAAAAGCCAGGAGAAGCGAAAAATTTCGTCTGAGCTAACCAAGGCTACAGTTAGCGTTCCTTACTACATAATGTGGCTGGTCCAAGTGAGGTTGCATGCAATGTGAATTCCCAAGTATTATACGAATTGGCCTTGTCGAAAGGAAGGTTATTGAGGCAGTATTCTCGAGAGGAGTTAGGAGTCTTATATACATGCACAGCTTTACTCTTCTTAACCTTGAATTCCATCCGCCATGTGCTGCACCATGTAGATACTACATATATTTAAATCAGATTGAAGGCGATTAGCATCTTTGTCTGCAATAATTTCTCTGAAAATAACACAGTCGTCGGTGAAGAGGTCAATATTAGAGGTTACTTGTGAAGGAAGGTAGTTAATATATATTATGAACAACAAAGGACCGAGTACCGATCCTTGTGGCACTACGGAGGGAACTGAGCACATCGGTGAGTCGTAGCTGTTAGCAGTAACCAATTGGGAGCGATTAATAGAAAACATTCGATAATAGGTTAACCTCAAGATTCAAATGCCGCACTTTGTGGATGAGAAGTCTGTGACACACCTTATCAAATGCTTTTGAAAAATCTAAAAAAAATGCAATCGGCGCATGATGAACGATCAAGAATTTGATGCAACTGATTCGTGAAAGAGGCGAGTTGTGTTTCACATGAGTAGGCTTGCCTAAAAACCATGTTGTGCATCTGAAAAACACTGCTTCTCTTGTTACGCTGCTTTAGTTCTATAGGGAAAATTTCCAGCGCAAACACAAAGACACACCACAGAAAGGAAGTGACACTCACAAGCGCTGTGAGTGTCATTTCCTTTCTGTGGTGTGTCTTTGTGTTTGCGCTGGAAATTTTCCCTCTAAGAACATGTACCAACTAGGCCCGAATGAAGCTTTACTTTAGTTTTATAACCACCATCTTTGTATTTATCAGCTAGACTTCCAAGGTGAGTAGTTAATTAGGCCGTTCTAAGAACCTGATTGTCCTATATGTTTGCTAGTGTTGCACCTTCTTCACTATACAACACTTCGGAATGCCTTTAGCTGTGCGGGCATGAAGTTCGGTGGAAGAGCCGAATTTTTATGTCGTCTGATATTTTTCTTCCGGGTTCTGCAGCAATTAATTGCGGAAATACCAAATGCGGGCAATACGAAACATGGTGATCTTTTTGGCGCATTCTGAAAGAAAAAGTGTGTGCGTGTGTGTCAGCAGAACGTGCTAATAAGCTTCAATAGAAATGTTAGAACGTGTGGCTCGAGCATATATACACACGACGAGCCAGACTGTAATTGCTTGAACGTGTCCTACCAGACCTTGGAATTGTGTCTGGATTTTACAACTGAAACGAACCTTTTCACCAGGGAAAAGCACCCTTGTGATCCACTCCAGAGATATTTCTACCGAGGAGTACCAATATGGCCATCAAACCAGTGTTACTCCCTTCGCCGAGCAACCTCGAAACGTCCGCGGCCGAGATTCTCGCCCAAAACCTCACAATCTGCCAAAGCCTTGACCAACACCGCGGGACTTTTGTCCGTGTGAATACGTGATTCACTTTAAAATTACCAACCCAAGCGGAAGCGCCAAGAAATAAAATTGTGACTGTAGCACCAGCTCTTGAATCATGTCAGGGCGGAGCAACAAGAAAAAAAAATGAGCCAGGCCTGCGCGGAACCTTAGGACAGTGACAGCGTAAGCTGGAGGAGCGACCTTGTTAGAGGCCATCTTAAAAGCTTGAGGAAACTAGTGCAAGTAGAGGTGGTAGGTACCCCTGCGCCATAACTATTATCATTTTGCCAAGTAGGGAAGTCCCCACAACGCAATAATTACTGCGGTATCGTAACGTGCAAATCTGTATAACTGCACATTTCAGAGGGTCTCTTGGCGTCCTCTTCTCGAGAACGAACTGAACCCTTGGCCCGGCGTCGACGGCGAGCTGCGGTTTGGGCTTCTCCCTGCACAGCTGTCTGTTGTGCCCGACGTTGCCGTGCTGCAGCCGCGCGCATAGCTTTACGATTTGCTTCTTCAGCAGCGGTCCGCACCTTACGAGGAGGCGCCATCCGATATAACGAAGAGCCAAATCAGGTTGCTGGCGCGGCTGCGCACGTCGCCTGCCGCGTGATGCATGGCACGATACGACAAAACTGCTTCAAAAGGTAGCGCTTCGTAATAATGATGACGGAAATGTTGAAGAAGACTGTTTCATAAGGGTGATGTTGATTATGTCTCTGTAATGGGTTCAGAGCTACAAACCATGCAGCCCTGTGTTCTTTCAAATGATTCCTCGAACTCGTTATGCAATCCACTTTCCCCGACGTATAGTGGAGTGTCGTATTATTATCCTGTGACGTAACATTACATTTGTTAATGGGATTCCTCGGCAGATGTTATAGCTGTTTAGGTCTTTTAGCGAAGATTTTCCAAGCACAGGCGTGGCTCAGTGGTAGAATGCTCGACCGCCACGCAGAATATGCGGGTTCTAATCCACGCAGAGGACGTGGTTTGAATCCTCCTCGGTCCTGGTTATTTGTTCTAAAATTTGCGCGATAGCGGTTACGGACATCGGCGGAGGCGGCGGTGGCAGCGGCGGAGCACTATGGCGCAAAAACTGCCCTTGTTGTGATCTCATAACAGCTTGCGCTGTAAAAAAGAAAAAGAACGGGGGTGGGTAGACAAAATGGGGGGCGTTTCTGACGAGCAGCGTTGTTGATGGGCCTCACACCAAACTTGTCTTCTTGTCGGGGAACTGTCAGGCACGGAGATGGTGGCGGATTTGGAGAAACGCCAACATTCTTGTGTAAGGGGTGCTTATGTGCCAGAACTGAGGCTCTGCATGGTGCAAACCACAGGCGAAGCGATCTACATTCGTAACCACGTGTTCACCTCTCGACGCGAGCTGAGGCGCTGCCACCCACTCAGCAGAATCCTCGAAGAACGTGGACCAATCGGTCAATCTGTGCCACTCACTGCATCTCAGAGCCAGGCTCAGGAGCCAAGGCATGGTTCGGTGACTTTATCCACCGGCCTCGTACCCGTGCTGAATTTCCTAAAATGCCTTTGTGGCTATCATTATAACAGTCCGTAGTGAAAAGAAAAGGAGTGCACAACACGGACACAAAGGGAGAGAAGTGAACAGCATGAACGCCGACTATCTGCTGAAGCAGAGCACTGAGGCGAAAAGAGAAAGAAGTCACACAACTTATCTGCGCATGTTCAGGGATTGTGGCGCCACCTGTTAATCTGGTACACGTGCCGATCTACGCGCGAGACAACTGTTAGGACACTCTATATTCTCTCTGTGTAAGCTAACCGACGGCTGTCTTACGCACGAGCTTCCACTGTTATTGATATGCCAGGCCTCAACTATTAAACGCGTTTCTTCATTCTTATGCCCGTACAGAATCGCGCTTTCGTCTAACTTCAGGATGCCGTTACAGTCGCGGCAGTGCAACGATATATTGGACGGCGTTCCACTTGATAACAATAGTCTGTGTTTAATTAATCGGGGATTTATAACACGCCCTGTCTGCACTGCGTAGAAACGTCCGCAGCTAAACGGAATCTTATGAACTGCGCCCATGCCACTGTCAGTAAAATTATTGTTGGCATTGTGCGCGACCTCACAAAAATCTGTTCTCTTTTTTTCTTGCACCTGTTCATTTTTATTATGGAAGGCAGCACAGATCCTACCTAACTTATTTGGAGCCGTAAAAATAACGTTAACCCCAAATCTACTTCCGAATTTTTTAATCCTGTGCGCAACGGGGTGAATATACGGGATAATCACGACTCTTTTTTTGTTAACTACAACCTGCAGCGCAAAAAAGAGGACAAGGACGACGACATGAACCACACGGGACAAGCGCTTGTCCCGTGTGGTTCATGTCGTCGTCCTTGTCCTCTTTTTTGCGCTGCAGGTTGTAGTTAACGATGTACCAACACGTCCAATTAGCCACATTAGTCTTTTTTTGTTAATACTGCCATCTGCTACGGCGAGATTTCGGGTCGAATTCGACCTGTTCAGGCGTTCTGATACAGTGGCTATAGCTAGGCTAGCGTAACGGATAATCACAAGAGCCGTGATTATCCCGCATATTCACTCCGTTTCGCACAGGCTTAAAAAATTCTGAAGTAGATTTGGGGTTAACGTTATTTTTACGGCTCCAAATAAGTTAGGTAGGATCTGTGCTGCCTTCCATAATAAAAATGAACAGGTGCAAGAAAAAAAGAGAACAGATTATTGTGAGGTCACGCACAATGCCAACAATAATTTTACTGACAGTGGCATGGGCGCAGTTCATAAGATTCCGTTTAGCTGCGGACGTTCCTACGCAGTGCAGACAGGGCGTGTTATAAATCCCCGATTAATTAAACACAGACTATTGTTATCAAGTGGAATGCCGTCCAATATATCGTTGCACTGCCGCGACTGTAACGGCATCCTGAAGTTAGACGAAAGCGCGATTCTGTACGGGCATAAGAATGAAGAAACGCGTTTAATGATCGAGGCCTGTCATATCAATAACAGTGGAAGCTCGTGCGTGAGCCAGCCGTCAGTTAGCTTAAACAGAGAGAATATAGTGTGTCCTAATAGTTGTTTCGCGCGTAGACCGCCACGTGTACCCGATTGACAGGTGGCGCCACAATCCCTGAACATGCGCAGATAAGTTGTGTGTCTTCTTTCTCTTTTCGCCTCAGTGCTCTGCTTCTGTAGATAGTCGGCGTTAATGCTGTCCACTTCTCCCCCTTGGTGTCCGTGTTTTGCGCTCCTGTTCTTTTCACTATGTACCCTCACAAACTCACTTAGCTTTCTGACCATTTGATTATAACAGTCGTTTCACAAAAAATGGCGTTTGATATACAGTTACCGGCGGCCCCTACACTGCTTGCGTCAAAACTAGGGCAGTTGTGGCCTCCAGAGTCGCTCTCTCACACTGGATTGTCAATTATGGCTATAGTGGCAGCCGCATCTCCACACAGTCGCGGAGTGCTCTGACGACCTAAGGGCAAGCTAGCGAAATAATGAATAAAAAGCACGCTAGCTTGGAGCTGTTCAAGGGCGCCGATCAGAGGCCATCCGGAACGAAACGCTGGGCACAGTAAAGTTCGGTATTACTGGTGCCGTCAACCCGCGTATTTGGTACCTGCAGAATATCAGGCTTGTCTTACAACATTACCCAAGGTACGTACTAGCTTTGGACTGTCTACCGCTTGGCAATTTTTCTTCAGTTCCGGTGAAAATGACAAGGTCGTTTTTTCTTTTTGTTTTGCACTGACAGAAACAAGCATGCTTGTGCTTCGTAATAAAGGGATGATGCTTTAACTGAGCCCTGCACGTCGTGAAAATTACAGGTAGTGCCGTCCTTGGCGATGTATGTCAAACTACAAATGCAAATCAAAACAAAGAAAAACACATACACAGATTCGCCTATCCTGCTTCAAACTAAAATATTTTGCCTACAGGTGCTCCCATCTCGGAGCGTTCACAACCAACAGCTTTTAGTTGTAAGTCTACGCATGGGGCGTCCTTTTGTGTTCTGTTTTCTTGTCCTCGTTTGAAGCGCAGTTAAAGCTTTCCCAAGATGAAACATTACTAACTAGCCCAACTAGGTGCACTGCTATTGTTAGCATAATAGTTTATCTGACCAACTATGCCCCGTAAACGACTGTTCCGATAACGTTTTTAGTGCGAAATAAATACGAATTATTACTGGAAATCCCCAGCAAGCATTGCTGGCAGCGTCCATACACAAGCAGGGGAGCACCGCGAATAACGCGCCAAAGGACACACAGTGCACAGGGCAGTGCGCGTCTGTCCTGCACTTCGTGTCGTTTTGCGCCTAAAGCTAACATGAATGCATACCAATTATCCCAGCAAAAAGTTGTGTTAAGAGCACCCCAAGATCGGAAAACTTCGCTGTAAGACCTTCCATTTACAGTCCAGCGAAACGACTTCAAGCTTGCCACGCGTCCTATCGACACTTCCTATTGCAACGAAAAATAGGACAGGGATGAACAACGGTATAGACCATGCCTCTGTACTACTTGGCTCACGACGACAAACAGGCGAGAGAGTGCCGGCGTAGGTGTGCGACTCTGGAGGACACGTTATTAAATCGCTACGCATTGCTGTAAATACAGATGACTTTCAGAAGTCAGAGTAAAGAAGCTCGGTGCCAGCAGTGAGGAATCATAATACGCGTAATCACACAGAACGTACTACAGTATCAGCGGACAGAGGTGAACTCCAGACCGTAGTTTTGCCACAATCTGCCCGCAGGCAGTTCGCGCGTCCTGCGTTACACTGATATGTATTCCTCACCAAACCGTCACCCCGCCGGGAGGGGTAAATAAAAATTGATTGATCGGGTGCCGCGATTAGAAGTGGAGCCGACGCCTCACAATCCCCCGACGACGTGCAAGATCCAACGACATTTGTAAAAGGCGGCCTGTCCAACGGCCGCAATTACAAAGCTTACACGAAAGCTTACGGAACCCTACACGATTTCGCACCTACAAGAGAGATAGTCCTTTAGATCGCATCCTAAGTGTGAATGCCAGGGGCTCTTAATGCGGAGCTTGCCACACAGCCCCAGCGAGGCACGCTTGCCGACGACCTGGGCCACCAGGGCGAAACAATCGATACTCACGTGACGGTGTGCGAGGCCATCTCGTGTCCCTTGGAGTAGAGCGTCTGCACTTGGCCGTAGTCGGTCCACTCGTGGGACACGTAGAAGGTGCCGCGAATCGGGCAGCCGTTCGGGTTCTTGCGGCCCGTGTCGAAGATCTCCGTGTAGTGGTCGAAGTTCAGGTCGTTCACTGCATCGTCGAACGTCAGCAGCACCACCTGCGCGGAAAACATTCCCTGCACTCACGCTGCTTCATGCAGTGAAATCTCACCGGTTTAAGGTCGCTCGCCGGGCGATGCATCTTCAGTCAACCAGACTGTTGTTCACTTTCATTGTAGAGCAAAGACGGAAAGCGGAGAACGGTGATAGAGGTGCTGCAGCTTGACCAAGCGCCGTCTACACTGTACTAGCAATAACAGGGTATAATTGTCCAATAACGGCCTAATCGATCAATGTCGACACTCCTTCTTTTGTTCTTTTTGCATTGTACCGCTCTCATGCGTTTTGCTTATGAGTATGTCTTGGAAATGCGTTATACTGTTCTGATTCTTTCCTTTTTCCATTTCGTTGGCAACACTCACTGAATCTGCATTATGCCTCTTTATGAGTTTCTGTGTCTTTTACTACGAATATTATTTTGTCACTCTCTTTATTACCATGTTATTCTAAAATCTCCCCTAAATATAGTACCCTCTTTGAGGGCCTTTACGGGTATTTTGAATAAATAAATAAATAAATAAATAAATAAATAAATAAATAAATAAACAGAGGAACCTACGAGCAAGGAGTGAGAATGATTAGTGACAGCGAAAGCAATATCACCTCTGTAGGAACCGTAAGACCCGCCGCCACACGTCATCGGCACGTGGTGCGCAGTAGTTGTGCGTGTGGACTACATCTCGTCTACAAGTGGCACGTCGGCCGGGCAGTCCGCGGCGGATTTCGTGCACGAACGATAACTACGAGGAATGGTGTGCTATGTGGCCGCCGCGGCGAGGGCAATCTCGTGGCCCGTGAGTGATTTTTCGTGCGCCGAACTTGCCTTTTTTTCTTCTTTCTTAATAGATTTTCTCATTTGAGTTTTGAACACGAGGCTGTCTCACATAGTTGCACGAAGAGCCTTCAGCTCGCCGGAAAAGCATTATTATATATACAGAATAATCCATCGTGCACAATGAAAGAGAAGACATAGCGACATCGCAGTAAGCTTGATGAAAGCAAAAATATGACTGTATAAAGCAGCAAAGTGAGAGATTGGGCATGTTTGTATATCATCTTGAAGAGTAGAAGCGCACAGATCACACGGACGGGTGCGGCATAAAAAAAATTTCACACACGCACGCGCTACTTCCAACAAACTTTATTGATGCGAGATCCGCGCTCATTATAAACAACTAATCAACTACATCGAATGCGCAAGGCGGAGCTCACCAAACATGACACGATTCCCAACAGCATTGTCACACCCAGATAATCACATTGCTTTTTTTTGTTAAAGGAATTCAGGGCCTGGTCACATACATTTCACCCATTTTTTCAATCTCTTCTGCCTCGATTATCTCCCCTGTCAGCTGATTTCTGTTCTGCTGCACTATTCTGTCCACGCTAAACTACTGAACACCACCGAATTCTTTAGAATGCCTTGCTAAAAAACCACCAGCCACGTTCCTGACATTATAACTGCGCTCACTTAAGCGCTCATTAAGGCGGCGGCCGGTTTAGCCAACGTAGCTGCGGCCATATGACCACGGTAGGCAATACACAGCACATTCAGCACATTTCACAAACACCGTATTTTTTGTGTGGTTCTTTCAGCAGCCACGATTGCTGTGCGCGTTCTCAGCCGCGACCTCACTCAGCCTTGTCAGCTTCTTTGGCACAGAAAAGACTACACGCACATTAGCTCGCTCAGCAATTATTTTTTTTTTCAAGTTGTGCGAGACCTTGTGTATATAAAGTAACACGCTTAGTCGACCCCGTCGCTCAAACGGTTTGGCTGGTGTCTGACCGACTTTTTTTTTTCAAGCCTCTCAATATACGCTCAGCCACAGAGACTAGTAATGTCTGGGGAAAGCTAGCATCTTTCCATTTCATTCTTTGGCGATCAAAGCTTGCAGCAACCGACTTCCTTAAGGCATTCTTGAAACACAGGTTAGCTACTGCCCCCTTTACCAATTTCGAATGAGCCGAGTGGTAAGGGAGCAGTGCTTTATTTGCACGTGGCTCGTAGCTCCAGAAGATGTGATCTTCCTTTATCGATAAGCGTAGATCCAGAAACCAGAAGGTTCCGTCCTAAGGTAGTTCATGTGTGACGTCAAGGGGTTTCAAACTATCCTGATTCATTGGCAACAAGGTGTGAACCTCAGCATCAAACTGATCAGCACGATAATCAACAAGAAACAAAACAAAAAATGATTAACAAAGCTAAAAACCTTTAATACTTGTACCAAGTAATACTTCATTTTCCAAACGAGTACAGCGCGATATAGGCACACACACAGAGAGAGAAGAATGACACACGGGCTGGCGCTACTAACAACTGTTTAATCGTCCTACACCCACCGACATTTCATAGGAAAAGTTTCAAATGTTGTGTATGCACAGCATTATGTAGCAGACACAAAAACAACAACTGCAAGTCGCAACAAGGACCTGCGCATGTCACGTGGCATCAAGCAGGAAGTCATAGTCAGAGGAGGAGAAGTTAATCGAAGCATCCCTTACGCAACTACCTTTGTACTTCCTGATAAAGGCGTCTAAGGCCAGCCGAGAAGTACAGCTTTTACTTCGGCCTATAATCTTAGTCTCACGGAATTCCGGCTCACATATATGTGCGCACCTGAATGCGCATACTTCCCAGGCAGCACAGATGCTCGTGCCAATATCGTTTTTTTGTGGGCTTATGGAGGTCCAATCAAGGCCCTGTGATACCACTCATAAGCCAGCATTGGAAATGCCATCTATTAACGTCTCCAACAATGCCCCATCGTAACCATTCAATCTCCAATATTGCTTCTTCCATACTGAAAAGAAGGCAAAATTGGGCCATAGTTGCCACTCATCATACATTATTGTGGGGCCAGTCCACAACGATGGTAATGATGGGTCAGTTTCTGCATAGTCCTATCAATATTCGTTACGTAATGGCGGTAGGCTGTATATGTTGTCCAATCAATCTCACTGCATCACCAATGTTGGACTTCCAATGTTCCGTGTCGGACAATATTGCCCGCACGCAAGAGTTGTAGCATCAATACTGGTAACATCGGAAAGTACACATGATATATCGGGAGGCAAGTACACATGGTGGCAAGTAGACATGATGTGTTTCAAGTTTGACCAGCATGAAGGGGCCCCTATAGCTCGACTCGGTGCTGCAAATGAGTTCAGAAATGTCATTGTGTTTGTATTCGGTGCAGCAGCAGAAATAATCTCTATAATTTACGCAATTGTTTATTATCGCAAGTTCTAGCTTAGTGTGTGTGAAGAAGGCTAGAACTTGCACATTGGAAGTTGAGCAAACTACATCTACAACGCCATGAGATGGTCCAAAATGCCAAGCAGCATGTTAGTGGCTTCCGGGACCACGTGCATGTCATATAACAGGTCACTTTATCAGTTTTCATAGCAATATCCCCAAAATAATAGAAGTAGGCTGTGTATATCGTCCATATATCCTAGCTGGTCTTGCCAGTACAGGACAGCCAATGCTGCTTGCGAGACAATATTGTCCAGAGGTAAATATTGTCGCGCCTATGTTGTTCACATTGGGAAGTACAACTGACATATTGGAAGCAATAAGTTGTTTTTCATTTGAAACAACGCTAATATATATGTACTTACCGTGTTCACTCGCATAAGTAGCGCCCACGCGTAATTTCTGCAATGCCGACTTTATGTACAGTTTACGCGAAAGTATTACTTGCATGCTCTCCCCATGGCACCCAGGGCCACGTGGCGTAGGCTAGTGCTTTTCTTTATCAGTATTGCGTATTCAGGAGCCCAGGCTTCGCCATAGCTGATCGCATTTTGATTGTTTAGTAGCGACATGTTGGTGATACCTACAAAACAAATTCAACATAGCGTTTGCCGGTTAACTGACAGCCGTGCCGCCACGAAGATTTCGACATGTGAATATGAGTCACGTTTGATACTGGAGTTCTGAGACACCGCTGACAGCACCAGTAACGACAATTCCCGAGTCGCAAATCCGCTAATGCTTGAATGTAGCCCACCGATGAATTTGGCTGTTAAAGTACGCCCTCTGTTGTGTGAAAGCTACTTTCGTTTTTGTGATACATTTCATTTGATACATCTCAGCTCAGCACGTGTCAAGATTCCTTACACGATATTTCGAAAGTATTTGCGAAATTCCCACGTAATCTACGCACCTTCCAGAACTTCTAGATTCATGGAGAAAAAGAAAACACGAGTTACGTAGTATGCGCGAGTAAGCACGGTATAAGTTGTGCATGAGCAACTACGGTATATGCCAAACGTTGGAAGGTAAAGAAAAGCCTTTGATAACTTTCTACCTCGAGCAGCAGGCCCAGGAGGCCGCCGAACATCGAAGCCTATCGCGGCCGGGAGTTAGGGAGCTGAGCAGGCTGCACTAATCCGTTTTGCTTCGCATACCTGTTTGACATGTTTCTTAGTAGTCAGCCGGGAGTGAGGCAGGCGAAGCGGCTTTCACTCGACAGAGGTTTTTCGGATGTACAGGTTCTGTCGCACGGGCATCGGATATCTGCTGAAACTGGCGAGTTTAAGAAGTCAGAACCCCTAAGTGGACTACGGACACGGAACTCGCGACTGCAAACTTCTGCACAGTGAGAAAGTGGCAGCCCTGCGCTTCTTCGGACCGGACATTATAGGTGAACTGAACAGATGAGCCTCAACGTGTTCGGACTGATCAAAAAGTTTTCCTGAAAGCTTTGTACCGATTTTAGTCATTCGCTTATTTTACTCATTGTGCGTTCCGTTGTACCCATTCCCTCATTTTGGTGTGTGCCGGGTTTATTACAGCATGTATTACTGGGTATTTTCTTTAGATTTGTCTATTTGTAAATACACACCTGGTGGCCTTTGTTGTATACATCGCGGCAGATGAAGTAATCGCTGCTAGCAAAGCTGTTTTGGTTCATGTGACTTTCATGTTTGTTTGTTTTTTGTGTTGCGTGAAACATGTGTTTTCCTTTTGCTCTTTAACGGTCATTACTTGTTCCTGGTTTTCGGTTTAGATGTCGTCGGTTTGTCCCTACATACCCTCCGTTCCGGATTCTGCATACTGAAACACATCACTGTATCCTAACATTCACTTATGTTGTTTTACTTGAGGAAGTGTTTAATTTATACAATTCAGCTGTTTCGTGCGCACGTGTTTCGGACGCGCGTACTGATAAGATCAGCGCGGATGCGCATCAGTGATGCGCAGTATGTTCTGCGCACGCAGTCGTGCCTTTATAAGCTGTGGCTCAATAAACGTCGGCGGAATTCTTGCACTGACCATCATGCTGTCAGCGTCGTCCCTATGTCCGCTGCGCTAGTCGTACATGGTGTCAGAAGTGGCCCTTCGACGCCGCAGGAAGTCATTCCCGCGTCTGGTGCATCATGGATCGTCTGAAGACTCCGGAGCCATTGCGGCTGACGGGTAACGTTACGGAAAACTGGAAGCGATTTAAGCAGAAGTTTGAGTTATTTCTGCAGGCGACGGCGGCAGCGGACCAGCCGAAAACGGAAGCAGCAAAGGCAGTGCTACTGCTGAGCATTGCTGGTGACGACGCGTTGGACGTCTTCAACAACTTCCAGTTCGGGCCGAACGAAGACAAGGACGACTACAGCACCGTGGTGAGAAAATTTGATGCCTATTGCGCCGAAGTTAGCAATGAAGTGCACGAGAGATATGTGTTCCGTACAAGAAAACAAGCTGAAGGGGAACCTTTCGAAAAATTCATTCGTGACTTGAAAAAGCAAGCAGCACAGTGTAACTTTGGCACGTCGCAAGAATCGATAAGGGACCAAATCGTTTTTGGTACGCACAATCCTAGGCTACGCGAGAAAATGCTGCGGGACAACCAGTTGACGTTACAAAAAGCTGAGGAAATGTGCAGGGAAGCGGAGACGGTAGCACAGCGAAACGAAGTATGGCGTAAAAGCGAAGACAGTGTCGATGCGGTATCAAGGCGCCCGCCCCCCTCAACAGAAGGGAAACAAGCGAAAGAACGTCGTTGTCGCAGGTGCAACCGCTGTCACAAACCTAAACAATGCCCAGCCTTTGGAAAGAAATGTCGGTTGTGTCACAAGCCTAACCACTTTGCAAGTTGCTGTGCGTCAGCTGTCGTAAGCGAAGTTAGTGAACGGCATGACGAGGACTTTGACATCCTCGAGATTGCAACAGCAAGACGCGAGAGGGACTGGATGGTTAAGGCTCAAGTTAACAACTGCGAGACAAGGTTTAAAGTTGACACCGGATCGCAAGCAAGCTTGTTGCCCATGTCAATTTACCGAAAACTGCGGAGAGCAGAAGAGTTGAAACCGACGAACTCTGTCTTGCGGGCATATAACGGCGGGACCATATCGTGCTTTGGAACGTGTACGCAGGAAGTGAGGCTTGGGAATACTACGGCCATGGTCACGTTTTTCGTTGTCAAGAATGGTCGGCAGGCTATACTCGGACTTGAGGCAAGTGAAGCGCTGGGGCTAGTCAAGCGTAGGGTATGCGTCGTAAACAAGGCTGCAAACGACGAACTGCTGATAAGATTCAGACAGGTCTTCGAAGGTCTCGGTTGTTTGAAGCAGGCGTACAGCATGGTACTGAAACCTGGGGCAGTGCCAGTCGTGCAACCAGCTCGTAGAGTTCCGGTGGCGCTCTAAGAGCCTCTAAAGAAGGAACTGGAACGGATGGTACGTGCCGGCATAATTAAGGTGGATGAACCAACCGACTGGGTCAGCCCTTTAGTCCTCGCTAAGAAGAAAGACGGTTCGCTAAGGGTGTGCATGGACCCCCGAGCTGTGAATAAGTACATAAAGCGGCAGCATTTCCCGCTTCCTAGACGCGAGGATTTGGAAGCACGTTTAACCAATGCGTGTTACTTCAGCTGCCTTGACGCGAACTCGGGCTATCATCAGATACCGCTTGACGAGCGAACGTCGAAGATCTGCACTTTTTCTTCGCCGTTCGGAAGATACCGCTTCCTCCGTTTGCCTTTCGGCATTTCTTCCGCACCGGAAGTCTTCCAGCAAAGCATGAGTCAAGTATTTGACGGCCTGCCGGGTGTACTAGTGTACATTGACGACATCTTAGTATGGGGTTCAAGCAAGCATGAACACGATGAGCGGTTAACAGCAGTTCTGAAAGCTGCCGAGAAAGCAGGCTTGACTTTCAACGCGCACAAATGCAGGTTTGGCGTGAAAGAAGTGAAGTTTCTCGGTGATGTCATCGGTCCAACAGGCATATCGCCTGACCCAAAGCTGATCAAAAGCTTGGCGAAAATGCCGACACCAACGTCTAAGAACGACGTCCAGCGCATGTTGGGGGTGCTCAACTACTTCGGCAAATTTGTGCCGCGACTGTTCGAGAGAACTACGCTCTTACGCGAGCTTATAAAGTCTCGTTCCGAGTTCCAGTGGACAGCGAACCATGCGCAAGAATGGAAAATCTTAACGCAAGTTTTGACCACTACCCCCCTGCTTGCAATCTTTGATCCCGAGAGAGAAACCAAGATAAACTGCGACGCGTCGAGGGACGGTGTTGGCGCAGCGTTATTGCAAAGCCATGATGGCGATTGGCGGCCTGTAGCATATGCATCTCGGGTTCTAACCAATTCAGAAAAGAACTACGCGCAAATTGAAAAAGAAGCCCTGGGGATATGTTTTGGCTGTGAAAGGTTTCATGAGTTCGTGTACGGAAGAAAAGTGCGTATCGAAACGGACCACAAGCCCTTGTAGCAATCGCACGGAAAGAAATCGCAGACATGCCGCCTCGCGTGCAAAGATTCTTTTTGCGATTACTGCGGTATGACTTTGTGTTGCAGTACACTCCCGGAAAGCAGCTGGTTCTCGCCGACATGTTGTCACGGTCGACATCGGATCCGGGTGGGCACAAAGTTGGCCCTGAGAACGACGTCGAGGTTCATGCCGTGCAGTCCTTGGGATACATGGTAACGCCGGAAACACAGCGGCTGCTACAGCTAGAAACATCTCGAGACTGCTATCTGCAGACGGTCACTGAAAAGCTTGGCAAGCGGGCAACCCGTAACAGGTGAACTCAAGCCATTTTCGACAGAACTGTCTTTCGTTAATGGAGTATTGCTGAAGGGTCCTAAAGTTGTAATACCGAGGAGTATGCGACAGAGCATGCTGAAGAGTTCATGCTGGCCACCTTGGGCTGCAGAAGTGTAAAGAGAGGGCTCGAGCACTTATATTTTGGCCAGGTTTGAACGCAGACATCGCGGCGCTAGTAGCAAGCTGCGCTACGTGCAGAAAATACGCGTACCGGCAGCCGCAGGAACCGCTACTAATGCGAGAAGTACCCAAATATGCCTGGTATAGGGTAGGAGTTGATATCTTTTCTTATGCTGGAACGTCATGCGTGGTTGCCTACGACGCGTTTTCAAATTTTCCCGAGGTCGAAAAGCTGGAAGACACAACCGCAGCAACCACAATCGCAGCTCTTAGCGCCATGTTCGCCAGGTACGGGGTACCAGTAGAAGTCTGTACGGATAATGGACCCCAGTTTTCGAGCCATGAATTTGCCAGCTTCGCCAAAAGATACGACTTTAACCATGTCACATCGAGCCCATATTATCCACAGTCGAACGGCTTGGCGGAAAAGGGTGTGCAGATTGTAAAGCGAATCTTAAAGAAGTCCCTAGAGGCGGGGGATGACTTCTGGCTGGGCCTACTAGCCTATCGATCAGCACCTCTAGAAGATGGGCAGTCTCCGGGTGAACTTCTGCAAAGAAGGCGACTTCGTTCTAACCTTCCTGACTTTCGCAGGGTGTCCCGGACGAATGTGACCAAGCACCACCAAAACAAAGCTGGAAGGCCTTTAGGTGCACTACGCAGCGGCTCAACGGTCCGGCTTCAGGATGCTGCGGGTTGGTCACAAAAAGCGAAGGTGGTCGCTGAGGCTGCTCCGCGATCATACCTGGTAAAAACACGAGATCGTCGCATGCTGCGGCGAAACCGCCGACATCTACTCCGGACAAAGGAACGGTGTAGCAGTGACAGTGATGACGATGAGTGTCCCACCAGTATCAACTCGCGTTCACCGTGTCCTACCGCACCATCAGAACCACCCGCGCAACCAGCGGAAGTGCCATCTCCAGAAACACCCGAGAGCTCAACACTACCAGCAAGCAACGGCGATTCTTCGCTGGCCATGCCATCGCCGCCAGCTCCGAGAAGGTCGACGCGTACCAGCCGGCCCCCTCAGAGACTGCGCTATGACGAACACTTTAATCAGGTGCCATAAGCTGTGGTGAATGTTAAGTGTTTATTTTGTTTGTTCCACGAGAGAGGATGTATCGGACGCGCGTACTGATAAGATCAGCGCGGATGCGCATCAGTGATGCGCAGTATGTTCTGCGCACGCAGTCGTGCCTTTATAAGCTGTGGCTCAATAAACGTTGGGAGAATTCTTGCACTGACCATCATGTTGTCAGCGTCGTCCCTATGTCCGCTGCGCTAGTCGTACAGTGCAGTTGTTTAAGGAACCTTTCAAGCTTCAGCTGCTCCACCATTTAATAAACAAGTAAACCATAACGAGTGGCATAATTTTAGGCGTATGTTTTTTTTTCTTGTGCCTCTTCTTTTTGCTTATGGTGATTATGCATTTAGTTTTCTCAAGGCTGATCATGTACTGTAGACTTCAAACTTAGAGTGAATATTGATTTGTTCATTTTATCAGAACTTCCTTTTCATTCGCTTCACACGTCTCTTAAACTCACGAATAAAATGTGTCACAAAGAAGACATTTTGCTTATTTGTATGTGTGTATGTGTTCGAAAGCTACGTTTTGGGGCGTCAACATACGAGTGCATTGACCATTTATGTCTGTTTTGTGCTATTGTCATAACCACGAAGCGTGAACATAACAAAACTTATTTCCCAAGCTGGCAATACATAATGTATACTGAGTCCAAAACAAAGCTATTATTACTTCCATAATTTACCGGATATTCTTGCTTTTTACCTAGAGCCAGAAGCCTCGGCAAAACAAATTTAAGTGCGTGCATGATAGCCAATAAAAAAGGTGGGGAAAATATAGGATCAGCCGATAAAGAAGGCTAGCAAGAAATGCTGTCTCATCCAATGATAAATGCTGGCAAAAAATGATGGAACAGCCATCAATAAGGGCTGGAAAAAACTGTTCGAGCTGCCATTGTTTATACAAGCTTACCAATATTGAAAATACAAACGATGGACAATGTTGGCCAAAGCCATTCTTTCCCAACTTTTCCAACGTTATACGACCGATATCCAACATTGGACTAATCTAGTCTAAAGTGTAGCATGGGCCCCGAAATCCAATGTAGTTCCAATATTGTATCGAATGTTTTCCAACGTTGCGCGAAGGTCGGTCCAATGCTGTTGTACTGCCTGAGTTGTCTTCTTGTTCGGTTTTAGTGCGCACTGCCTAAGGTGGGCATTGATTGATTTCTCCAGTTTTACGTCCCAAAACCAGCTATGACTATTGATTGATTGATTTGTGGGGTGTAATGTTCCGAAACCAGCTCTGATTATGAGGGACGCCGTAGTGTAGGTCTCCGGAAATTTCGACCACCTGGGGCTTTTTAACGTGCACTCATATCGCACAGCACACGAGCCTGAATATTTCGCCTACATCGAAATCCGGCCGCCACGGACTGGACTCGATCCCGAGACCTTCGCATCTGCAGCTGAGTGCCATAACTACTAGACCAACGCGGCGGGACCAGTTATGATTATGAGAGACGTCGTAGTGCAGGGCTCCGGAAATATTGACCACCTGGCGTTCTTTAACGTGCAATGACATCGCACAGCCCACGGGCCTCAACATTTCGCCTCCACCGAAATGCAGCCGCCGCGGACGGGATTCGATCCCGGGACCCTTGGATAGGTAGCCGAGTACCATAACCACTAGACCTCCATGGCGGGGCTAAGGCGGTCATTGATGCCCCTTTCAGTCTGGCCGATGTAACTTTTTCCACTCGGCCTAGGAGTGGAGTAGACAACACCAATGGGGCACTTGACCAAAGGGTTCGTGTGTCTCATCCTGCATCCTTGCGTTTTTTCACCGCGGATGCGGAGGCAAACTTTCTGCAGCTTGATGGGGGCTCAAAAGCCAGGGTCGCCTCATGTCTGCTCGCAACCTTCTTGAGACCAGGAGGCAATGTGTGCACATGTGGCATAACCACACCCCTCCCCTTGCTTTTCTGCTCCGAGGTTCACTTTTTGTAGCAGAGACTCGGCAATTCCTACAACGACCCGCGTAGGGAAGCTTGCCGCCAAGAGGCGGGTCACTTGGCAATAAAATATTTGCGACATGCGGTGTGGGCACGACTTTCCGAGAGCATGTTTCAAAGTCGTACTTTAATGCCCCTTTCTATATGTTTAGAGTGGGCTGAGTCATAAGGCAATAACGCTTTCTGTGCACGCGGGGAATAAGGTGCGGTCTAAAATGCAATCTCAAATCCAAGAACTGCAACTCACTGTAGTTTGGAGTCTCGTGCGTAAATACATAACGCGCTGCACGCGCAGAAGGCACGCGCAGCGCCTTTTGTATTTGATGTAGGAATAGAACCAGTGCCTTCTCTATAAGTTACCAGTCGAGGAAGCCTTTCTGTGGCCTTTACCGATCGTTATGAGCACCCAGGCAACCAGAATCCGACAAACGAGACTAGCAGCATTACATAATCAAAAGAAGAGGCGTGCAGGACACGGACACAAGGAGAGCTACCATTCCGAGCATGCGCAGATAAGCTGTGTGTCTTCTTTCTCTTTCGCCTCAGTGCTGTGCATCAGTTGCTAGTCGGCGTTCGTGTTGTTCACTGCTCTCCTTGTGTCCGTGTCCTGCACGCCTCTTCTTTTGATTATGGACTGTTACCAACTCGCTCAACTTTCTGTCCTTTTTAGCAGCATTATCTGCGCAGGTGACGCGCGAGCCGCTACCGACAACACGCGAGACACATGTTTACTTGGGGGCGCCTGGTAGTAAGCAGCTGCACTCGCTTCCAGGGCCGCCGCCTATTGTTCTCCTCCAATTCCGGCAGGCACTGAAAGCTATGGAGAAGGCACTGATGGAGGACGTTCCTTTTGAGACATAGTCCGCCCCGGTGGTGTAGTGGTTATTGTACTCGGCTGCCACCGAAAAACGTGGGTTCGATCCCGGCCGCGGCGGTCACATTTTCGATGGAGGCGAAAATGCCAGAGGGCCGTGTACTGTATGTTGTCAGTGCATGTAAAGAACCCCAGGTGGTCTAAATTTCCGGAGCCCTCCACTAGGGCCTTTCTCTTCTCTCTATTCATTTCACTCCCTTTCTCCCACCCCGCGAGCGCTTTGCCGTGCTCCCTACATGGGCTGCAGAAATTAGCGTCCTTTCCTAACCGAACCACAATCATCATCATCATCCTTTTGAGACATGGGCACATGGTTATGCGTCTCTGTAACTGCGCGCCACTAGACGCTCAAGCGTGCTTTTACCACAACGTCCCATAGCTTCAACAGCTCGACCCGGCTACGGTTCCAACTGTGTAGGCTTACCCTGCAGCCCCGACATACGAGGAGCATAAGGCTCGACACAGTATTGCTAGTGTGCAGTGCCAGTGAATGTTGCATCGCCCGCGCGCACGCCGTTGCGTGTATCTGCGAGCGTTTGTCGCTATAGCTGTGCGCACATATATAGTTGTTCCATGCGTCCCCTTAATATGAGATGCATGGACAACTATACTGCGCACAGAAGCGCACATGCCATGTGTGGTTGCAAATATCCGTAAGCGTCGCATATAAATGCAAACCAAGACTATAATCGACTACCTCTTACTAGCCCAGTTCAAGCGGAGTATGTTGTATGTCAGTTTTGGTTTCTGCTTCCACATGCACACTGCCAGCGTTGTCACATGTAGGAAGCATCCGTCCTTGCAATGTCAAACACCTCAGTTAAGGATGGTCACAAGGCACTCTTCGTTTTGGATGACGTCCAGGACTATGCGCTTGAATTTTGTGCTCTCGCACTGCGTTGGGCTTTTACCTGCAACATTGTTGTCGAGTGGCACAGCACGTTCATTTTAAAGCGATAGCATTCAGGTGTTGCACAGAAGGCGGAGAAGGCGCCGAGCGTGGAGAAAAAATCATTCCGAACCAGGCAAGTCTTCCGCCATGGCGCAGGTGCTAACAACACTGAATCTGTCAAACTGAAATCCGTAATAAAAACTGTAAGCAACCATTGAACTATGCATACGATAGCGCCGATTGTTATTCGAATGTAAAAAAGAGCCAGGCCTGCGCGGAACCGCAGGACAGTGGCAGCGTAACCTGGAGGACCGATGTTCTTAAATTGGATTGGATAAACTTTATTTGTCCAACGGCTCAGGTTTATGCCCGGGGCTAGGCTGCCAGAGGTCCACCACTCGAGGAACGTCTTTCCAGGTCCTCGATGATGGCTCTGGCCCGATGGACTGCCCACTCTTGGTCTTCAGGAGCACCGCTGAGGAGGGCGGCTTGCCATCTCTCAGGAAGGCACTCTGCTTCAGAAGGTCCTGCTTTTCTCATCCTCCTGCTTTCTTCCTCGTGGCGTTGGCACTCCCAAAGCACGTGGGCCATATCAGCCCGTTCGTGCTCACACCATGGACAGCCGGGCGATGGGTGCAGCGCGGGACGCAGGTGGTTCAGGTGGTAGGGGTTGGTGAAAGTGCCCGTCTGCAGCCTCCTCAAGTCGACTGCCTGGGACCTGTCTAACCGACCGTGTGGTTGGGGATCCCTTTGTCGTTCCTTTTTGTAGTGCTCAAGCACCTATCGCTAAATGGCCGGAAACTCCTTAGCGTCATGATCAGCGTCCCTCTGGTCCGTCGTGATTTCGACGGCCGCAACGGTGGTAGTGGCGGCGATAGCGGTGGTGCCAGACTCAAAAGGTGCCTTCCTGCGGCGCAGTCCCGCACAACAATGGTGGTGGCTGCCCTCTGGGTGACTGCGTCGCGGCCGGTAAGCTGCCTCGCGACGAGGTGGGGGCGCTCCTTGTGGTTGGGCGGGATGCCGGCGGGTCTTCAGCTGTTGGCATTGGTGTTGTTGTTGGGATGGTTGCTACTTCCAAGGTCCTCCACGTGCACAGGGAACCACTTGAGGGCCTTGTTTGTAATAGTGCCTGATCCGAAGTCCCTTGCCCTGGCGTTCAGCATGCGCGCCACCTCAGCGGACACCCAGCCTTTGGTGTAGTTCCGAACCGCTGTCTTGGAGTCACTGATGATCAAGTCATCTTCCTCACCTCCGTGGAGTACCGCGAGGGCTATGGCCATCTCTTCCGCTGTCTCGGACGACGGCAGCCTCGCCGATGCCGCGACTCGGACCCTTCCTTTCGTGTCCACAACCGCCATAGTGAAGGCAGGCTGCGCCGCCGTTTGCTGGCCTTGTCTTCGCTGTTGCCGCTGCTCTCGTTGATGTCGTAGTAGTAGCAGGGGTGACGGCGTTTGTTGCTGCGGTTCATCTCGCACGGTCAGTTGTATCGACTGTAGTGGTGGGGGCGGCCGTCTTCCGTCGCCGTCACTTTCGCCGGCGGGCCGCGGGTACTTGGCCGCATCGACGAAGAGGACGCCCTCTCTTCTTCCGTGCGCCTTAAGGATCGCTTCCCCTCTTCGTTTACGCCTTCGCACGTCGTGCACGGGATGCATGTTTCTAAGCATGTTTTCCGTCTGTATGGCGTCCCTGACTTCCTGCAGCAACGCTTCTTTCAGTCCCCTCGCTTCGTGATATCTGATGCCTAGCCGGCCGAGAATCCGTCTTCCTGTTCTGGTACCTGACAGCCTCTCTAGCTGCGCGATTCTCTGGGCCTCGGCGATCTCCTCGAGCGTGTTGTGCACACCCAGCTCGAGCAGCCTGTCGGTAGCCGTGTACTGGGGTACACCCAGCGCGGTCTTGAACGCCTCGCGGATCGCCACGGTCAGCTCTTCGGTTTCGCTTCTGCTCCAGTCGGCGTACGCCGCAACGTATGCTATGTGGCTCAGCGCGTACGCCTGTATCAGCCTCGTTACGTAGTGCTCCTTCATTCCTTTTCGCTTGTTCGCGACCCGACGCACAAGATGTGTGGCGGCGGCCACTTTCTTCCGCAGTCGAGCAACGAGTTCGCGGTTGGCACCGTCCTCTTCCAGCCACAGGCTGAGCACTCGTGTCTTGGACACCGTCGGTATTTGAGTCCCTTCCCTCCTCGTGACACAGACGCCCAGACGACGAGCGTCCACCACGCCCTGCGGAAGCGGTCCTTTCTTGCGAGGTCTGTGCAGGAGGATCTCCGACTTCTCGTTAGAGCAAACGAGTCCCGTGTCTACGAGGTGCCGTTCCACCTCCCGGACCGCCCGCTGCAACCTGTCTTGCATTTCGCCGATACTCGTGTTCTCCGTAGTCCACACCGTGATGTCGTCTGCGTAGATCGTGTGATTGATGCAGCTTCCTGAGCGGCCGCGAGGCGACGGTCAAAATCAACGGGGCCTCGCCGCGAACTGTTCTTAAAGGCCATTTTAAACGCTCGGGGAAACTAGTGCAAGTAGAGGTGGTATGTATCCCCTGCGCCATAACTCATCATTTTGCCAAGTTGGGAAGTACCCACTACGCCATAACTACTGCGGCATTGTAACGTGCAAATCTGTATAACTGCACATCTTAGAGAGTCTCTTGGCGTCGTTTTCCCGAGAACGACCCGAACTCTCGGCCTGGCGTCGACGGCGAGCTGCGGTTTGGGCTTCTCTCTGCACAGCTGTCTGTTGTGCCCGATGTTACCTTGCTGCAGCGGCGCGCATCGATCTGCGATTCGCTTCTTCAGCATAGGTCCGCGCTTTTACGAGGAGGTGCCATCAGGTATATCGAAGACCCAAGTCAAGTTGCTGTCGGGGCTGCGCACGTCGTCTGTCGCATGTCGCATGGCACGATACGACACGACAAAGGGCAGCGGTTCGTAATAATGATGATGATAAAATTGAAGAAGATTGTTTCATAATGATGATGCCTCTGTAACGGGTGCACAGCTACAAAGCATACCCCCTGTGTCCTTTGAAATTATTCCTCGAACTCGTTATGCGATCCACGTTGTGCATTTCGATGTAATAAATGAAAAGAAAGGAAAACAGGCGTAGCTCAGTCTGATACTATACCTGTACGATCTTCAGTACGCCAAGGGTACCCATTGTCACCTTTGCTATTTGCTGCCTACATTGAGCCTCTTTGTTTGGCAGTACTTCAAAACGAAAATATCCGTGGGTACAGGTTATGCTGGATTCACACGACGGACCAAATCGCGATTCGATCCCGGGGATCGCGTGCTACGTCACTATACGTCACGCGTTCCTGCGCTCCTCCTTCGGTCCGCGGGGAGCGATTCGTGAAACGGCGGAGACCCAAATCGCAGTTGGGATCACTTGGGACTTTTGGCGAAAGAAACAAAACTCCTGGCGGCGAAACGCTTTCGGCTGGCAACCACCGTTCTTTCCAATCCAATCCATGTCGCTTTTGCTGTGAAGAGCGCGCAATACGAAGGCGACGCTACTTGAGTAGGGCCGATCCGTCCCCGCCGTCTCCTCTGTAGTGTGAATGCGAGCCGCGGAGAAATTCCGAACACGTCACATGTCACGTCACTGATCCGTCCGCGATCACGTCCGTCGTGTGAATCCAGCTTTACTTTCAGCTGAGGTAAAGTTACTTGCGTACGCGGATGACATTGCTGTTTTCCTCTCTGACACAGACAGCATTATTGCGAGCCAAGCTGGAAAGAAACGAAAATTCTTGGTAGGGGAAGTGACCAGATGGCACGTGAACTGTTGGAGGCATATTTCATTTGCAAGGGCAAAGAGTGCATTAGTGAAACATCTGTTAATCTTAGGAAAGGGGAGATAAAATATCTAGAGGGCTGGGTGCAATGGTATGTGATGTAGGATGACGGTGGCGATGTGCTTGACTGATGGAGCATGCGTATGGTATGTGTATATATTTGTAGGCGTAGCCGCAAATAAAGGTAGATGAAAGTGAGTGCTTGTCCTGTCTCCTCGTGTCACTGTGAGTGTTGTTCCTGCGCCTACATTGCTGTGATAATGAACCGTAACTGGATATTTGCGGGAGGTCTTACATTCATACAGAATGTTCAAAGGGAGATTTTCTTTTGAGTACTTGAGTGACGTCACCTGAAAGAAACTTTATAAGGATCTAATTGAAGCGTTCCTCCCGGCTCACTTGTACCGTTTGCCATACCATGGATACCCAGGACAGAATGTGTTGAAAAGGGTCAAGAAAATGCCAATAAGTCCAGCTGCCAAAACTTCTTTTTTCAAGCTATATTCCAATAGTCTACCTGTAAAAACATGGCTTCAGGAAAAAGGCTTATTTGTACCTTGGACAACTAACTGCCTCTTATGTAATATACTAGAGGATATACAACATGCTTTTGTAGATTGCTGTGATGCAGTATTTTTCTGGGATGTGCTTCAGCGAACTTTAAAGAAAAAAAATTACCACTAGATGCTTTTGGCATAATGTTTTTACCAGTAGAAGAGCCATGCGATAGGATCATGGTCCTGGGTCTTCATGCTTTGTGGAAAACCAGAATGCAGGTGCGGCATGAACTTGTTCATGTAAAATCCTCGCGGGAAACCTTCATTGAGAGCGTTGGGCAAATTAGGGAGATTTATAGAGCCCAGACTGAGCCACCACAATGGGTTACTATCATTGATGTTTTGCGAGACGTGAAAAAGCTTTAGAGATGGTCACAACAGTGCGTAAATAATGTTTGCGTGTGCGCTTGTGATTCCTCCTGCACTTTATTCAACAAGGCAATAAAGTAAAAAACAGACGTAGCTCAGTGGCAGAAGCTCGACTGACACGCAGAGAGTGTGGGTTCGAATCCACGCAGAAGACGAGTTGGAATACTCCCTGGTCCTCGTTATTTTTTCTAAAATTTGCCGCGGTAGCGGTTACGGACACTGGCGGCGGCGCACAATTAAGGCGCAAAAACGGCCCTTGTTGTGATCTCATAACAGCTTACGCTGTAGGCCAGCCCTGGTGTGAGCAAACGAATGTAAGAGAAACCCCAACTCTCTTATACCAGGAAACTCACAGGCTTCTTCCAGCATTCCATAGAGGATAAGGCGATGCAAACGGTGCCCAATGGCGCTATCGCGCAGCGCTCGAAATCGCGGTAACTGAAACGTGGCGTAGCCTGGTGGTGAAGCCTTGGTACTGCGTTCTACGAATTGCTCTATTGTACATCGCCTGCTGCTGTTCATACGGCCATAACATGGCCCTCATATTGCTGTCGCTACATAAAAACGCCTTGCCGCCTTACTTGATTTCTACTCATAAATAATTGGCAGATCCCACGTGGAGTGAGAATCAAGGAAATGCGAAGCACGCATCAGGAACTTAAAATGGATTTGCATTGTTGTCTCGTTATACCGAGTTTGGTACATATAAAGTGAAAGAAACGGCCGCAAGAGCACCGAGGCTGTGGCATGTAAACCATGCTGCTCATGACAAGCGTGTCATAATTCTTATGTTATGACCTGTAATTTACGTTCGTCATGCTGTCTTGTTGTGCCACAGCAATTTTGGTATACATCCCATTAACGAAACGCGTGGCATGTAAATGATGCCACCCATGACGTGCATGTCATGCTTTTCATGTTATGACCTGTCATTTATGTTCGTAATGCTGTCACATTGTTGCATCCCGCTTACGAAACGGCCAAGAGAGCACAAAGACCGTGGCATGTAAATCATGTCACTCATGACATGCATGTCACAGTTCTCGTGCTATGACCTGTCATTTATGATTGCCATGCAGTAATGTTGTGGCATACCAATTTCCGTATACGTCTCATTAACGAAACGTGTGTGGCATGTAAATCATGTCGCTCATGACATGCCTGTCACGATTTTCATGTTATGACCTGTCATTTATATTCGCAATACAGTCATATTGTGACATACCAATTTTTGTATACATCCCATTGGCGAAACGGCCAGGAGAACACCAAGACCGTGGCATGCAAATCATGCCGCTCATGACATGCATGTCATGCTTTTCATGTCATGATCTGTCACTTATGTTCGTCATGCAGTCATGTTGTGGCATACCAATTTTCGTATACATGCCATTAACGAAACGACCAGGAGAGCACCAAGGCCGTGACACGTCAATCATGCCGCTCATGATATGCATGTCACGATTTTCATGTTATGACCTGCCATTTATGTTCGTCAGACAGTCATGTTGTGCCATACCAATTATCGCATAAATCCCATTAGCGAAACGGCCAGGAGAGCGCCAAGACCATGACATGTAAATCATGCCGCTCATAATACGCCTGTCAGGCTTTTCATGTTATGACCTATCATTTATGTTGGTCATGTAGTCATGTTGTGGCATACCAATTTTCGTAAACATCCCATTAGCGAAACGGCCAGGAGAGCGCAAAATCGTAGGCGGCTAGATAGATAGATAGATAGATAGATAGATAGATAGATAGATAGATAGATAGATAGATAGATAGATAGATAGATAGATAGATAGATACGCTCAAACTCACCGAACTTCGCTAAGAAATGCTTCGCATTTAACGAGTCGACCCTGGGAAGCGTCGCTGCCGTCAGGGAAGTCGAAAACCTACATTTAAACACTGTGCATGCGCCTCGTCTTCCAGCCGCAAGGCGTGTTCTCTGTCGTGGCAGAGGCCGGCGCAAACGCACCTTACGGCTATCAGCCACTGTATGCGACATCTCTTGCAGTTTGGTGACAAGTCTTGATGTTCTTACATGTCGTCTTCGCGAAATAAAATTCAGTTGCAAGTCTTCACTTGCATCTATATCTGGCTTATGTGGTTGTTTCTTTTTACGCGCAGTTCTTTTCCGTTTGTTGAGATGCATGAACTCACTCGAAAGTTCTTCCAAAATACTTCAGGTACCTCAAAAATTGATTGTAGGTCCCTTTAAAGGCAAAGTTATGCGCGATCTAACGTTTAATACGAAAGTGTTTTAAGCCGGCGCCCGCCAAGACCACAGTCACGTCACATCCGTCATGGAAACGACGCAGTACACTCTAAGAATAAAATCTAACAATGCAACCGTGCGAAGTCCTCTGCCTATGATAAAGTCGGCTGTTGCAACGTCTTCACCTGCTCCTTTACCACTGTCCATGCATATGACGGCTTTTCTAAATTCACCAGTAGCTATATATGTAATCGCATGGTACTGCTTCGATTTGAAATGAAATTACAACTTTATTTCTCTGCCCTTACGAAAATGCCATATGGACAGATGAAAAAATCCATATGCGGTTATATTAAAAATTGGGCAGATATGGCCATATATGGCATATACAGCCCTTATATGGCCATATCTGCCCAATTTTGAATATATCCGTATATGGGCCCCTATATGGCCATATCTGCCCAATTTTTTATATATCCGTATATGGGCCCTTATATGGCCATATCTGCCCAATTTGTAATATATCCATATATGGCGCGTTATATGACCATATCTGCTTGACACTATAGGCCATATGCGAGAGCTGAATACATATATAAACAAAATCAGAACACAAATGCAAGATGGACCTTTCACGTCTGTATTTTATTTTCCAGCTATATTTTCATTCTTCGGAGTTATCTTTTGTCTTTTTGCTTCTCACGTCGCTGAGCTTTGCGCCCAGGGATAATATTAGAATTAAGTTTTTCACTGCACTCGAACTGGCACCTCGTAGAGAAGTCTTTTGTGCGAGCTGTAAATGGCAAAACACAATTGGAGCATGAAAGTAATGCTTAGAGATTCCGGACCGATAAATAGCTCCAAAATATGTGCAGCTGGTGACGAAATGACACAATATTTTATATGTATGCATGCATGCATTCACTTAGGCGCCAAGAACAAGAATCATAAAACATTGGAGCGGGCCCGTATCGTTAAACCATTCTGCTTGATCGTGCATGACTACGCAATGTGCTGGTCGATATGCAAAGCACCTTACAAGTAGTTGCTCAATTATTATTTCAGTTTACTTCCTTGCACTTTGAGGCGAAGGGAATGGAGATGCTTGTCTCTGTTTTGTCAAAAACAATTGATGGCAATTAAGCTGCAGCTGTCACGTAGAAGAAAAAACACTATTTTTCTCAACGACGTGATTAGCTAGGTAGTGAGGTGAGGCCGGTCCTCCGAAATGGCATCAAATATATGCACATAAAGCACTATCATTGATAGCTGAACCAGTAAACGTGTTTATACATTACTGCAATAAAGCAACTGACCTTTGATGTATACGGACGACTGAGTGTATTTTAACCTCTCCGAAATAGTGTGTGGCCTCCTGTATTTGGCTAATAAATAAAATAACTGCAGATAATATCTAAAATGCGGCCGCACCATTTTTATGCTCAATATAACACTTTCAGCTGCTTCTGAAGCAACATGCGTTTCCAGCCTCACGGCTTCGTGACAAACGCACCAGCAGCTGTCTCAACAGCTGCACTGGTGCCACATTCCGCGATTTAGCTACAATAACGAGGATTTCATAGTGAAAGGGCGGGGGAAGGGTACCTGTAAAACGAACAAAATTTCAACTGTAACCTTTCTAAGGCACTTTCTAAAGCATTCGTAAGGAAAAATCAGAAAATGATAGCGTATCTAAGCAGGGTACATGTGTTGGGTGATCTTCGATCTCGCCACAGGAAGGAAATACTGCGTTTGGTGCCTTTTTACAAAGCCACGAAAGGGTCGGAAGCAGAAGCAATGGCTAAGCCGCACCTAAAAAAACACACGCGCGCGAGCTTTGCGATATTAGCCGTTTATGCGATATCCGATGGCGAAAACAGCGCTTAACAGCTATAAAATTGTCCAATTCACGTGCTTCTGAACTGAAACACCGTATTAGAACTTTAGTAACAAGCATCAATTTTAGTATATGTACTTTGGAAGTAGAACAAGCATCAAAGCTTCAAATCATCAAAGCTTCAACAAGCATCAAATCAGCCTGGCATGAAAGAAGCCTTTGTACTGCCACCAAACTTGCACTTGTGGCACCACTTAGTTAGGAATGTGCTCTTCCATCACTCCTGACGCAGGTCATTTTTGGACATCGAAGGTTGTCCACTTATTTGTAACGCGATCGAAACATGCCACTCAGTACCACAGCACCACCTTTTTTGGAACGTACAGCCAGGCAGCGCGCACGCAATAAAACCTTGGTGGAGAAAATGGCTCAACAATGGACCACTTGCAGAAGTACGACTGCGCAAGCGCCAGAGCCGGCGTCGTCTGCTTGGTTGGAAAACAAACGGACTGCAAGCGCGACGTGCCTCACGCCTCAATGGTTCGCGCGCCTCATATGCCTGAAAATGCGCAGTTTTCGCCTGCAGCAACTATTTCGATAGAAAGAAAGAGTAGTAATTTCTCCGAAATTCCTCCCGCGATTGTTGCTTCAAAGAGAAAATGGCGTGGACGGCAGCGGTGAAGCTAGGCATGTGATGGTATCCAACCGCGTTGTATGATCTGTGGCGCGCACTTTGTCACCGGAAAGCACGATGAAACCTTTTGTGTTCATTTTCTTTTTTTAGCGATCGACTGCGCAGGCAAATCTAACTGGATTTACAAACGAGCTACGAGCCTTCCGTAGTTGTGATAAACAGTTCACGACATCAATACCGGACCCGTAAACGAGAACGTATACATCTGCATAATGACAAAAAATGTTAAAGTGTCGGGTATTCCGTGCCATAACCACGATTTGATACTGAGGCAGGTTGCATGGCGGGAAACTCGGTCCAGATTATTTCGACGCAGACGTTCTTTATTTATAACGCGTGTACTCGTATCAAGTGCACGGGCATTTTAGCGCTTCGCGCCCATCGAATGCACATCGGCCGGCGGGCATCGATGTTAACAGCACAATGAATTACCTGCTAAGCTTGCACGTGGTTCCGTAATGACCACGTGCAATGACATTTGTAATGACCAGAGTCGCCACTTTAACGAATCATGTCACCAGCTGATGCCTGACTTGGAGGAGGCCAGACGCTTATAAAGCCACAAATATAAGACTACTGTGGTTAAGTTTAACTTAATCTTCTTTTCCAAAACCTACCCGCGGTGCGCGCTGCAAACGAACTCAATGTCGGTGCGAGGAGAGCGTCGTGTGTTGCAGTGAGCTCGCATTCCGGCACCTCAAGAAGACAGTCGTACGACCCGTTTGCGACAAACGGCAAGAGAATGAGGTTTATCATGACATTGAGGAAAAGGTAATATTTCATTAAGGAAAAAATAAACATTGAGACGTTCACAAGACGTGAAAAAAGCTCGTCGTGCGTGGTGCCGCCGTACGTAAGCAAGGCTGGAGCACGGTTTGCTTTCCAACCAGGCGGCGCTTCCAGTTTTTCGCGCTAGGTGGCGCTCCGACTTTTGCAAGTGGTCCATTGTGAAGGCTACGCAAATGTAGTCCGTAAGAAAAAGAAAGGGAAAGGTGTATCATTCCGAGAGGAAACGACCAACGTAATGCAGGAACTCGCATATTTCGATTGTTTCCCCGAAAATACGAGTGTGTTTTGTCAAACTGATGAGAAATGTCTTATGATTTAAGGCTGCCTGTGAGACATGTATATTTTCTTGCTTACCACAAGCAATGGACTACATTATGGTCGCGAAAGTACACAGCGTAAACACGAGCGCTAGCTTTGGCAGTGCTTCCCCTGATGCATGAAATCTATTCCACGTGCACTTGGAAAATGTGAGGGGCTGCACGCACTGTTCCGAGAAAAAAAAGCGTGGCTGTTTGCGGAAGAAAAGAACCGGAGGGATGGGTGGACAGAGGGGGGGGGGGGCTCTTTTTGTCATTTATTTTTTGGCTCGTCTTTTGCAGTCTTTTGAGCAGTGGTGGATCAGCTGTAGAAATAGTAGAAGCGATAGCCCTTTTTCGCGCCGCACACGGACAAGACGAGGTAAAGAAAATAAAATTAAAAGTAAAGAACGTTGCTGACACATTCCAGCAAAATAGCGTGCGTAGCAAAACCGAAGAGATGCTCCTTTTGCGATGAGCACGTGACGATCCAAGCGTCATTGCCTTGCGTTAGCGCTGGCAGGGACAAAGCCTATTCTCAAACACTGGTAGCACCCTCACGCAAACGCTACGCATCCAAATATAAAATTGCCTACTAAAATAACTACTACGTCGTGACACCATTACCCAGGCAGCACAACAACATTGGACCGACCTTCGCTCAACGTTGGAAAACATTGGATACAATATTGGAACTACATTGGATTTCGGGGTCCATGCTACACTTTAGACAAGATTAGTCCAATGTTGGATAGCAGTCGTATAACGTTGGAAAAATTGGGAAAGAATGGCTTTGGACAACATTGTCCATCGTTTGTATTTTCAATATTGGTAAGCTTGCATAAACAATGGCAGTTCGAACCATTTTTTCCAGCCTTTATTGATGGCTGTTCCATCATTTTTTGCCAGCATTCATCATTGGAAGAGGTAGCATTTCTTGCCAGCCGCCTTTATTGGATGATCCTATATTTTCCCCACCTTTTTTTATTGGCTATCATGCACGCACTTAAACTTGTTTTGCCGAGGCTTCTGGCTCTAGGTAAAAAGCAAGAATATCCACTAAATTATGCGAGTAACAATAGCTTTATTTTGTACTTAGTATGCATGTATGTATTGCCAGCTTGGGAAATGAATTTTTTAAATGCTCACGTTTCATGGTTATGACGATAGCATAAAACAGACATAATTGGTCAATACACTCGTATGTTAATGCCAAAACATATCTTTGGAACACATACACACATACAAATAAGCAAAATGTCTTCTTTGTGATACATTTTATTTGTGAGTTTAAGAGACATGAGAAGGGACTGAAAAGAAAGTTCCGACGAAATCAACAAATCAATATTCATTCTAAGTTTGAAGTCCACTGTATATGATCAGCCTCGAGAAAACTAAACGCATTAGCACCATAAGCAAAAAGAAGAGGCACAAGAAAACATACGCCTAAAACTATGCGGCACGTTATGCTTTGCTTGCTTATTAAATGGTGGAGTAGCTGAAGCTTGAAAGGTTCCTTAAACAAGTGCACGAAACAGCTTAATTGTATAAATTATACACTTCCTCAAGTAAAACAACATTAGTGAATGTTAGTATACTGTGATATGTTTCAGCATGCAGAATTCGGAACGGAGGGTATGTGGGGACAAACCGACGACTTCTAAAGAACCGAAAACCAGGAACAAGAAATGACCGTTAAAGAGCAAAAGGAAAACATGTTTCACGCAAGGAAAAAAGCAAACAAACATGAAAGTCACGCGAATCAAAACAGCTTGGCAAGGAGAGATTACTTCATCTGTCGCGATCTATACAACAAAGCCCACCACGTGTGTATTTACAAATAGACAAATCTAAAGAAAATACGCAGTAATACATTATAATAAACCCGGCACGCACCAAAATGAGGGTATGGGCACAACGGAACGCACAATGAGTAAAATAAGCGAATGGCTAAAATCGGTACAAAGCTTTCAGGAAAGCTTTTTGATCAGTCCGAACACGTTGAGGCTCATCTGTTCAGTTCACTTAAAACGTCCGGTCCGAAGAAGCGCAGGGCTGCCACTTTCTCACTATGCAGAAGTTTGCAGTCGAGAGTTCCGTGTCCGTAGTCCACTTAGGGGTTCTGACTTCGTAAACTTGCCAGTTTCAGCAGATATCCGATGCACGTGCGACACAACCTGTACGTCCGAAAAACCTCTGCGGAGTGAAAGCCGCTTTGCCTGCCTCACCCCCAGCTCGCTATGAAGAAACATGTCAAACAGGTATGCATAGCAAAACGGATTAGTGGAGCCCACACAGCGCCCCCTCCCTCCCCCCTGCCGCGATAGGCTTCGATGTTGGCGGCCTCCTGTACCTGCTGGTCCAGTAGAAAGTTAACAAAGGCTTTTCTTTACCTTCCAACATTCTGCATATACCATAGCGTATTTGCTCATGCACAACCTATACCGTGCTTACTCGCGCATACCACGTAACTCGTGTTTTCTTTTTCTCCATGAATGTAGAAGTTCTAGAAGGTACGTGAATTGCATGGGAATTTCGCAATACTTCCGAAATATCGTGTAAGGAATCTTTACGCGTGCTCATCTGAGACGTATCAAATGAACTGCATCACGAAAACGAAGGTAGCTTTCACTCAACGGAACGCGTACTTCAACAGCCGAATGCATCCGTGGGCTACATTCAAACATTAGCGGATTTGTGACTCGGGAATTGTCGTTGCTGGCGCTGTCAGCGGCGTCTCCGAACTCCAGTATCAGGCGTGACTCATATTCACGTGTCGAAATCTTAGTGGCGGCACGGCTCTCAGTTAACCTGCAAACGCTGTTTAGTTTTGTAGGTATCGCCAACACGTAGCTACTAAACAATCAAAATGCGATCGGCTATGCGAAGCCCGGGCTACCGAACACGCAGTACTGACAAAGGACAGCACTAGCCTGCACCACGTGGCCCTGGGTGTCATGGGAGAGCATGCGAGTAATATTTTTGCGTAAACCGTACATATAGTTGGGAGTTCAGAAATTACGCGTGGGCGCTAATTATGCGAGTGCACACGGTAGGTACATATATATTAACGTTGTTTCAAATGAAAAAGAAATGATTGCTTCCAATACGTCGGTTGTGCTTCCCAATTTGAACAACATAGGCGCGACAATATTTACGTCTGGACAATATTATCTCGCAAGCGGTATTGCTGTCCTGTATTGGTGAAACCAGCTAGAATGTCTGGACAGTATACACAGCCTGCTTCTATTATTTTGCTGCTCGGCATTTTGGACCATGTCATGGCGTTGTAGATGTGGTTTGCTCAACTTCCAATGTGCAAGTTCTAGCATACTTTCCATACGCTTAGCTAGAACTTGCGCAAATAAAAAATTGCGTAATTATATACATAATTTTTTGTGCCGCATTGAATACAAAAAAGACTTTTCTGAACTCCTTCGCGGCACGAGCTAGTAGTCCCTTCATATTGGGAAACTGGAAATATATGTGTACTTGCCTCCCGATATATCATGTGTACTTCCCAATGTTACCAACATTGAAGCTACAACTCTTGTGTGCGGACAATATTGTCCGACACTGAACATTGGAAGTCCAACATTGGCGATGCAGTGAGATTGACTGGACAATATATACAGCCTGCCGCCATTACATAACCAATATTGATAGGCCTATGTGGAAACTGACCCATCATTACCATTCTTGTGGACTGGCCCGACCAATACTGTATGCTGAGTGGCAGCTATGGCCCACTTTTGCCTTGTTTACAGGATGGAAGAACCATGTGGTAATGAAGTTTACGGTCACTGACCAAGTCAAAAAAGTTGTTTTGACGTTTCGGAGCCTATACAGGTTCCTTGTTCACAATGCAGCAGACGTAGCGCCGTTGTCCAGTTAAATATGAAGTATGTGACGTAATGAACGGGCATAGATTTGAGGCATGTTTCCATCTGTCCTGTTAACGGTATCAGGTGTCGTCTGTATCAGCAGAGATTCCAGCAGCAGTCTCGTTGTCAAATTCTTCTCTTTGGCTATGACAGCAGCATTCTCCCAAGCGATAGAGTGATCACTCTTGTGCACATGCTCCGCTAGTGCGTTGTACACTTGGCGGTGATTTTCAACATCGCGTTTGTGCTCTTTTAGTCGTGTAATGAAGTTTCCTGTTTCGCCAATGTAGCAGAAATTGCAGTCGTGGCACGGGATCTTATAGATTATACCCGGGAACTTTTCTGCTTCTAAGCGGTCCTTCACGTTGACGACTTCACCGCGGAGCTTGTTTGATGGCACATGCGCTACGCGTAAATCATATTTTGAAAATATTCTTGAGAGTGCTTCGCTGATACCTGGTACGTAGGGAATGCTGGCCCGTTTTTGAAGAGTTCGTTTCTCGGCTGGCTGAGGATTGCTGAGCATTCGTTTTTCAATTCTGCGAACAAAAGCAGACGAATAGCCGTTGTTGGACAGTTCTTGCCGTACCGTAATAAGTTCTCTCTGCAGTTCGTCTTCGTTGGAGCATAAGCGGGTGGCCCTACGAACCAAAGACGATACGACAGAGGTCTTGTGTCCGGTCGGGTGGCAGGACGCAAAGTGGAGGTAGCGACCCGTATGGGTCATTTTGCGATAAACGGAGAAGGATAGGCCACCGTCGGAACGCTGTACGAGTACGTCTAGGAAAGGAAGCTTGCCGTTTTCTTCTCGCTCCAGAGTGAATTTTATGGTTGGTTGTATGGCATTGAGCCTCTGTAGCAACCGGTCAACGTCGTTTTTGTGCAGGATACAAAAGCAGTCGTCCACATAGCGCAGAAAAACTTTCGGGGCAGGTTTGAAATCTGTCAGGACTTTTTCCTCCAGGCTTTCCATCACAAGGTTTGCGGTTGTCACGGATATTGATGCCCCCATTGCAGTCCCATGCATCTGTTTGTAGATCTTAGAGTCGTAAGTAAAGTACGTGTTACTTAAGCAAAGATTAAGCAACTCACACAGCTCTGAGGGATCCAGGGGTGTCCGGTCAGCGAGGTTGGCATCCCTGGAAAGCGCTTCTTTGCAGGTTTCGACGGCCAAGTCGATAGGGACACTAGTAAAAAGCGAGGTCACGTCAAACGACACCATCACATCGTCATCACTGAGATGAAGGCCACGCACAGTTTCCACGAATGCTGAAGAGTTCTCAACATGTGTTGTCGTGTGGCCGGCTAGGGGGCTGAGCACTTGGTGCAAATACCCAGATAGCTTGTAGAGCGGTGAACGAGTGAAGTCGACTATTGGCCGAAGAGGTACGCCTGCCTTGTGTACTTTCGGGAGACCGTAGATCGCAGGGGCTGAACCGTTGGTGCACAATAACCGGTAGTATAATTTCTTGTGTTGAGGGCCGGCCGGTGGGAAGACAGTGGACAGCGTTTTTTGCAGTTTGTTTTGAATGCTGCTTGTGGGGTCCTTGGTTAATACGGAATAGGTTCCTCCGTCTTCAAGCAAATTAAGCATTTTTTCTTTGTATGCGCTGCGGTCTAGTAATACTGTGGCATTGCCCTTATCTGCTGGGAGGACGACGATGCTTTTGTTGCTGCGTAGGGTCCGTATTGCTTCTTTCTCCGCTGGTGGGAGGCCCGTCGGCAGGTTGCGTTTTCGCCACGACGAGAGTACACCTATTGCTCTGGTGCGTGCTTCATCTTGCACTTCACGCGGCAGCTGAGAAACCGCTCGTTCAACAGCACAGATCACTTTCTTCGGGTCAGAGGCAGCACTCGTGTTGTAGTTCAAGCCACGGTGCAGGATTGATAATTCTTCAGGACTTGGCTGGTAGCAGGATAAGTTAACGACCGCTTCCTTGGCATCATTTGGAACCTTCGGACGTAGCCCTTCGAGTTTCCTGTCCTGAGAAGCCTTGCACTTACGTTCCCTCAGAGAAGCAGTGAAGTTTGCGTGCAGCTGAACATCGGGAAACTCACCTCCGAGAAGATGCTCCAGCTTACGTCTGGCAAAGAACGTTGCGTTCTCTAAATTCCGAAGATTTTGTCTGCACTCCTGGATCCGTGCTGCCAGTAGGTTCTTTTCAGCTTGCCGGATGATCCTATGGCCCCACGCTGTACGGACAGGTATCTTCAAACGAAGAGATTTCGGCATAAGACCCTCGTTTCTGCAAGTCTTGTTGAAGCTGAGATGAGTCTCAGCTTTTTTTTTTTTAACCGGGCGTTTAAGCTCGGTTAAACGGAGCTGGTTAAGCTCGCTGCAATTCGTCAATCATCACGCAATACCGTATGACATTGCGCTACGTGATTTTGGTGGAAAGCTGTCACTCGATATACCGCTACGCGATTTTGTCGAGAACACGTCACGTGACGTTTCGTTGCGTGAGTTTGGTGGCAAAATATCACGTGACATTGCATTACGAGACTTTGGCAAGGCTACGTCACGTGAAATTGCGCTACGTGATGTTGGCAGAAACATGTCACAAGCCTAGCGTTGCGTGATTTTGGCAGTGCAGGTCGCGTGACATTGAGTTACAGGGTGTTGGCAGGATCATGTCATTGACATTCCGTTACGTAACTCCGGGTTATCACGTGGCATGTTCCTGCCAAAATCACGTAACGCAATGTCACGGGATGTGTTCTCGCCAATATATCACGCGACTTTCAAGGGACCCGTTTCAGTGAATTATAGGGCTGCTTCGCTGTGATTTAGCCTTGCGCGACCTAGCGGAAGCTGCGTGTTTTTGTAAGGTCAATGTCGTATTTTCATGTTTTTCGCAAAGGGAATCATTCCACAACTTTGTCATTTTTGTGGTGCCGTTGCAACACTTTCATATTCTTTAGATATTCCTTGGTAGCGATCCGTCTGCCTTGGCGGAGGAACGGAAGGAAAGGGTTTCTTACCTGCGGCGTTTCCTGCGGTGGGAGGTCTCCAGGTATCTCAGCACCGCCGCAGTGGCAGTCGGGAAGACGACACTTGCGCGCCTCGCAGCGGCTCGCCGTCTCGAGAGGAGTGGGCGTCGCGTACAGGTTTCGAGGCCTGGCTGGTGGCGATGCCGGCGTGGGAGGCACTGGAGGTCTAGTCGCCGGACGGCTGAAGCCCTTGGGCGGTGCTCTCCGGGTCACCGGTGGTCTGCGTTTGAAGCGCACTTTTCTTGGTCGCTACCACTGAAGCCCTCTGTGCGCACATATGCAAGAAATGTGGCAGTTTGGGGGGAGGTCATCGGACTTTGATTACCACTGACCGTGCGCTCATAACTTCGAGGGATATTACGGAATATATTAAGCGCATACACAATTTGTTGAGCGAATCGAGCCGCTCCACTTTTCCTATAGGATATGTGGGAAAGGAGATGGCATCGTTTTCGGTCTGCTTTGCTGCATCAGGTGACTCTTAGCCAGCTCACGTGAACTGGAGCAGTACGTCCCGCGTCCGCAATGATTCTGAACGTTAACATTTAAATGGCGAGAAAAGCGTGGCCGCTGGTGCAGTTGCTATTTTTAGTTGCAACCGGGTTTCACAGACTATGGGGAACATGCATTGAGCTGGTGGCGCCGCTGCGCGGGAGGGAACGAAACGAAGTGGCGTGGTACGTGCAGCAGCCGCTCCACGAGCCGAGCCGTGTCACGCTGGTGGAGGAGCTTTCCTATGTCGCGCATGAATTTCTGCGTCGTCAACTGCGCTAATAGTTACGAGAAATGCCCTCCTGGAACAAAGTTCTTCCGTTTTCCGGGGCGACAATGCCTCGTAGACCAGCGGGAACGGTGGATTCGCAGCATACGCCGTGTGAAGTAAGTGATCCTGTGCATGGTTATGGAGTACGTGTTGTTGCTAGTTCGCTTTGAATTTACGCCCCACGTAGGGAACCGGTGTTTTTACAGTGCAAACGGAACCGAGTGGCAGCCGGCAAAGTGGTCTCGGGTCTGCAGCGCACATTTTGTTGGCGGAAAGTCATTGACGGATCCAGCTTCTCCCACGTGCGCTCCTGCTATTTTTCCGCCAACGTAACGCAAAACTTCGGCGATCGCTGAGGACAAGAGGTCGCGCTATGAAAGGTCAGTAGGCTTTTCCCGCGTTCAACAATAAGTACAAGGTGCGAAGCTTTCAGCCTGTTGCGCAGGCAGCTGGAAAGCCGCGCGATTTGTGCAACGTCGTGGATATCGCGCGTCCCGAATGCTTCGAGAGCAATAACTTTTTTTTGAAACTGTCGCTCGTTTGGCTCTGTAGAATTATCGCGCCAACGGGAATGGTCACATGGTTAAATAATTGGCAGGATTTCTTCCCTGTATCTTTCAAAAGCGACACGCGTTGGGTTGCAGGTAAGAAATGTTACTCGCACCATAGAGTTTCCTACTAAAATACTAGAGGAAAAACTGGCGCTAGTCTCTACGGGAGCTTCAAACAAGGCGGTTGAGCCAGCATGGGAATGATGGGTATGACATGGCTATGCCTAGTCTTCGTTCTTCTGGCTTCATATGGCTTTGCGACTTCCAAAAAAATGTCGTTTACGACAAAATATTGCAATAAAACGGAAGATTTTGGAATAACTGTGTGCGTGCGCAGGTACTAGTTGCTTTTTCGCGGTTAGAAAGGTACGGAACGCTCAGAAATTTAGCAATACTGTGCGATATGGCAATGTTGCCTCCTATGCTTGTGCCCAGATTTAGCAGCGTCCATACAGGTTTGAGTTCCAGATGTAGTTCTGTTCGAACTCAAAAATAAAGATTTTTGCTCTTGAAAGTGACGTGCTGACAATTTTCAAGTATGTAAAAGGTAGATGTGTCTTCTAAATATAACAAACGGGCTTTTGCTCGCTTCTTTTAGTGCAGGGCAAGTGCTCCACTGTGTTTTTACAAACTATATGCATAGGTCAGGCCCCTGCGCGAGGCCGTAGCAAGAGCGCAGTATCGCCCATCGCTTGGTGGTTGGTTTTGTGAAAAAACGTGATCTTAAATAAACAACCGTGCCGTTAAACCCCATCGGAAACTGCCTCTGAGCTTTGATCTGAGCTGACTTTTTGAGCGTCGTCCACAGGCGCGTCTGCCTATCATCCACTGGGCGTATACTACGCGCGATAACTGTGCGCCTGCTCGGCGCGTTAGGTCGGCGTGGAATTAATAAGACCAAGGAATTGAAATGCCGTAGTACAAGATATACGAACGGCCTTTTGACAAGGGATGTATGTCACCCGTGAAAGCGACCCTACGGTTACAGATTCTATCGCATCTGATACAAAAGAAAAGAAAAAAAATTGGCAGATCCCACGTGCAGTGGGAATCAAGGAAATGCGAAGCACGCATCAGGAACGTAAAATGGATTTGCATTGTTGTCTCGCTATACCGAGTCTGGTACATATGAAGTTAACGAAATGGCCGCAAGAGCACCAAGGCTGTGGCATGTAAACCATGCCACTCATACACGCATGTCATGATTCTTACGTCCGGACCTGTCATTTACGTTCGTCATGCAGTCGTGTTGTGCCATAGCAATTTTGGTATACATCCCATTAACGAAACGCGTGTCATGTAAATCATGCCGCTCATGATATGCATGTTACTATTTTCATGTTAGGACCTGTCATTTATGATCGTCATGCAGTCTTGTTGCGCCATACCAATTTTCGTATGCATCCCATTAACGAAACGGCAATATAGCGCCAGGACCGTGGCATGTAAATCATGTCGCTCATGACATGCATGTCATGATTTTCATGTTATGACGTGTCATTTATGTTCGTCATGCAGTCATGTTCTGGCATACCAGTTTTCGTATACATCCCATTAACAAAACGGCCAGGAGAGCACCAAGACCATGGCATGTAAATCATGCCGCTCATGACATGCATATCATGCCTTTCATGTTATGACTTGTCATTTATGTTCGTCATGCAGTCATGTTGTGGCATACCAATTTTCGTATACATCCCATGAACGAAACTGCCAGGAGAGCACCGAGACCGTGGCATGTAAATCATGCCGCTCATGAAATTCATGTCATGATTTTCATGTTTTGACTTGTCATTTGTGTTCGTCATGCAGTAATGTTGTGGCATACAAATTTTCGTAAACATCCCAATAGCCAAACGGCCAGGAGAGCACAACATCGTAGGCGGCTAGATAGATAGATAGATAGATAGATAGATAGATAGATAGATAGATAGATAGATAGATAGATAGATAGATAGATAGATAGATACGCTCAAAGTCGCCGAAGTTCGCTAAGAAATGCTTCGCATTTAAAAAAGGACAGCAAAGCCGCATCGATAAAGCTCACGAGACGCAGCGCGAGTATTTCTAAAGTTGGGTAATGTACCGCTGCAAATAATATGTGTAGCCATCCATCAACAAACACAACAACGAAACACTGTATATCACCTCATCATTGCAAACGACTTTGGTACATGCGGCAGTCTGATCATCTCTAGCAGTAAAGCCATTAAAGCGTACACTACAGCAGCTGCCTTTGTCGCGTAATGAAAAAGTGTAGTAACGTCACTCGCGTCACTGAAGTTAAAAAACAGGAATAAACAAATCCACCAAAACGTTTGAAGCCGCAGGCAGGAAGACTAGACAAATCCATGTCATACCCATCATTCCCATGGCAGCTTCACGATCGCAGCGCCAGTTTTCCCTCTAGTATTTTAGTAGAAAACTCTATGACTCGCACGCCCTACGTATAAGCAGACAGCGTAGTTCGTAAACGGCAACATTAAAGAACAAGAGCCGGATGTGTGGCACAATGCACAGGGGACCGCGCGAATCTTTCAATGCACCTGTATTGCATTTGAGCCTTGACAGCGCTGCGCATGCAAGCGGTGCCACGCCACGCTCTTTTTATGCTACGCGATGGCTAAGATATCACTTGCAAAGATGACACGTAACACATTTACTCAATCACTCATGCAGCCCGGGCAACGTCATCAAACGGAACTGCAGCATAGTAAGGTTCGCACAATCGTTACGGCATCACTAAATGCAAGACGGGAGGCCACGTACTAGCGCCGATCGCACTCGGTTGCCCTCAAGACAACATCACGCTACAGCACATGTCTCACGTTAATGTCATCGTTTGCTCGGTAATAAGCAGGTAAAATGATGAAAAAGCGTTCGCACAAACCTCGATGATGACGGCGTATGCTTCCTGGTTCACGTTGGCTTGTCGCACACACTGCCCTTTCAAAATACTCTGTCCGACCGTGGTCTCTTCAGTCACGTCGAAAACGTGCCTGCTGCGGCATAATTTTCCTCCTTTCTCTTAGTTCGAGGCTCTGAAAAACCCTGCGCTCTTTACTTTCTTGAAGCCGGCGCGCTTTATAATACCAGTAACCATCGCGCGCACGCACGTCCGCAAAACGCGGGCGCAGTACAAGGAGAGACGAGAATGCGTCCCACGTCAGTTAACAACTGAGTGGCCACTCGTGGCGCTGACAGCACGCTAGCGCACTGCATTAGCGCGCCACCTGTAGGTGCCGCACGTTTGCTATAACTGTTACACATGTATCGCTCGGCGCATACCGCGCCGCGGTGCTCACGAAGTTTCTGCATTGGCATCGACGGTCTTAATGAAGCAAACAGTTTAGAAGTTCCGCCCGAATAGGAGATGTAGAATACAAGAAAGCCGACGCCATTAACGCAAACTCCATTTTGTTACTGCCGACGACATCGCCAACCTCTATATTTGTACTGCGGGCGTACATTCTCTTAATACCACAATTATTCTTACAATTTCACTGACAAGAGTACGATATGATTATGAAGCACGCCGCAGACAATGGCTCCAGAAACTTGGGCGCACTCAGGTATTTGAACTGCGTAGGACAGAGTATTCAGCCCCCACTAAAATGTGGCCGCCGCCGCCAGGACACAGCCCACGTCATACAGGTGGGCTGCCGAGTGCGGTGGCCACTGTACCATCGCGGCGACACTTTGTCGGGAGGCAACTCAGCCGATTAAGGATTCGGCATTTGTCGATTCTCAATTCCCCAACGTCACATTAATGTTAGGCAGAAATCAGAGGAGTCATCTTGCCAATTGAACAGCAGCGGGTGCTCAGCCAATGTAGCACAACTACAAATAAGAGGTGCATACGTTGGATTGGGGCTCTACAGTGCTCAGGATCCCGGCCGCGGCGGCTGCATTTCGATGGAGGCGAAATGTTGAGGCCCGTGTGCTGTGCGATGTCAGTGCACGTTAAAGAACCCCAGGTTGTCGAAATTTCCGGAGACCTCCACTACGGCGTCTCATAATCAGAGCAGGTTTTGGGACGTTAAACCCCACAAATCATCAAAGTGCTCAGGATACAGAAATGCCGCCTCGTTTTGGGAACTTTGTCGCACAAGAGCGAATCCTTGCCACGGAATCAAAGCGCGACCAGAGTCACTCAAGTTTTACGCTCTGGCGCATCGTTAAATGCCGTCACCATAGCCGTCCCTGCCTGTACAGACACACCTGCACAGTCCGCACAGGTGCTCACATAAAAAGCCCAGTTGGGCCGATTTTGGGCGCGGCCTTTAGACGATCCGCTACACCTTGGGACCTACAGCTGCATATTAATCTGCGTCGTATTACTTTTTGACATCAAATAAATACTGATTAATTGACTGACCTCTATACTCTGTTTCACTAGATGGTTCCATGCAGCAGAGTCAAGGCTACGAGGCCATCGACGCGGAATTTTGCGAAGCGAGACGAAATGTCTATGTTCGGACAAGCGGCTACGAGTCGCTCCTGCCAGTAGGGGCCCCCACGCCTTCCTTCTCCTCCCGCGAAGGCCGCCGCTGCCACGGCAGCGTCCACCAGTGGATACAGCCATGGCACGGAAAGGCACGTTGAATACGTGTTCGCCCTCGTATTGATAAGCAGAAGACGTCTGCAGCTTTCACAGTGCTGCACGTAACGACTGAAACATATTTTCGAGGGGCGTGCACATCAACTGCATGCTTTTCCGAGTGCGGTGGCAGAACAAAGGGGCCTTACCTCAGAGTGGTGGTTGTCGTGGTGGTTGGTGTGGTCGTGCGGTACTTTACGCGTCTCGTGGGCCTCGGAGTCGTAGTCGTCGTCGGGTACGGCTCCTCGTCATCCGGGTACGCATACTCGGACTGTAGCTGGTAGTTGTGGTCGTAGTCCTGGTAGGACGGGTACGTGGGCACGCGAGTGGGCGCCTGCGTCACCCTCTGCGTGGACGGGTACTTGCTCTCGTACGTCTGCGTCACCGGCGCCCTCTGCGGCGTCACCAGCGCAGGAGGCGGGATCTGAGCCACGAGCGCCTGCTGCGGCACCTGCTGCTGCGTCCTCGGGTAGAAGCGTGCATCCCTGTTGCGCCCTCGGCTCGACGGTCGGACGCTCGAATCGCTGAGAACACGCTGTACATCTGGCTGGTGCCGCTGTTGGTCTTGCAGGAACGCTCGGAAATCGTTCTCGCTGCTGTAGCTTCCCCCACTCGAGTACTGGTATCGGTCTCGAGGGTAGGTAACCAGGACAACATCCTTGCGACCTCCCACCTCGGCAGGCGGTGTGCGCGCACCGCCATACGCGGACGGAATGACGATGTCGTCCTCAAGGTGAGGGCTAGGTGCCGCCAGGATGGCTGTCTGGTCCCTCTTAAACACCTGGTCCGACTCCTTGTCCTTCTGATCACCTGTGTTTCGGTACAGCGGCTTGACGAACACGCTCAGCGAGTCCGGTTGCTTAGGATCTGCCCGTGGTATAAACTTGTCCGGCCGACCATTGTCCGAGCCAAGCACTTTCCCGTCCGAGTTGACCAGCTGTGGCACGGCCTCGTCATACTGAGGCTGTTGCGGGTCGTAGCTGTTGGACTTTGGCGCTGAGCTTTTATGCGACCCTTCGAGGTTTGGTTCAACTGCGTCGTCAGGTGCCTCGGTGCTGTCCTCCTCTTCTTCGCTCTCTTCCTCTTCGTCATCCTGCTTGCTGTCGTCGTACAGCGTCTGATATTCGGGCGACGCGGTGGGCTGATGTCGCGTTGAGGGCGGAGCGGGCGTCGTTGTCCTGAGCGTCGTCGTTGTGCGGACGGTGGTGGTGGTGGTCGTGGTGGCAGGTCGACTTCGGAACCGCGTCGGCCGCGTTGTTTCGCCACCGGATAATTTGCGGGTGCCGCTGCGGCGCTGGCTTCCAGAATATGTCTCCTGCTTCTTGGCTGCTGCTGCTGTCGTCGCTTTCCTGGACGCTGCACCAGAGAAGCAATATCTCGTGTACACTGTGTCTCATTCCAAGCTAATATATGAATAATCGCTGTGCATTTACCAACCTGCTACCCTCAACGCGATGCAGATGTTGCCACTTCCCATTTACTTTTCTATTGACACGAAAGTGTTTCATGCTGGTTACACCATGACCCCGCCGCGTCACTTAGGTCACGGAATTGACGCATTAAAACAAAAGAGAAAATCACGCTGAATATTCCCATTGACACGCCGGGCATCGAACTCACAGCGCTCCGTTCCGTGACGAAAAGTCGCTGGCGCGCCACCGACTGCGCTATCGATACACATGCTTGAAGCTGCATGAACACGGCTTGTATCCTTTGTTATCTCGCATTTTTACCTCTTTTCGGTGCTATTCCTCTGCTTGCAGATGCCGAGAGAAGGCGCTCGAGATATTTCAAGATTGCCGAAAGGATTAAACAGTAAAAGATCTTATATTGTCAACGTGTTTTGCTGTTCAGAAAACAAGACAAAAAAAAACATCGAGTGTAGAGCATTACGATGCGGCGATATCATTTCATTTTCGCTAGAAGAAATGTGGAAGTAGGTTATGTGCACAAGCTCATTTACAGTGATCACTGATCACGTAAGCACACTGCGTACGAGCAAATATAGCAACCTCTCACTAACAATATTTACACATGAGCATGAATGAGTATTTTGAGCGCGTACTTTTGGAATGGCTGCCACAGAATGGAAGCATACAGAAAATACCAGAGGGCGTTTCTGTGAGACTACGCACCGCGGCGGTAAATGTGTGATTCCCGTAATTTTCGCGCATCGTCGCCGACGATTATGGGTGTTTACGTAAGGAGGAAAACTCCAATAGCTGCCTTTTACTTGCATTTGTAACAGGGGGAAGGGGGGGGCGAGAGTTGCCAGACTCGCACAAAGCGATTCATCGATGCAGTGACATAATTGAGCATAGCGCTATAGATTATGCAAAGAGTATCACGAGGTTATACGCAAATGTGTCGTGTTGGAGCGACGCCGCCCACAACGCTTCTCGTCGATTAACGCTGGCACAATGCATTGCGTTTTCGTTGTACCGTCCTTTGCTTGAGTATTTGTTGCTCTATGCGTTTTTCTTGTGCATATTCTTAGTAGAATCTGCTTTCTTTATATTGCGTTTTGATTATTTGCTTACGCAAATAAATAAATTATTTAATTAATCGCGTTTGAGTGGCAGCGGAAAATTTTCTCGCCCTCTGGCCAGAGATTCACACCCCTCTCGAAAAAAAAGATACAGTTTCTGGCTACGCCCCTGAGAGATGGCGACGACTTCAAACGTGATACGAACATTTTCATGCATACAAAATGCGCTGCGCGTACGGCTACGCGTACGATGAACCGAGAGGCACTTTTCACAGTGTCTATTTTTTAGACGGAGTGGTTGAATCGGTTAACCTGGTTTGCCTCACAAACCGAGGTCGGTCCATGGTTCGAATCCATAGCCGGAGGAACACTTTTATTTTTAGTCAATATTATCTTATTTTCAGTCTATATGATTACTGGATGCGAAAAAGAAGAAAGCGGTGCAGCATCGACAAAGGCTTGCTTCAAATGTTGGCTGGTTGACTCATATTCTCAGGTTATGCCCAGAAACTTACCGCTTTGTCTAAAACAGAAAATGGCTGCACGATGGAGAGAGAACAGAATGGAGCAGACGGGAGTGTAGCTGACATGGTCGCTACCATGAGGAAGAAGAGATAGACCTGGGCAGGTCCCGCAGTCCGTAGCAAGGATAACAGCTGGACCTTGAGAACATGCGATGAAAAACGCTGCAGCCAGTAACAGGACGGAGCGACGAAGTTAAGGATTTCATCATCAGTAGCCTATTTTAGGTCCACTGCAGGACGATGGCCTTTCCTAACGATTTCCTATCCACCCTATCCTGAGCGAGCTGGTTCCACTTTATGCCGGCAAACTTCTAATTTCATCGCTACGTCTAGCCTTTCGCCTGCCTCTGTTGTTTTCCGTCGCTTGGTATCCATTTTATCGCTCCTACTGTCCATCCGTAATCTCTCCTCCTCATGAGACGTCCCCGCCCAGCTCCACTTCTTTCTGTTAATGATATTATCAGCTCTCCCCTCTGTTCCCTTATCCACTCTGCTCGTTTTTTTTCTTTTCTTTTCCATTGCACGCCATGTGCTCCTTAATTTCTTCTCTAGTTTTTTTCGTTATCATTCACGTTTCTGCAGCGTACATTAGTACCGCGAGAACGCAGTTATGAAATACTTTTCGCTTTAGTGACAGTGCCAAGTTCCCAGTCATGATTTGACAATGCCTCCCGAATGCGCGCTCCAGCCCATCCTTTTCCCACGGATCATTTCTTTTTCATGTGTAGGCGTCCCTGTTAGTAACTGCCCCAAGTATATGTGAAGGAAGTTAAGGACTCAGCATGCCCAAAATGGAAACATATTGACACAGAACTTCAGTGCATTTGTGTGTGTTGTGCAGTTACAGTCCTCCGCAGCTTTATTTTCCTCGCTGCGGATTACTGGGTTGAGGCAGGGAAAGATAACGAAGATGCGCTCTTCTATCGGTGCCGTTTTGCAGGTCGACCGGCTGTTGCCTGTTCTGCATTTACAGCGGCAAACTAGTGGAGGTTCTGGGAAACATCCTACAATCACCGCTTTGATTTCCTGCCACCATTCCCTCTAACCCGGAAGAAAACCGACCGCTTTGCCACAGCCGGCGCTTGCAAGGGCTACTTCCTGAATAGGTCCTGTAAGCCCTGTAAGGATTGCCACCGCAGGGGCAGGTAACTCGCAACCCAGCGACATTGTCCAGTCTACTTCTACTCCGAGTGTCGTCTAGGCAGCGTGCGCTCTGAGGTCGTTTCACGGCGACCTGTTCCAGGACGGAGAAGACTGGCTTGAACACATTGGCCGAGTCACAGCAGTCAATTAATGGGACGACTCTAGGAAACAGCGTTACGTGTACTTCGCCCTCGAAGGCTACGCGCGTACGTGATTCGATAATCGTGAGCACTCGTTCACTAGCTCCCCAGAATTCCAACGACAGCTCCGTGAGACATATAGCAGCCCCGAGAGAAACGAAAAGGCAGAGCAGGCATTGCCGACTCGGTTTCAGAAGCCAAATGGAAACGTGGCTGTATTTATCGAGCTTATGTAGCGTTTGATAAACGTGCTGACCCTGATATGGCTGAGACGAAAAAAGTTGGCCTGCTAATGCGAGGGGTGAAGGAACAACTCTTCCCAGGACTCATGCGGAACCCTCTAACTGCCGTCGTTGAATTCATAACTGAAGCAACGACGATGGAGCGATCGCTTCAACAACGGTTCCTGGAGTACGAGTGCCAAAGCACCGTCGCCGCCGTGTCGTGTGTAACCTGTGGATATGACGCAGCAGTACTTCGTGAGCTCGTGCAAAGCGTTGTGAGCGAAGAGCTCGAGAGAGTGCGCAGAACCCCTTCGCAGCTGACTGTTACTGCGCTTGTTGACATCATTTGGGAGGAATCATCACTTGGGAGGAACCCAACAACTGGAACCAATGCGAGCGGATGTCCCAGTCCTGACATGCGGAAGCATTGCGGAGTCCCCAACTGTCTACAGGACGCCGTCCGTTGTTAGGGCAGCGTGTCGGGCAAACCTTTAGCAGCTTGAGGTTGGAACCAGGTTGACCATAGAGGAGGGCCAGCAGTGAAGACGAGGCGACGTAAAGAACAAACAAGAAGCGTTTAATACATCGCTACGGGTAAGCGAGGTGCTCAAACGAACAGTACAAACGTTCGTACAGCAGCGCACTAGAGCGAAAGTAGCTGCCGACTCGCCTAATGCATGGACGGCGTATTCTCTCTTCCCTTTTATACCTCTTTCATGAAGCGTCCCCAGTGCTGCTTACGATACTCGCCTCTCCTTGGTTGAACAGATGCGCAGGCGCCTTGCGGGTCGTCGGCAGCGGTGTGGGGCGAGCTTCCGACGGAAGTGAGTAGGGCTCACGTCTACTGCACACACACAGTACACACGTACAATCTTCAGGTGCGGGGCGCAAGTTTTGACAAGCTGACTCATTGGCTGGCTTCACGGGCAAACACCTTGTTTGGAGTTCGTTTTAAGTGCCGTTGGGCAGTTTCAATCGTAACACCGCCTTTCACTGCTCCAGCACTCAGGTTGCACGGAAATCAGACGTATGGCGCATCTCGGATAGCATACCACTTTGCTGCCAGTGTGGCGAAGCGGCCGTCCGTATTACCAGTGTCTTACCGGAGGTTGGGGCATCAGGATTTTCACCCTAACGCACGCCGACCAAGCATTGGTGAGCGCCCACGTAAGAATGAGTAGTACTTCGCCATGCAACAACCGTTTTCACCCACATACAGACTCAATTCACGTTCGCCATCTCCCGCCGCATCACCTCGCCTAGCCTTCCCAGCACGTTCGCTGATATTCGCAAAAGGACCCCAAGTCCACGCCCACGCCAGGAAAATTAAGGACAGTGACCCCCGGGGATGGGTAACTGTTGATCGTTCTGACAAACGTCATCCGACTCTGCCAGCTAATAACGACGGTTTATCTGTGCCGGCATCTTCTGATAACGACGCAGGACTGTCCGCTGGTCATCATCATCATCATCATAATCATCATCAGCCTCTTTTGTCCACTACAGGACGAAGGCCTCTACAAACAATTTCCAATCAACCCTATCCTGAGCGAGTTGGTTCCACTTCATGCCCGCAAACTTTTAATTTCATCGCTCCATCTAATTTTTTGCCTGCCTCTGTTGCGTTTTCCCTCTCGTGGTATCCATTCCGTCGTTCTTACTGTCCATCTGTTATCTTTCTTCCTCATGACATGTCCTGCCCAGGTCCACTTCCTTCGTTTAATTGATATAATAATATCGGCTACTTCTGTCTGTTCCCTGATCCATTCCGCTCGCTTTTTATGTCTCAGCGTTACCCCTATCATTTTCCTTTCCATTGCACGTTGCGTGCTCCTTAGTTTCATCTCTAGCTTTTTCGTTATCCATGTTTCTGCACCGTACGTTAGTACTGGGAGAATGTAGTGATTGAATATATTTCGCTTTAATGAGAGCGGCAAGTTTCCAGTCATGATTCCGTAATGCCTTCCAAATGCGCTCCAGCCCATCCTTATTCTACGGAGAATTTCCATTTCATGGGTAGGTGCTCCTGTTAGTAACTATCTCAGGTACACGTATTCGTTTATACATTCTAAGGGTTCACTGTTAATTTTAAATCCCTGTTCCTTAGGTAGGCTGTTGAGCATAACTTTGGTCTTTTGCGTGTTCATTTTCAGTCCAATAGTATTTTTCCCAGTTTAGGTCATCAATCATGGTTTGTAGTTGCTAAAGAGCACAATGTCGTCTGCAAATCTTAAATTGCTTAAATATTCTCCGTCTATTCGAATTCCATTTTCTTCCCAGTCTAGACGTTTAAAGATTTCCTCTAAACATGCATCGGGGAGCATCGGGGAGAGCGTATCTCCTTGTCTGGCACCTCTCTCGATCGGAATTTCTCGTCTTCTCTCATGTAGGAGTAGTGTGGCTGTGCAATCCTTGTATGTTTTGTTTATGCTTTTCACGTATACGCCAGGTACCTTTTGTCGACGTAGAGCTTCTAGAACAGCTTGTATTTCTATGGAGTCAACTGCTTTCTCGTATTCGATAAACGCCATATAAAGAGGCTTGTTATATTCCGCGTACTTCTCAATTACTAGGTTGATAGCGTGGCTGTGGTCCATTGTTGAGTAGCCTTTCCTAAAACCAGCTTGTTCTCTTGGTTGGTAAAGTCGAGTGTTTCTCGTAGAAAATACTTTTGTAAAGAGCTTGTATATTTTTGGGAGTAGGCTAATTGGTCTGTAATTCTTTAACTCCTTTATGTCACCTCTCTTGTGGATTAGGATTATATTAGCATTTTTCCAACTGCGCGGTACACTACATGTCTTGATACATTTCTCGAAGAGCGATGCAAGTTTTTCAAGTACAATATCTCCTCCCTCTTTGATCAAGTCCGCTGTTATACCATCTTCACCAGCTGCTTTACCGCGGGACATGCCTTTGACAGCTTTTTTTACTTCCACAGCGGTTATACATGGAATTTCAGTGTCCTCTGATTCTATTTCTGTTAAGGTTGTATGGTCTGTCTGAGAGCTGTACAGTTCAGGGTAGAAATCTTCTGTTGCCTTTACTATTTCGTTGAAATTGTTGATAACGTTACCTTGTTTATCTTTTAGCGCATGCATTTTGTTTTGTCATAAGTGCAGTTTCTTTTTGACCGATTTAATGCTGGTGCCTCTCTCTACTGCTTTCTCTATTTCTCTCATATTAAAGTTTCTTACATCTATTTGCCTGGATTTACTGATCAATTTTAATAGTTCTGCAAATTCTATATTATCTTTTGACGAAGTTACTTGCATTGGATGGCGTTTTTTTATTACGTCCTGGGTAGATTGGGACAACTTACTTGTTGCTTGCTTTGTTTCTTTACCCCCGACTTCTATCACTGCTTCAAGGATTGATTTCGTTATGGTTTTGTTTATTTCTTCCAAATGATCATCGTTTGGGGCTAAGGCGTCAAATTTGTGGCTGACGGCGATTTTAAATTCTTCGTCCTTTTCTCTGATTACATCTAGATTTGCGTTATTTTAGTAAATAATTTACATCTTGTTTTCTTTAGCCTAAGTACAATCTTTGCCTTTACTAATCTGTGATCACTGCATTTTACCTTCCCCAATGCTTCTGTGTCTTGAATTATACCTGGTTGTTCGCACATTATAAAGTCAATTTCGTTCTTTGTTTCCCCGTTAGCGCTTTTCCAAGTCCACTTCCTATTCTTGTGTTGCTTGAAAAACCATCGCTGGTAACCATCGACTATTACCAAGTCATTGCCCTCGTTGATACCAGGGCCAACTGCTCCGTTATGAGTACTGAATTGGTGACCACCTTTAGAAGTGCGGCGACGCCTTGGAATGGCCCTCACCTCCGTACTGTAGGTGGTCATCTCGTGACACCGGTTGAAAGATGCACTGCACAAGCGCATATCTGCGGCTCTGCCTTCGTCGGATCTTTCATCGTGATGTGCAAATGATCCAGGCAGCTTATCTTATGAATGGGCTTTATTACATAATATTGGGCCGTTATAAATCCTCGAGAACTACTGGTAACTGGAAGGAGAGAGAGAGAGAGAGAACACTTTATTGATGAACCGGAGATGTTAGCCTGGTTAATGGCCTGGCTTGCTACTCCAGGAAGGAGAGTTATGGCGCTAAAACAATGGGACACAAAGAAGACGAAACACACACTGGCGCGTTCTGTCCCGTTGTTTTAGCGCCATAACTCTCCTTCAAGAAATGAACCAACTAACTCAACAACATGTCCTTTCGAACTACTGATAACATTTTCACGTAACGCAAGTTTGAAAGGCTTCAAATCCCACAAGAAAGCATTGCGGGTACGTGACGATTCCGTGACTGTACCGCCCCGTTCCAGTGTCCTGGTCACCATAGTGAGCGACAGCTACCGAGATGTCCTTGAAGTTGTTGAAAGCAATGTGTCCAACCTTTATTTCTCGTCAAGTATGCGTCGCCGTGGCCTCCTCGAATTGACAAACAGCCTTCTGAAGTTCCACTCACGAACTTATGTTAGTTCGCGAAAAACGCTCTTGCCGCTCACTTCGAAGAACTAGGTGGCGCGAGAACCAGCATATCCGTTCCAGAACTTTCCGCCGTCCCACACGAAGACCAGCAGCCGACACTTCAGCTCGATGTGAACTCTGCACTATCAGCTTTACAGCAAGAGAACCTTCGCTCTCCTTCGCTTTCCTTTAGCGACTGCTTTGCTACGACGTCGAAGTTCAAGCGAACACCCGTTGCGAAGCACAGGATTTTTACTGAACCCGCCGAAAGACCTATCCGACAGCACGCCTGTCGTGTGCCTCGAATGGAACAAGACGCCATTCGCGAACGAGCTAAACAAGTGCTTGCTGACGACATCATACAGCCATTTACGAGTACCTGGGCCTCTCCAGTTGTCCTAGTTGATTATTTGATAGTGAAAAACAAAGACACCCCGCTACGGTGGTGTATGGTACTCGGCTGCTGATCCGAGGGCCGCGGGATCAAATCCCAGCCCCGGCGGCTGGATTTCGATGGAGGCAAAATGTTGAGGCCCGTGTGTTGTGCGATGTTAGTACACGTTAAAGAACCTCACGTGGTGAAAATTGCCGGAGCCCTCCACTACGGCGTCTCTAATAAGTACAGCTGGTTTAGGGACGTAAAACCTCACAAATGAATCATTGAAAAAGAAAGACAGCGCATTGCGTTTTTGCGTTGATCATCGCAAGCTCAACAGCGCCACAAAAAAAGACGTCTCTCCCCTTCCCCGCATCGACGACTCGCTTGACCGACTTCGCCACTCGAGATACTTTTCATCCATAGATCTGCGTAGTGGTTACTGGCAAATCGAGATCGATGACCGTGATCGAGAAAAGACCGCATTTATCACTCCTGACGGACTCTTTGAATTCAAAGTTCTTTGTTTTGGCCTGCTCAGCTCTGACCACTTTCCATAGAACGATGTACACAGTTTTGTTCGCTCTGAAGATGCAATCCTGTCGTCTTGTTTTTTATTTGGACGACGTCGTCGTTTTTTTCGGAGACTTTCGAGCGTACTTTGGGTAACAGCGAAACGCGGACATTGCTCTTTACCTAAAGCACCAATAATCAAAATCAAAGCTCACCCAGGGCAGGGTGAGCTGGAAATCTCTAGGACAGGCCTGCGTCCTGCAATGGCCATAAAACAGGCTGATCATGATGATCTGTGGGGCGCGTAGTCTTTTCACTAACTTGAAGTTTAATATATCTCCCCTTTCACGGCGTACAAGCAGCTTACTTCTCGTCCACGTAAGAAATCATCCGCTCATTTTCACATGATGGAAACAACATTTTCTGGCGCCATCCACAGACACGCATGATTTGCCATAGCGAGTCCCCTGCCAGTGAGGCTTTTCCGCGATGGTGGGACATTAAGAATTTGCCACTTACATCCAGCGCACTGCACGTTCCTTGGCCAATCGCACGTTTGCAGCTCGACGCTAAAGTAAAGGCCCCCCGTGCAGCTCTCGTGCAGGGCATCACCGAAGACGCACACAAAGTACTTGCTGCAGTCACCATCGTCTGCGTAGTAGCCAAACTGCTCCGGGCACTTGAACTCGTCGCTGGGCGCGCCCTCTGCAACGAAATCAGGACATCATTAGCAGAGCACACTTCCTCAGTAATGAATCAATTAATTAATACGTTAAAACTTAACGAAGAGATTACAAAAGGATTACAAAAAGCGAAGTAGAGGAGGTGGTAAGAAGGCAAAAGCCCTCAGGGGTACCTTTCAATACGTGCTAAATATCTAGAGGGCCAAAGGTAGATTAGATTCGACCAGGCTGTGGAAAGGTACCCGAACTCGTGCCGGTGTTCTATGAACGTGCCCGAATTTAACCTCAATAAATCTTCTAAAATACCCTGAATCTCAATTAACCTGAATAAATTGTTTATCGGGAAGAAAAAAAAAGCGCTGAGAAAGAACCAGCCATAAAGAACTTGTGTTTGTACCACACGGGCTTGGCATCGCATGTGTAGGTTTGTAGACGAAAATGACATTAAATGGCAAATCATAAATGCAAGTTCTGTGTGGACGGGTCCAGAAAGCTTCGAAAAGTAAGTGTTCCTCGCCCTTTGCCGGCTGCCTTCCTTGCATTCAGCGTTAGGTGACTTAAGAGGATGTTCAGGCGAGGACGTTGGTGGCGATCCAACCGAAAAAAAAAATATGGTCGATCCCTCTGTCATTTGAATCGGTATAACACGAAAGTGAGACATGTCTTTTTGAAGCTGTAGAATCCATAAAAGGCAGTCTGGCGAACCGAGGAGCGGAAAATGGGTAGAGTAACCCGTTGCATATAGACATCAGTGGCAACTCGTTACGGCACAGGAAGTCGGGCCAGTTGTACACAAGCGAAAGCTCTCGAACGACTCACACTTCCCGCAGACACTACATTGCACGCCCCAGAGCCCTGCTCAAATTTGTCACAATACAGGAGCCTCCGCCAATGGTGGAACCGTGCAACCGAAATAGAAAGGGTTGTCTGCAGATCGTTTTGTAAACACCCAGCCCAGTGCAGCTAAAGGCGCCTAATTTACTTGTCGACGGCCATCTTTCCGTTCATGGAGCAGGGCGTATCGCAACACAACTGGAAACATACGACAAATTTTGTAGCGACCTTAGTTGTACTTTGCACATGCAACGCAGCAGCAGTACGCTCGCAACGCCGCTTATGTCGGCTGCGGTCGACAGCTGCTTGCCGTTCCTATATGCGCTAATGAAAAGGACAGAGGGATCTCTCTTATTAGCGGTACACAGGAAACCCACACACACTGGACGCTACCTCAGTGCTAACTCCAACCACCCTTTCCACCACAAGGAAGCGGTGGTGACATGACTCTTGAGTCGGGATGGGAGCGTCTGTTCTGCGGCAGAGAAAAAGGAGGAACTGAAGGTCGTCTGCGGCCTCAGAAAGTATGGTTATTCTAAATCCTTTATATGAGAACGTCGACAGTCGCCAGAGCCACTTCCCGCAACAGATTTCCAAAAAAGCAGCGACCAACCCCCAACCAGCTGGGGAAGAGTGGAAATCCCCTATGTCAAAGGCGCAACTAAAGGACTTGATTTGAAACAAAAAGGTTGCGCGAAGAAAGACAATCACAAGGTAGGATACAGGGACAAGCGCAAACTGACACTGCTTTATTCTTGATCAGAGCCACTAAATAAATAGGAAAGTCACATCAAGACCACGTGTGCACGCGCCAAGAAAGAGCATCATAATTACACATGCGCGGCCAGAAAGCCCCTCTCTCCAGCATACAGGCTGATAGAAGTATCGCTGACAGAATCGGTTCCCTTCTGCCGTATAAGAAACGCTTCAAGTACCAAACGTGCGTTCAAATTTGCACTTCTACCTTTAATCTTAATCTCACTTAATCGAGGATCACACATGCAGGTATTACAGTGCTCAGCTGAATTAGTTTCTTTCTTTTATCTTTACATCTTGCCGATGTTCGCTCGCTCTATCATTGATGCAGCGTCCCGTTTGGCCTATGTAGACCTTTCCGCAGCTAAGTGGAATTTCGTATACCACTCCGACTGCGCATTTGCCGGAGTGGTATACGAAATCCCCGCCGCGGCGGCTGCATTTCGATGGAGGCGAAATGTTGAGGCCCGTGTGCTGTGCGGTGTCAGTGCACGTTAAAGAACCCCAGGTGGTCAAAATTTCCGGAGCCCTCCACTACGGCGTCTCTCTTAATCAGAGCTGGTTTTGGGACGTAAAACTTCCACAAAACAAAAAAAAAATTTGCACGCACATGCTGTTGAGTGTTCACGATGATATGCTATTTTATGTATACGCGTGCGCGAGTGACGCTCACTGCGTCGTTTGTTTGCCATTTGAGTCATTGGGGTTTTCATAACCCTTCTTTTATCCAACTTTTCTTCCTTTTTTTTTTGACACAGCGTGTCTTCTGTACTCAAGTGTTTCCCTGTCTCGTTCTCGATGCGTCTTTCTTGAATTGATGCTTTGCAGCACTACTTGTATGCCCACTCCTGTATGAGCCTTCGGGCTTGCAGTAAAATAAATAAATAAATACCACAGGAAACGCGATTCTCTTACGTCTCTTTCATTCAATCTCTGAAAAACACCTCCGCTTATATTTGAATTGAATTGAATTGAAGTTTATTTGTCCTGAAAAATCTTACAGGAGCGGGAGCAGAGGCTAAAGGCTATACAGCCTGACAAGAGGCCTCTGCTCCTATATACAGTTTTCGCACTTCGTTTCTGAAACATAATAACAGTGATCTGCATAATGTAAGCGAAACAAAAATGTCTAGCTCATTTCGTGACGATGTTGGTGCATCAAAATGTCTTAATTACAAAAAGCGATTCCCCATGCACGCTTTTTTGTAAAGCACAGCCCGCTTTCCGCGTAATGTCAACCTCCCGTCAAATTAAAACGCAACGCTGTGTTTTCGAAAGGTGTGGTAACGCTGCTGATGACTGCGGAGCTTGCTTGCGCTGACGAATCGCCATCGGCGATGTTCCCGTGTGCGCGTCGGCACGCAACAAAATCAATACTAAACTGGCAAAGCGCACGGAGCAGGTACATTTCACATACGCTAAAGAGCTGCCTGAGATACGGGTACCTCACAAACACGAGAAGCAGCAGTGGGCTCACAGAAATCTTATTTCACTTGAGCAATCAAACGTTTCCGTCGGTTAGGGCAAGCCGGAAAGCAGAAAATTCTGCTGTGGTTTGTGCATTGCGGCACGCAGCAGCCTGGCATTTTCTCTCCGAAGGTGCAGTAGATGCAATTAGCGTGAGGATGGTGTCATAGCACAAGTTATGGGTTTAGAGCGGTGGGGTCAAACGCAGCGTATACCGAAGCTTGCACACTCGCGCCAACGTGCAGTCGGCGCAGTACGACGGAGGAGAGTGGCCGTGGGACCAAACATGGCGCCTTGTCGCCACGTTGCCATGGAGACCTGGACTGGCAACACTGTGCTTTGGCCGGCGGCGGCGAGTGGTGAGACAAAGGCTGGCGCCAACCGTAAAGACGGAGGCACGGAGGCGCGCACTGAGGCACTGAGGCGCACATGTACGCTCCCTAGGTGTCTCTGAACGGTGGCGCACCCCGAAAGCATCTGGCTCAAATGTAAAACCCAAGACGGGCTTTCCTACTAACGGCGGCACGATATATTGTGCCGTGTATAGTAAATAGACTGGGCATGATTTACCTTCACTCACAAGCGGCACACACGCAAAAGCCGATTGCGTGCCTCTGTCGGTCAGTGCGTGTACCGAAACCTACACGTTCCTCAATGCTTGTCTTTTGCCATGAATCATTACGGTGTAGCGCAAGAAAGCCTTTTCTGGCGAGCGCAACAGAATGAGCGTAGTGTGTGGTGACATTAAGTTGTTTCCGCTTACAAAGCGTCCTCTCCGCGAATGATCAGTAGTGGCCGCAGGAAGGCCGTAGCGCTGCAATGGCGCTACCCTTATCGCTTCCCTTTTCGGAGTCGAACGCAATTGCGTTATCTCACCGAATTCCCGAAAGAAAACATCTCGATTTGTACGATGAACTCCTCTGCGCTTAACGAAGTCGCAAAGTCAGGTGTCACCACTTGCAACAACGAGTCCTGGAACCTTCGTGTGCAAAACATCCTCTGCCTTCCGAAATCTGTGCTTTCAAAAATGCAAACTTAAACATGATAAACTTATCGCGTATCGGACCGAAGCTCGAGTACGCCTGCATTGCATGGGACCTCCAATGTAGCGTAAGAAAGCCTGAACGAATCCAGAGACAGGCTATCCGTTTTTTTATAGCCAGTTTTCAACATTTCTCTCACAAATTGAACTAATGCGGTCGTATCATATTCCAACTCTTCAATCGCGTCGAAAAAGAAAAAGCGGCCTCGCTTTCTTTCACAATTGCTAACAAACTCGCAATCGATCCGCCAGCTATTTAAATCCACTATTGACGAGGCTTACTCGCAAATGCCACCCAAATGCTCTAACCCCATAGGTTGCCCCCGAACTAACCTATTCAAATACGCTTTATTTCCGCGCACCATTAACGATTGGAACAACTCACCTATGTAAACAGCGTATCATTTTCCTTCTTACACTTGCAGTGTTTAAAATGATGTTCTTGTTTGCTATTTTTCCAGTTGTATGATGAGGAGTGTATCATTCAACTTAATACCTATTGTATTCTACCCACCCTGCATGGACCTCGTGTCCGCAGCGTGTATTAAATAAGTAAATAAATAAATAAATAATATATTACAAAAAGTAAAGAAACAGAGGTGCCTCTATAAAACTCCATGAAGGAGGAGAGCGCCATCTGGACCATGTTCACCCGGGTAACCTACTGGGGACACGCCTTCTCTAACAAATGGTGTGCTGCTGTTGATGAATTTTTGACTAGTGTGTGACCGTTCATCGCGCTAATCATGGTGAAAAAAAAACGGTGAAGTGTACAAAGTGTGGCGTGGGAGTCAAAGAAGACGTTTGCGGAGATGATGGGGCACGCGAAGTAGAAGTGTCATGTAGCCAGTGTGCGATTATGGCGAAATTCCAGCAAGTGGAGGAAACTCAGACCGCCCTCTTAAAGCTAGTAGGCGAGCTGGAGGACGCTTTAGAGGCGGAACGAGAAGTGAGAAAGGAGATGGGCAAAAGGCTAAGAGCAACCAAGGAGCAGCTGACAAAGGTTACCACGCAGAATAAGGAAGACTCAGGTGACTATCATGGGGAGTGAATAAGAAAGAGTCAAGTGACTACCATGATCCCACAAGAAAAGTCGACAAAAGGAGCTCACAAGCGGGCGTCTACCTCCAGCGAAGCTGTGGTGAAAGAGCGAGCGGACAAAAGACCACCCGAACCTGACACTGCAAATCAGTCCAAATGTCCAGAGCAGACAAAGGCAGCAGGGCAGCTGGAGAACGTAATAATAGCGGGGGACTCCAACCTGGCTCGGTGCTCGCAAACGATTCAGGAGAGGCTGAACGGAGACCGAAGAGTAGCTGTAGGGACGTTTCCAGGAAAAATGTTGGGGGCAGTAATGCAACAAGCAAGGGAAGAGCTGACTCGTAGAGATCAGGGGCGCAGTTTGGTTGTGATAGCTGACGGCTGAACTACGCGTTGAACGGAAGGACCCCAGAAATAGAGAAGAGGTTAACAAAGGGAGTAGATTAGTTGCGGGAAGTGTCCCCCCAGGTGCAAATTGTGGTGTGCACAATTCCCGAGGTATTCTTGAAAGACCGAAACCTGCAAAGAGCAGTTGTCACCGCCAACGAAACGATTTGGAGGGTTAGTCGAGATAAAGGCTTCGAGGTTGTCGACATAAACAGAGAAGTGCACAGATGAGGTGGTTTCCAGAGAGATGGAATCCACTTTGGCCGTAAACTTGGGCATGAGGTGGGCTGGCGCCATGAGGTGGGCTGACGCGCAGTAACTTTCTAGGGGGCACACGAGCCCTCCGGTGACCACGATAGAAAGGGAAGAAACATCTATGAGGTACCCTTTGGAACACAGAATTGGTAGCAAAGGGAGAAGGGCAAAGGGGAAAGAGAGAAAGAAATTTCAGCGCGGCTTAATAAGCTACATAAATATGCATGGTGGCAGAAAACCGACAAAATGGTTAGAAATAGAGGAACAGTTGAACAGAACAGATAGCGGTGTACGCCATTACAGAAACGTACCTTCAGGACTCGGAAGGGCCACCAATTATTGCAAATTATATGTGGGAAGGAAGCAACAGGACAAAATCAGAAAGAAAAGGTGGGGGAATCGGTATGCTAATTCATCGCGAAGCAAATTGGTGTAGGGTTACTTCGACATGTGAAGAGCACCTCTGGGTGTCTGGAACGGTAAGCAGGAAGAAAACTATGTTGGGTGTAGTTTACTTGTGGACTGGAAATAACTGCAAAGAGAAAGATCAGGAGTTAGTGAATTGCATAAGCAAGGATATTCAGAAATTTGGTAACGGGGCCGGAATAATCCTCTTAGGAGATATCAACGCTCATGTGCATGACCTGCATGGATATACAGACCTGCATGCATATGTGCATGCATATACAGATTATAACAAGAAGTTGATGGTACAACTCTGCGAACCATATAGTCTCGATTTAGTTAACATGATTCCGAAGTGCGATGGGCAGGTAACATGGGAGGTTGGAAGCAGGCAGTCAACAATCGATTACTGCCTCATGACAGAAGGAATTCATGACAAGTTGAGAGAAATGAACATAGATGTGGGATAGAGTAGCAGCTTTGGAAGTGGCCATAAACGCATAACTTTGCGATCGGTTACGTAGACCGCAAAGAGAGCATTGAATTAAAGTCGTGCAACTCTTTTCTAAGTAAAAAATATGTGATTGATTCCTCTGTCATAGGAATCTTTATAACACGAAAGTGAGACCTGTTTTTGCCAAGTTGTGGAATGCATACGCGGGAATCTGGCGAATTGAGAGGCGGGAGATGGATTAGGTACTGTGAACATGTGAACGAGTTAGATCTAGACATCAGCGGCACCTCGTCAAGGCATAGGGATTCTCGACAGTTGTACACGAGAGAAAATTTTCGAGCGACTCACATTGCTCTGGAAACACTGAATTGCATGCGCCAGAGCCTTGCGCAAGCCTTCTATAAACGAGGACCGTCCGCAAATGGTGACGCCTTGAAAGAGAAACCGAACGGGTTGTCAGCGGATCGTTTTGTGAAAACACAGCCCACTGCAACGAAAGACCAATAGTTCTTGTAGACGGCCGTCTTCGCGACCATGGAACAGTGCGCGTCGCATCTGAACACACCTGGCCACGCAAGAGCTGTTTTGTAGCCGCCGCGTTCGTACTTTGCCACAGGAACGCGCCGTCACGACGCCGCCACGACCCTAACTTCCTCGGCAGTCGAGGCGCAAACACCACCAATGCGCTGATTGCTGGTGCGAATTAGCACGGCATTTGCTTTAACCGAACGTCAATTAAATGTAACTCCCAAAGCGAACATATAAGGCCCATCTGTTTACATGAGCGATGTTGCGGTGGCGTGTCGGCAAAGCTTCCAGCTTTTTTCGTCAAATCCCGGTTGAAGTTGGGTTCGAGTCAGCCTGAGTGGAACATTTTCAGCATCAATGGAAGTTCATTTTTTTCAAAGATACACTTCCGTTACAAGAAGTACGTCACTGACTTCCTGGTGGACCCCGCATAAAACAATTTCGTGTTAAAACAAATTAGGAATATAGTCGCAACATTCGAGGACATAATGAGCAGAACAAAAGACAAAGTGTGGGATTATAATGAGCTTCCCCATCTAATACGGACTAAATTGCGAAAGAGAAACAAACGAGTTGCTGGGGGAGAGGGAAGCGAAAGCCAAAACGATGGTGGAACAGGGAAATTCTGGACGCCATTGAGAATCGACGGGAAGCATCACGAATACATAGGCAGGCAAAAAAGGAGCACCGGCCAGAAGATGAATTCAGGCAAAAGTGGGAAACATATCTCGTGAAAAAAGCCCCGGTACATAGTTTGGTTGCAGCCAGGATTACAGACCAAAGTGAATTGTGGGTATCGGACATTCGCGAAAAGAATGCCGCATCTAGGCTTCTTTGGAACCACCTAAAATCGCTGGGTAAGAAAGCTGTAACTATGCAACGGCATATCGTGGATGAAGAAGGAATTAAATTGAAGGGACACAACGCACTGACTTATATTCGAAACGTAAGAGATGATTCCTTTAAGAAGAATGACAAGCCTCTCTTTAAGACGTGTAACAGTAGCAAAGAAACCCAAGTCGAAGAACTAGTTCTCGAAAATTTCAGTTAGAAGAAGGAGGAGCAAAAGATTCTCAAACGCACAGCCACAGGATTACATGGGGTTAGTGTTAGCCTAATAAACAAGCTCGGAATAAACCGCAGGAAGCCCTGTTAAAATCAATAGAAAAAAAAGCTTACAGGACAGGCGAATACCGGTGAGTTGGCGTCCAAGTAGGATGAACTTCATTTATAAGGTAAACGGGGAGAAAAATAACATTCCCTCATATAGGCCACTGGTGATTACGTCAGTACTATACAGGTTGGCGATGCAGGCAATCAAATTAAAAGTGCAGATATGGACAGAGCATAGTGGCACTTTTCGTAAACTCCAAAATGGATTTCGAGTCGACAGGATGTTGGATGATAACCTACTTGCGCTTACGCAGTGTGTAGAAATAGCCGGAAAAAAGAACAGATCTTTACACATGGCATTTTTTGACATTACAAGTGCGTAGGACAATATAAATCAGAATATCTGATGGGGCACAATGAAAGAGGCTGGTATAGGGGACGACTGTATAGAGCGCTTAAAGGAAATATGCTGTGGCATTACAGTCTGTGTGGAATGGGAAGGTATGGCAAGTTATGGCAGAATGGAAATCGTCGATGTAGGTATAGGACTGAGGCAGGGATGCCCGTTGTACCCACTGTTATTCATGCTTTGCATGAGGAGAATGGAGAAAGCATTTGAAATGAGCAATATAGATTTTAAGCTGTCACACAAACAAGCAGGTATAGTGATAGAACAAAAGATCTCCGGAGCTGTATTATGCGGACGATATTGTGCTCTTCGCAACCAGCCGAGAAAATCTGCAATGTGCGGTTGATATATGTGGTCGGCAAAGTGAAGATTTGGGACTAAAACTCAGTGTGACAAAATGCAGTTGCATGATATTCAATAACAGCAATGACCAGACTAAATCAATGCAGGATGAGGAGGTACCCAGAGTACAAGAGTACAAGTACCTCGGGATATGGATAAATGATGGGAGTGGATGCATAGAAGTACAGGAAAAAGCTATGACAGCTAAAGGAAACAGGAATTCCGCAATACAGCGCTGCGGGGTTGCATAGAGCGCTGCGGGGTTGCAACAGGTACGAAGTAATTCGCGGTCTGTGGAAAGGTGTAATGTTGCCAGGACTTACATTCCGAAACTCAGTGGTGTGCATGAGGTCAGAGGTACAATCAGGCTGGACGTGAATCAGAGGACGGTCGGGCGTCTCGCATTGGGCGCCCATGGGGAGACCACAAATGAGGCTATTAAGGGGGTATGGGATGGTCTGATTTTGAGGGAAGGGAAGCTCAGATAAAATTAGGCACGAACACAGATTAAGGAATATGAAAGAAAGATGAGCAGCGAAAGTACTCAGATATTTGTATAGGAAGGACGTTGACAAACAATGGAGGAAGAGAACTAGGAGGCTTACCAGTAAGTATAGAGCCAGTAACGAAACGGATGGGACGAAAAAGAGCGTTGAGAGCATGGTCAGGGCGGCGGAATAGTCGGATGGGATAGCAGCAATGGAGAAGTAACCGGCATTGAGCAACTACCGAAAGGGGAAAGTCGAAACCAAGAGAGAAAATTTTTCTGATAATTCAAAGGGAAGCGCTTGACTGGTTGAAGCAAAGTTAGGTTGCCTGAGAACCCGAAGTTACAGAGCGAAATTCATTAAAGAAGGGGACACATGTACGCGCTGGGAAAAATCTACGGAAACGACAGATCATATTTTGATTAGATGCACAGATATCCACCGACGTGTAGGTGGGAACTACCCTGCAGGAGGTTATAGGTTTCAGGGATAGCCCGGGAAAGCTGAACATGTCAGCGATAGAAATAAGTAAAAGGCGCTTAAAGGGCGCCCACACGTTAGTGTGGGCGCCCCTTAAGCGTGGGCAAAACAGCTTGTCGTTCGCCGTTTGCTGTTCTGAGCTCGTGGGCGACGGCCATAGTCCTCAAAAACCGCAAATATTCCTCGCCGCAGAGCTTGCCGGGGAATTTGTGCCGAGACCCAAATTGTCCGGCAGCCGGCGGCGATGTGGCCAATCAGCGTCGGAGAATTCGTTACTATGGCCATACTCGCGAGCCGTCGAGGTGGCATCGTCAGCCTGGCAGCGCTTCGCATTTTTTCTTTTCTTCGTACCCGATCCTCGACTTCACAAAAGAGAATTCAGAGACGTTTCAGAGACGTTTGCACCCGTTCTATTAGGATAAAAAGAAACCCGGATTACAAATAGATAGACATGAAAACGAATAAATAAATTTGACCAAGAATTTATTTATAGGTGTGCACATTGTGACATTGTAATTACCCGCGCCGCGACATCGTGCTTGGGGTGCTGGAAACAGCATTTGCTGTACGTCACCATGCTATTACGAAATTCAGGAGAGCAAGTGATCTGTGGAGTAAGATTAGGTTTGAAGACGATCGGACCAAAAAAGCGGCTACCGGTGTAGCGCCGGAAAAAAGAAAGCAAACTGGTCACCCTAGCCCACAACAAACATGTTGTATGCTAGGAGACAGCGCACTAGCTCGTGTGGCACATACCTTTTCGTGCGCAGTCGTGGATCACACAGACCTACAGTACGACACGAACACACAGACGCACGTGGTTTAGTTTTTGCGATCAGCTCTTTCGTGCATGTATAGAACACACCGCTTGACATCACCACTTGCTGCACGCACAGCGCTGTTTTTCAATCAGGTCGAGCAGCAGATCTACACTTGAACAGTCCTCGATGTTTCGATACATCCAGCTTGCTTGCCTAAAGAGTACGCCGATGTCGTAGTAGGAGGCAGCACACCAGGTGATGATACATCAACCGTCGTTGCGATATATCGGTGTTCGTGCCATCATCAGGCGTCACAGCTTCACAATTTAAACTAGAAAAGAAGCTCATGGAAAGATGGATGCTTGAATCGATGAACAAATCGCAAAATACGATTTAGAACAGGGAATGTCGCAGGAGGCAACGTTTCCACAAGCCGACTTGTCTTCGTCAGGGCGGCAACTCTTCACAAGCTTCACAGTTTGTCAAACAAAAAAGCAGCCTTGACTAAATTCGCGGCGTCGACGCGTGGACAACGCAGAGCGAGTGAAACGTCGCCTTCACACGATCATGCAGCGACTGTGCGCGACTCGAAAACCTCGCCGTCTGTTCGTGTCACGTGACTGCCGCGCCGGTGTGCAGTGTAGACAGCGCTCGCTCGGCTGCCGTCTCGGGTATCCGGTAGCCGGTGTACCGTTACGGAGAGTTTGCCGGTAGTGTGCGCTCCCCTTGAGAGTATTGGTGCCCCGCCACGGTGGTCTAGTGAGAGTATTGGTGCCCCGCCACGGTGGTCTAGTAGCCGCCGCGGCCGGGATCGAATCCCGGCCGCGGCGGCTGCATTTCGATGGAGGCGAAATGTTGAGGCCCGTGTGCTGTGCGATGTCAGTGCACGTTAAAGAACCCCAGGTGGTCGAAATTTCCGGAGCCCTCCACTACGGCGTCTCTCATAATCAGAACTGGTTTTGGGACGTTAAACCCCACAAATCAATCAATCAATCATTGAGAGCATTGGTGGCAGAAACGTATGGAGCGAACAGAAACGCAAGGTAGTTCGAATAAGATTGTGATTTCACAGCGGAACGATAATAGATCAAATATGTAGGCAAGAAGAAAAATTTGAGGTGAAAATATGTGATTGAGGAAAACAGATGTTTGTAGAATATAAAAAAAGAATTAAAAGAAAGTTCTTGATGACGTGAAGTCTAGTCAGGCGATTTTGGAGCAAACTGTCTCAGATATTAAGTCAAGATTGGTTGCTATAGAAGCTCGCCTAAATTCCTTGGACAAAATGCCTCTAAGTGGCCTGCAGCAAACTGTAACTGATACCGTCCGTGGGGTGAACGCTGAATTACGTTCACGCCTAGATGATCTCGAGGATAGATCACGGCGAGAAAGCCTTATATTTTAGGGGCGAAGCTTCTTAGGGTGTGGGTCGTTCCCTCCTCTGTCGTAGTAGTGGTAGTAGTAGTAGTAGTCGTAGTGTGTATGTAACCACCTCGCGCCGCCGGGAGGCTCGCGCTCGCTCTCGGCGCTTGCCTCCCGGCGCGCGAGCTCTCTCATTATTCCATCTGCAGTCTTGTGTGAGAGAGAGAGACAGAGAGAGAGCGAAAGGCGCGCTTTGAATATGGAAACGCTCTTTCTTCGATGAACGCTCTACCAGCTCGCAAAGAAGGAGAACGCGCCCTCACCCGCGAGAGACAACGTTGGCGCAGGCAGCGTCTTCTAGCGAGTTTCTTGATTGAAAGATACCGACTGCTCGCGCTGGAGAACCGTTCACCGGCCACCCATATATATATATATATATATATATATATATATATATATATATATATATATGTACTGGATCTTGACTTGCAATGAAGAGCCGGTGGGAGATTTCACTTGTGCGTAGTTGAACCATAAGGATTCGTAGCGCGCGCGTTAACTAAATTAATCCGGTACTCGGCACGATCTACGATGAACATCCGGAGCTTCGCCTACTCATCATCATTCACTCCGTGGATATGCTGTGAATTTTTTTTTTTTTGGAATACGTGATGCTGCAGCCGAAACATGGTCGCAGTTCGAAGATAACGTTCGTGAGATTGTGTCCACCCTAGGTCTCCAACTACCAGCCGATGGCATTTCACGTGCGCACAGGATTGGTTCATACGCAATAAGAAGTGGCCGTCCTGTAATTGTAAAGCTTTCTACTTTTAAGATTAAGGAAAATATTATGGCAAACAAGGCCAAATTAAAAGGTACCGGTGCCAGCTTAAGTGAAGATTTTTGCAAAGAAACTAGGAACACACGTAAAAAATTGTACGAGTATGGAAAGTCGACTGGTCAACGGATTGCAGTGCGTTACAAGTTATTTATTAACAAAAAGTGCTTCCTTTACTTGCTCAGTTGGTAGAGTGCTCAGTTGGTAGAGCATCGGACGCGACATCCGAAGGTCGTGGGTTCGGGTCCCACCGAAGGCAGGCTTGTCTTTTCATCCACTTTAATTCCTTTCTACTTTCTCCACAATTACAATACCACAAGTAACTTCCCCTATGCTTTCCTTGGCTTCATTGTCTGTTTGCTCATTAAGTTGTTTCTAACAAATAAAGAACGAGCCCTTGACCCCTTCCCTTTCGTTATTTCATAGCGTGGGCCTCGTTGCGGCAGACTTGGTGCCTTAGGTAGCATGCGAGGGCTTATTGGGCAGCAGCCATCTCATCTAAGTTCACGTTCTACGTGACGCCTCCTGGCAAGAAAGTGTGTTCCACACACGCCGCCTTGGCCATGAGTGGCGCTGCCTAACACTCCCAGGATAATACGTACATAAATACCCAATAATGTGGACGGGGGGACGAGCGCCTTCGTAGCTCAGTTGGTAGAGCATCGGACGCGACATCCGAAGGTCGTGGGTTCGGGTCCCACCGAAGGTAGGCTTGTCTTTTCATCCACTTTAATTCCTTTCTACTTTCTCCACAATTACAATACCACAAGTAACTTCCCCTATGCTTTCCTTGGCTTCATTGTCTGTTTGCTCATTAAGTTGTTTCTAACAAATAAAAAACGAGCCCTTGACCCCTTCCCTTTTGTTATTCCTTTACTGCAGTGAGACAGACAGCGTTTGTGAACTTACCCGTGAATTTGCTTCTTCACTTACGGCTTCAGGTCCCAATATTCCTAGCAGTGTTCTTCCCTCTTCCTAGCAATCCCAACCTACTGAACGTGCCGCAACACTTGAGCCAGTTTCAGTCTTGTTTACAAATATTAGAAGTGTGCTAAGTAAACGTGATGAGTTATCTTCTATAATTGATGACTGTGCTGCGGACATAGTAGTGTTAACAGAAACTTGGTTGTCAAGTAAAATTCGCAACACTGAGCTTTTACATTGCAAAAACGCTTTCAAGTTTTACAGATCTGATGGAATAACAAGAACAGGGGGCGGTGTTCTCATCACGATATCAGATGAATTTCCCTCTCATATTGTTCCCACATGTTCGCCACTTCAACTCGTATGCGCGTGCGTTCGCTTTGCGTATCATGAAGTGATTTTGTGTGCTTGCTACCGTCCGCCCAGTCATGGGCACGTTACCAGTAAAAAGTAACCGTGTTACAGTTACAGTTACCTAAGCCAGAAAAGTAACTATGTTACAGTTACAGTTACTCAGCTTCCAAAAGTAACTTGTTACAGTTACAGTTAGTGTTAAAAAGTAACGTCGTTACTTTTCCGTTGCTGTACAAGATTATTACACCGCAAACGAAATTATGTAGTTCTTTCAACGGAAACGTATGAAGGGCTTGCGGTTAAGCGCCAGATAAAAGAAATGGAATGGGCTCAGTCAAAAGCCCAACACTAGCAATCATTGCGTACGCCTCATTTTCTGCAACAACTTTTTTTATTGATCGTCGGGAAGTTATTTACAAATATAAATGGCATATCCTACGTGCAGTGGGAATCAAGGAAATGCGAAGGATGCATCAGGAACGTAAAATGGATCTGCATTGTTGTCTCGCTATACCGATTTTGGGTACATATGAAGTTAACGAAACGGCCGCAAGAGCACCAAGACTGTGACATGCAAACCACGCCGCTCATGACACTCTTGTCATGATTCTAATGTTATGACCTGTCGTTTACGTTCGTCATGCAGTCGTGTTGTGCCATAGAAATTTTGGTATACATCCCTTTAAGGAAACGAGTGGCATGTAAATCATGCCGCTCATGCAATACATGTCACGATTTTCATGTTCTTAGAACGTGTCACCCATGGTCGTCATACATTGTTGTCTGGCATATCAATTTTGGTTTTTATCAAGTTAAGGAAACGACTGCAAGATCACCAAGACCGTGGCACGTCAGTCATGCGGCTTATGACATGCATGTCATGATTTTTTTGTTATGACGTGTCATTCATGTTCGTAATGCAGTTTTGTGCCATACCAATTTTAGCATACATCCCATTGACAAAAAGGCCAGGACAGCACCAAGACCGTGGCACGTACATCATACCGCTCATAACATGCACATCATGATTTTCATGTTATGACCTGTTATTTATGTTCTTCGTGCAGTCATGTTCTTGCATACCAATTTTCGTATACATCCTATTAACGAAACGGCCAGGAGAGCACGAAGTCGTAGGCTGCTAGATCGATAGATATGCTCAAGGTCGCCGAAGTTTGCTAAGAAATGCGTAGCATTTAGTACGTTGGGACAGCCTGATGCCACGAAGCACTGCTGTATGCTCGTAAATGAAGTGGGAGCTCAACCTCAGACGCGACAAAGAGGATAGGCCCCTTCGAGCCATTGCAGCCGGCATTTTGGGAAGTGCTTTTTGGAAGTGCCGCCGCACCGGTCTGAACGTGTGCGAGGCATTGAAAAGCGTCTGTTTCTAGGTGGTTTCCGCGCGGGTGGTCATAAAAAAAAATGGCTGGCCACGCAAAAAAATTAAGGATGCTGCACATGGTCTCTGAAAACAGCGACTTTGGTCACTTAGGCCGACCATACTGCGGTGTCGCGCACGTTTCTGTGCATGGAGGCGGGAAAAGAACCCTTCCCCGCCCTTTTTTGTCGCCGCCCGGCGGTGCTTTGCTTGCCTTCGTAAAAAAAAAGTCATCTCCGATCTGGAAACACGTCAGGCACATCTAAAAAAAAAAAGAAAGGCCGAGAGATGTCCGTGTCCTGCACAGCATCGCATTACAAACGATACACCGTAAAAGCATTCTACTAGTCAGATACAAATATATTTTAAAAATTTATCTAGATGCAGAGGTACACATAGTCATAAATAATTAAGAGAAACATTGCGATAGTCTTGTGTCGCGATACTTCCGAGCCCTGCTTTTAAAAATTGTTCCTGCTGGATATTTTTTTAAAGGAAGTAACTATAACGGTATTTACAGTTACAGTTACCGTGTAAAAAGTAACATAGTTACAGTTACAAGTTCCTATAAATTAAAAGTAACTAGTTACAGTTATAAGTTACTGAAAAAAGTAACTAGTTACCGGTAACGCGTTACTAGTAACTAGTTACTGCCCAAGACTGCGTCCGCCTCACTGCTCCTCAGACTTTTGCGAAAACTTCCATAACTGTTTGCATGCAGTTTCTGTCAGATACCCAAATTCTCAAATATTTGTCATGGCCGATTTCAATTTCGCAGAGGTTACTTGGAGCAGTGTGGATGGAACGGCTAGCTGTCTTTCAGCGGAAGGCAATCGCTTTTTTTAATATATGCAATGACTTCAATTTAACCCAAATAATCCATGAACCCACGCGCATCACAGCATTTTCTTCCAATATACTTGACTTGGTTTTCACAACAAATCCTTCCGTCATTTCATCGATTCATTACCTACATGGACTTATGTTGGTTTGTTTTGTGGGGTTTTACGTCCCAAAACCAGTTCTGATTATGAGAGACGCCGTAGTGGAGGGCTCCAGGAATTTCGACCACCTGGGATTCTTTAACGTGCACTGACATCGCACAGCACACGGGCCTCAACATTTCGCCTCCATCGAAATGCAGCCGCCGCGGCCGGGATTCGATCCCGCGACCCTCGGATCAGCAGCCGAGTACCTTAGCCACTAGACCACCGTGGCGGGGGGGCACCTACATGGACCTAGTGACCATCGCATTGTACACTTCACCTGTGCAATGCAACCACAGCCTCCTAAGCACACAACCAAAATCATAAAAGATTATGCGAGAGCTGATTATACATCTATATGTACTGAGTTAGAAGTTTTCATTGAAAAATACATTGCATGTGCTATTGATAACACTGTGGAGGTAAACTGGGAATCGTTCAAAAATAAGATTAATTCACTTATAGATAGCTATGTTCCTTTGCGAACTGTCCGAACGGCGTTCCGCTCTCCATGGTTCACATCAGCACTTCTTCGCTTACTTAATAAAAAAAAGCGACTTTACCGCAGCGCTTCATCATCTGATACCACGGAGAGATGGACGGCTTATCACAGCGCAACATTAGAATACAAAAAAGCTTATGCAGTTGCTAAACATAGTTTCTTTAGCGATACACTTCCGTCTTTTCTACAGTCTAACCGTCGTAAGTTTTGGTGTATTGTAAATGGTCCGAAAAATAAGAACATCGATCTCTGTGACAAACTTGGTTTGGCGATTGCAAGTGACAGGTGCTGCGAAGCTTTGCAAGGCGTATTTAAAAACGCATTTTCTTCTGACAATTCCAATCATTTACGAATTCAAGCCGACTCTGGATATCCCCGAATGGAACCAATCATCACTGACCAATTGGGGCTTTTTCACCTCATACTTAAAATGAAAGCGTCAGCACCTGGCATAGCTGGAATCGCTCCCCAGTATCCCAAACAAAATGCCATTTATTGTTCAGTCATTTTTTCACAGTTCTTTCACAGTCACTGCAAAATGCCTCATTGTCCAGTGACTGGAAGGCGGGGAAGGTGGTTCCTGTGCCTAAACCATGTGACTCATCTAATCTTTCTAATTGCAGGCCCATTACTTTAACTATTATTCCATGTAAGCTTCTTGAACACATCATCTATTCTAACTTAATTATATTTCTCGAAGAAAATAACTTCTTTCACAACAGTCAGCATGGTTTTAGGAAGCACTACTCACGCGAAACCCAACTACTTCTCTTCACCAACGACTTATTTTCAGCATCTGACACTGGCTCCATTATCGATTGTATCTTCCCTGATTTTCAAAAAGCTTTTGACACCGTTTCTCACCGTATACTCCTACTAAAAGCTAAGCATCCTAAATATTGACTCTAACATATTACGATGGATTGAATGCTTCTTGTCTAACACAACCCAACATGTAACAGCTAACAGCCATAACTCACGCAATTGTTCCGTAATATCGGGTGTGCCGCAAGGCTCTGTCCTTGGACCCTTACTCTTCCTAATTTATATTAATGACCTTCGATCCAGCATTACATCAACAATCAGGCTGTTTGCCGACGATTGTGTCATCTACCGCATAATAACTAACCCGCATGGTTCATCACTACTTGAATCTGATCTTGACAACATTACCTCTGGGTGCTCACTCTGGTCAATCAAGAAACTGAATATTAACAAGTGCAAAATAATGAGGATCTCTCGAGGAAGTACTGACTGCACTAGCCCTGTTTATTCAATTGCTAATTTTCAATTGTCATCTGTCAATCCTTACAAATATCTAGGTGTTCACATAGACAACAATTTAACTTGGAATAGCCATATCAATTATGTGATTAACAATGCTAACCACACTCTCGGCTTCTTGCGCCGTAACTTTTCATTAGCACCTGTTTCGTTAAAACTTCTTTACAAAACACTAGTCAGATCTAAACTCGAGTACGCATCATCAATCTGGGATCCTCATTCTTGTTTACTCGTTAATGCACTAGAAGCCATCCAAAATCGCTCCGCTCGTTTCATTGTCGCTAATTACTCCCGTACTGCTAGTATCTCATCAATAAAAACTTCTTTAGACCTTCCTACTCTTTCTAACAGGAGGAAGCAGGTCCGCCTGTGCCTCTTCCACAAAATATTTTTCACGAATCCTGAAATAAAACGCACATTGTTCTCTCCACCTGCTTATCTTTCATCTCGCATCGACCATAACTTCAAAGTTCATGTGCCATTCTGCAATACCAACATGTACTTCCACTCCTACGTGCCGAAGAGTTCATCCGAATGGAACCACCTTCCTGCCTCCATCGCCACCAACCCCGATCATGCATCATTCAAGACTGCCATCTCTAACTTGTAACACCACTCCTCTCTGTAACGCCGCAAATGGCATTGAGAGTATTTAAATAAATAAATAAATAAATAAATAAATAAATAAATAAATAAATAAATAAATCTTGTACAAACAAAACAAGCTTGTTGGCCCACGGGCTAACGCCCCGTTATAAAAGGAACGCTGCTAACAACCATCCATCCATCGGTTAGATGCAGTAGGGATGCTGGTAGCACATTAAATCTATGGCTGGTAGAGTTTCCTTGTAACATAATTGTGTTTAGAGTCTGGGCCTCGTTGCGGCAGACTTGGTGCCTTAGGTAGCATGCTAGGGCTTATTGGGCAGCAGCCATCTCAACTAAGTTCACGTTCTACGTGAAGCCTCCTGGCAAGAAAGTCTGTTCCGCACACGCCGCCTTGGCCACGAGTGGCGCTGTCCAACACTCCCAGGATAATACGTACATAAATACACAATAAAGTGGACGGGGGGACGACCGCCTTCGTAGCTCAGTTGGTAGAGCATCGGACGCGACATCCGAAGGTCGTGGGTTCGGTTCCCACCGAAGGCAGGTTTGTCTTTTCGTCCACTTCAATTCCTTTCTACTTTCTCCACAATTACAATACCGCAAGTAACTTTCCCTATGCTTTGCTAGGTTTCATTGTTTGTTTGCTCATTAAGTTGTTTCTAACAAATAAAGAACGAGCCCTTGACCCCTTCCCTTTCGTTATTCCTCACGCCTGGTCACATATGTTGGAAATATTCGCCACGCTCCAAGAAAAGTCTTTTAAATTACTCGTCGGCCCATTCGAAGGTTGTCAAAGATGGCATCGCCATTTCCTGCTTGCGGTCGGCAATCCACAAGACATGTTGCCATAGGCTAAAAGAAAGTGTATTTCAACAGGTAAGCCAGCTGAGTTGCGCGGGGTACCCTGACCATGTGTTGCCCAGGGTGTGTGGAAAGTTAATACGAGCAGCGAAGGCGGGACAGAGGGCGAGGACAAAACCTTGGAAGCTAGCAAAATATTTTCCGTAGTGCCATATGTTCACAAGTTGTCGCACGCACTGAAAAACGTGGCAGGCCGCTATGGCGTGAAAGTGGTTTTTTCTGCGCCTAAAAAGTTGGGAGGGATTTGCGCACGCGTCAACAAGAAGGTAGAAGAGAAAAATGGTGTACGAATGTTGGTTGCGGAGTGAACCTCAGAGATCCTGCAACTAAATGTGCCACGGCATTGGCGTACAACCTGCCTTTATCATGTGACTCGGTATATATAGGTCAGACTAGAAGATGCGTCAACGTAAGTTTAAGCGAACATGAATCTAACACACGTAATGGTAGACTATCTCATATGGCTAGGCACTGCGAAACGTGCGGGTGCTATCCTAACGTCAAAAAGACCAACGTCATCGCCACAAACCATAACCAGACAACTCGTGAGATAACCGAGACCTTGCATATACAAAATAACAGGACTTCATGCATCAGCGGCCCATCAATCGCTTGGCTGACAAAAGAAATATTATATCTGAAGGGACACATGTGATTTGTATTGTGTATCTCCCCTGCTGGTACCCAATTGTGGATATAAATGTGCGTGGTGTGAAATAAATATTTGTTCGAAGACCGAACAACAAATAAATATTTGTTGTTCGGTCTTCGTGTTTTCTTCTTCTATAGTATCTCGTTTGTGTGTGCTGCGCCGTTTTCTTAATCATACCAACTCGCCCAATCATCTGTGCTACTGAAAGCATTTGACTGCATAGAAATAGAAGCCGTTCTAGAAGCTCTACATCGACAAGGGTACCTGACGTATACGTGAAAACCATAAACAACATATGCAAAGATTGCACAGCCACACTACTCCTACATGAGAGAAGCCGAGAAATCGCGATCGGGAGAGGTGTGAGACAGGGACATACGATATCCCCGATGCTATTCACTGCATGTTTGGAGGAAGTGTTTAAACGTTTAGACTTGGAAGAACAGGGAATTCGAATAGAAGCAGAATACCTCAGCAATTTATTATTTGCCCACGATGTGCTCTTAAGCAATGATGGAGGCGAACTACAGAAGGTGATTGATGACCTAAACCAGGAAATTACTAAAACTGGACTAAATATGAATAGGTGAAATACTAAAGTTGCGCTTTAGTAACTAAAGTTAAGTTAGTTACGTAAGTAACTTGGTTAAGTTAAGTTAGTTAGGTTAGTAAAGTTAGTTAAGTTAGTAACTAAAGTTAGTTAAGTAAAACAACAATTTAAAATTAACCGGGAACCCTTTGCATGCGTGAACGAATACGCATACCTGGGATGGTTACTAACTGGGGCACCTATCTATGAAAAAGAATCTCCGTAGAATAAGGATGGGCTGGAGGGCATTCGGAAGGCATTAGGAAATTGTGACTGGGAACTTGCCGCCCTCACTAAAGTGAAAAATATTCAATCACTGCATTCTCCCAGTACCAACGTACGGTCCAGAAACGTGGAGGATAACAAAAAAAAAAAACTAGAGATGAAACTATGAAGCACGCAACGTGCAATGGAAAGAAAAATGATAGGGGTAACGCTAAGAGATAAAAACGAGCGGAGTGGATCAGGGAACAGACAGGAGCAGCTGATATTATTATATCAATTAAACGAAAGAAGTGGACCTGGGCAGGAGATGTCATGAGGAGGAAAGATGACAGATGGACAGTAAGAGCGACGTAATGGGTACCAAGAGAGGGGAAATGCAACAGAGGCAGGCAAAAGATTAGATGGAGCGATGAAATTAAAAAAATAATTGCGGGCATAAAGTGGAAGTAACTTGCTCAGGATACGCTGGATTGGAAATCATTGGGAGTGGCCTTCCTCCTGCAGTGGACCTAAATAGGCTGATGATGATGATGATGATGATGATGATGATGATGATGATGCATGTTGTATTTAAGGCGCAATATACATTTTTCCTCAGGCATTTCACACTGAAGCATTCAGTTGCGTTCACCAACGCATCTGCACCATGGCTGCATTCAGCATCAGCCACTCTCCTCGACAGTAAGTGACACCGCCTCGTCGGGTTTCACGCCCATTTCACGATGGCATGATTTCCTCCAGCTGTGTCGAGAAACGCTAAAGTTTGGCCTTTGTTTCGTGAACTGTGTCGCGCTTACTGCCTGGAGTGTCGCTGCATCGCGTCCTGTCAGCACGGCTGCGAGGACGGGCGAGTGAAAGCTTGCAGAGGCTGGCAGGTGTCTTTGCCGTAACATGCGACACCTAGTTGTGAGCACAAAATGGTAGACCAGTTCGCGGTGTTGTTGCAGCTACCGCGAACTCGTGGCTTCGCAGTTGTTGCTATGTCGCCCTGTGCATCTCAGGTCTTCCGTGGTGTACGTACACTGTAAATGAAAACATACCTAGCTGGGAGGCCCTGCAAGTAAACGCTCCCCACAAACTCCCATTGCCAAAATATATACCCCACCCTATCGTAGTCGATAAGGGTATATGAGGCACATGCCGTCATCAAACTCCCTAGGTACTATAACGGGCACGTTCCCTGACGATACTGCCATGGAGGTTGACGAAAAACCCCCATCTCATGCCGCAAAACCTCCCCTGTATCGCGGAACGGGTTTTGGCTGCCGGAGGCGTAACATCCCAGCCCGACCGACGGGGGGCCTCGGGAGCCAGAACTAACATGGCGGCCGGACAAACCAGCAAGTCGAACGGACGCAAGACCTTTGCGAAGCTGGCAAAGGCTATTGCCGGGTTACGAAAAGGAAAATCGTTTCGTCTATCTTGTGAATATTACAAGCACCGACGAGCATCAACGAAGGTTATCTACAGTGTCAAGCTTCGAGTGAACTCAAATTGTGTGCCGGTATTGTGCAGTGACCGAATGCAGCCACGGATAGCGGGCGCAGCGGCCGCGTTGATGAGTGGACTCTGTATGCTATTTAAACCATTTGTCTCATTTTGATATCAAAGGAGTGAAGTTTGGTTCCATTCTATAGGTAACTACTCCTAATTCTTGGTATAAACTAGTCTCGAAAGGAGTAGTTATACTACAGAGTGGAGAAGGGTGGAGAAGGTCTGCCGAATTCCAGAAAATCCATTGTTTGGAGCACATGTTCGGAGAGCGAAATAAATGCAACTAAGTTCCTCAATTTTAGAGATAAACATCCAGTAATTGGCATACCTACCGACTGCCTAAATATCTATATCATCAGGGAAAAACATAATTGTATCTATATCACTTTATAACGAGTTAAATGTTAAGATGCAGTTTTGTGGTTTTTACTAGAAACGTAAGTTAAATTTTCGTGCGCTAACAAGCGCTAGGTAAATATCCGTCACCAGGTGCAGTTTATTTTCAGCCATCTTGTAAACCAATTAAAAAATTACAGCATATCCACGGAGTGAATCATGATGAGTGGGCGAAGCTCGGGAAGTTCATCGTAGATCGTGCCGAGTTCCGGATTAATTTAGTTAACCCGCACGCTACGAATCCTTATGGTTCAACTATGCACAAGTGAAATCTCCCACCGCCACTTCATTGCAAGTCAAGGTCCAGTGCCTATATATATATATATATATATATATATATATATATATATATATATATATATATATATATATATATATATATATATATAGGGTTGAAAAGAGAGACACACGTTCAAAATTCTTGTTTTATTAACGTTTCGGCCGGTGGGCCGGCCCACCGGCCGAAACGTTAATAAAACAAGAATTTTGAACGTGTGTCTCTCTTTTCAACCCTACATTTGACCGGACCCATCGAACTTCAATCTGAAAATACTATATATATATATATATATATATATATATATATATAGTATTTTCAGATTGAAGTTCGATGGGTCCGGTCAAATGTAGGGTTGAAAAGAGAGACACACGTTCAAAATTCTTGTTTTATTAACGTTTCGGCCGGTGGGCCGGCCACCCATATATATATATATATATATATGGGTGGCCGGTCAACGGTTCTCCAACGCGAGCAGTCGGTATTTCTCAATCAAGAAACTCGCTAGGAGACGCTGCCTGCGCCAACGTTGTCTCTCGCGGGTGAGGGCGCGATCTCCTTCTTTGCGAGAGTTTGGTGTGCTAGGGCGCCGGCGCGAGCGGATGTGTTGTCGAGGTCTCCGGAACGACAGTGGTAGATAAGTTTCCTTGCATGCATTGAGCTTGCTTTTCTAGTATAGGTCATTAGCATAAACTATATTTGTGGTTATTAGTTGGTACGGTTTTTTTGGGGGTCAGTAACTTGTTTTCTGGGGTTTTTTTTTCTTTCCTTTTTCTTCCTCCACGTTGTTGAGGTGCACGTACACCCACCACGAGTGTTTTGAAGTGTGGGCTATCCATTGAGTTTTTGGGTACGTATTGTCTTAGCGAAGTGTTTGCAGTGCCTAGGTTATTAGTTGGTACGGTTTTTTGTAGGGGTCAGTAATTTTTGTTTGTGGTTTTTTTGCTTTCCTTTTTCTTCCTCCACGTGGCTGAGGTGCACGTACACCCACCACGAGTGTTTTGAAGTGTGGGCTGTCCATTGAGTTTTTGGGTACGCATTGTCTTAGGGAAGGGTTTGTAGTACCGAGGGAAGTGTTTGTACTTAGGGTTTGTACTTAGGGAGGTGATTGTAGTACCGAGGTTATTAGTTCGTACGGTTTTCTGGAGGGGTCAGTAACTTGTTTTTTCGTTTTTTTTTTCCTTTTTCTTCCTCCACGTGGCTGAGGTACACGTGCGCCCATAACGAGTGTTTTGAAGTGTGGGCCATCCATTGAGTTTTTGGGTACGCATTGTCTTAGGGAAGTGTTTGTAGTACCGAGGTCCTTTGTTCTTTAGATAGTGTAACTCTTGTGCTACGAGTGGTCATGGTCAAAAAGACCGCAAAGTGTTCAGGGTGCGGGGCAGCTATGAAAATGGAAGTTTGTGGCGAAGAGAAGGCAGAAGAAGCTGACGCAAAATGTAGACAGTGCGAGATCGAGGAAAAAATGGAAAAAATGATGGCTACTCAGAGCGGACTTATGGGCAGAATCGCTGAGCTTGAGAATGCGTTGGCAAGAGAGCGTGAGAAAACGCAGGCCATGGGGGAGAGGCTTAGGTTAACCGAGGAGGATCTAGCCATGGTAGTTAAGGTGAACAAAGAAGCAGGCAACAGCGAGAATAGTGCAGCGCCGACCTCCAGCGGTGGGGGGGCAGCAAGAACAGGGTGTGAAAAACGCAGGTGCAAAGAGCGCGGGGCACAGCTTTCAAAAAGTAGCTTTGCGGGAGGGAGTAGACAATGCAGCAGCTGGGACTCAGGCTAAACACCCAGACAGTAGCCAGGTGCAGGTGACTCCAGCTGGAAAACCTCAGCGGTTATTATAGCTGGCGATTCAAATTTAGTTCGATGCGCCGAGGCACTCAAAGAGAGGGTGAAATGCGACAAACGAGTAATGGTATGGACGTTCCCAGGACATAGGCTGGGTTCAGTCATGAGGCAAGCAAAAGAAAAGCTCAGGTCTGGGGCTCACGGACGCAACCTCGTGATGATTGCGGCAGGGCTAAACGACGTCCTCAACAAAGAATCGTCAGGGTTAGGGACGACCTTGGCAAAAGGCGTCGACGACATGCGCGCCATCTCCCCCCAGGTGCAGATAGTAGTGTGCACGGTGCCGGAAATACCAGTGCGTGATGGCAACCTCCAAAGAGCGGTTGTCGAGGCAAATAAAGAGATATGGCCTACGAGTCGAGAGAAGGGTTTCGAAGTAGTGGAAATAAACAGGGAGGTGCATAGGTGGGGGGGTTTCCAAAGAGACAGAATTCACTTCGATTGGAGGCTTGGTCATGAGGTGGGTTGGCGACATGCAGGACGTGCAGTAGCTCTTTTGGGGGGCACGCGGGCCCTTCGGAGTCCGGGGTAGCAAGGAACAAAGGAAACAACCAGGGGTATTTTCGGGCAGGTAGCACTGAGAAATGCCAGAAAAGAGATAAAAGGAAGAAAAGAGCGAAGGCACGTGTAGCAATTAGTTACATAAACATGCAGGGTGGCAGAAAAAAGGCAAGATGGTTAGAGATTGAGGAAACGTTAAACAAAGAAAAGATAGGCGTTTATGCGGTTACAGAAACACACCTTAGAGACCTGGAAGAGCCATCACATATTGACAATTATGTTCTGGAAGGGTGAAAGAGGATCATGTCAGAAAGAAAAGGGGGGGGGTGTTGGAATGCTTATTCATAGCGGAGCCAAATGGGAGAGAGTAAAACAAACGTGTTCAGAGCACCTCTGGGTTTCGCGCACGGTAGGTGGAAAGAAAAGGTGGCTAGGTGTAGCTTATATGTGGACGGGAAATAACTCTAAGGAAAAGAATCTGGAGATAAAGCATTGCATAAACGCCGATATTAAAGAATTTGGTCAGGGGGCCGAAATCATCCTCCTAGGGGATATGAATGCCCACATCCACGACCTTGACGGATATACAGACACCAATGGGAGGTTATTGCTCGATCTTTGCGAACACCATAGTCTTGTGATAGTTAACACAGGGCCCAAGTGTGATGGACAGATCACGTGGGAGGTCAGAAACAGACAATCGAACATTGATTATTGCCTTATGACGGAAGGAATCTATGAAAAACTGAGAGAAATGAGAATAGATGAGGACGGGATGAACAATTTGGGTAGTGATCATAAACGCATAACGTTACAACTGGGATATAAATCTGAAAATAATAACGTAGAGTCGAAGTTTGGCAGCTCGTATTTAAATGACAAACAAATAAAAAAATATAGCCGCAAGAGTAGAGGAAGAAGTAGGCAAAATACGAGGCAAGGACTGGGGGTATAATGAGCTAGTTCACGTAATGACGAAAGAAATAAGTAAAGAGAAGAAAACTGTTTGCTGGAAAGGAAAGAGAACGCCAAAAAGATGGTGGAACAGGGAAATCCGGGAAGCGATCGAAAATCGACGTAAAGCATCAAGGGAGCACAGGCAGGCAAAAAGGGAGAAGCGGCCGCAAGTGGAAGTCACGGAAAGATGGGAAATATATTTAGAGAAAAAAATCTATTGTACAGAAATTGGTCGAGGCAGAAATTAAAGGTGAAAGCGAACGCTGGGTGACAGAAATTCATGACAAAAAGAAGGGCGCGCCTAGGATATTTTGGAACCACATAAAAGCGCTAGGTAAAAAGTCTGCCACATTGCAACAGCATATTGTTGATGAGAGAGGAAATCAATTGGAAGGGTACGAAGCATTGGGTTACATCCAGAAGGTAACAGCCGGTTCGTTTAAAAAGATCGTCCAAGAGATTCCCCCAGTGGATAAAACCATGACGGTGAGCGAAACTAAGGAAGACCTAGAACTTGAGAATTTCAACTGGAAAAAGGCCGAAGGAAAAATTCCAAAGCGCACTGCTATGGGTTTAGATGGGGTCCCCGTTAGCCTCATTAACGAATTAGGACAGAACACTAAAGAAGCGCTATTGAAAGCCGTAGAAAAATGCATACAGGAGAGGCAAATACCCGACAGTTGGCGAAAAAGCAGAATGAACTTAATCTATAAAGGCAAGGGGGAAAAGAATAACATTCGCTCATATAGACCGCTAACCATTACATCGGTACTATACAGGATGGCTATGCAAGCAGTAAAATTAAAAATAGAAACATGGGCAGAACGTAACAATATTTTGGGAGAACTTCAGAATGGATTTCGAGTAGACAGGCGTTTAGACGATAACCTATTTGTTCTTACTCAGTGTATAGAAATATCTAAAATATAAAGGAGGCCGTTGTATGTGGCTTTTCTAGACATCACTGGAGCGTATGACAATGTTGATCAGGAAATATTGTGGGAAATTTTGGAAGGAATGGGCATAGGCGACGATTGCGTACAGCTTTTGAGGGAAATATATCGAGAAAATATAGTTTGCATAGAATGGGAAGGAATCAGTAGCAGAGAGAACGTTGATATTAGCAAGGGGCTGAGACAGGGATGTCCTTTGTCGCCGCTGTTATTCATGCTGTACATGGTTAGAATGGAAAAAGCGCTAGGAGATAGCAACATTGCTTTTAATCTGTCACACAAACAGGGCGGCGTGATGATTGAGCAGATGCTTCCGGGTTTATTTTATGCTGATGATATTGTCTTATTCGCGGACCGTCGAGATGATATACAACGGCTGGTGAATAATGCGGGAAGGAAGGCGAGGCTCTAGGACTAGGATTTGGTGTAACAAAATGCGGACTGATGGTATTCAATGATCCCAACGACCAGGCGGTATCCATACAGGGCCAAGAAATGCCGAGAGTAAGCGAATACAAGTACCTTGGCGTATGGGTAAATGAGGATGATAGATACATGAAGGTACACGAAAAAGCCTTGGCAGCAAAGGGAAAGAGGAACGCAGCAATAATGAAGCACAGAGCGTTATGGGGACACAATAGGTACGAGGTGCTTAGGGGTCTATGGAAAGGGGTAATGGTACCGGGGCTTACATTTGGGAACTCAGTGGTGTGCATGAGGCCAGAGATACAATCAGGAATGGATGTGAATCAAAGAACTGTGGGACGCCTCGCGTTGGGCGCCCACGGGAAAACGACAAACGAGGCTGTAATGGGCGATATGGGATGGGCGAGTTTTGAGGCAAGGGAAGCGCAGAGCAAAATAAGGTTTGAAGAGAGGCTACGGAATATGAAAGAGAGTAGGTGGGCAGTGAAGGTGTTCCGCTATTTATATAGAAAGAGCGTTGACACGCAGTGGAGAAAGAGAACTAGGAGGCTCACCAGTAAATATACGGCTCTAAGAGAACTGACAACAAAGAGCGTAAAGGGAGAAGTCAGAGAGGCGGAGAAGATTTACTGGAGGGCAGCAATGGAAAAAAAAACTGACTCTGAATAACTACCGAGAGGGCAAAAACGAAATAAAGAGGGAGGCATTTTATGATAATTCATGAGGAAGCGCTTTATTGTTTGAATCGAGATCGGGCTGCCTTAGAACGCGTAGTGGTCTAGTGGCTAAGGTACTCGGCTGCTGATCCGAGGGTCGCGGGATCGAATCCCGGCCGCGGCGGCTGCATTTCGATGGAGGCGAAATGTTGAGGCCCGTGTGCTGTGCGATGTCAGTGCACGTTAAAGAACCCCAGGTGGTCGAAATTTCCGGAGCCCTCCACTACGGCGTCTCTCATAATCAGAACTGGTTTTGGGACGTTAAACCCCACAGAACAACAACAATTTATAAAGCGAAATTCAGTAAAGAAGAAGAAAAATGCACATGCTGTGAGGAAGATAGGGAAACGATGGAGCATGTTCTGATTGAATGCGGAAATATCCACCCAGGTGTACGTTTGGGCACCACCCTACAGGAAGCCTTGGGTTTTAGGACGAACAACGGGAAGCTGAACATAGCCGCGATTGAAATAAGTAAGAGACGGTTAGAATACTGGTGGCAGAAGAGTAGAGAGAACGAACAAAAATAATTATAAAAAAATGTGGACTTTCTGCCATAAGGGGCAGGGAACTGGGCTATGAATTTCCGTTTTTGCTATAGTATCATCGATTTGATTGAAGTAAATTTAAAAGGCATGAGGAGAATTTAAAGAGAGGAAAAAAAAGTTCTACGTGCCTGGTGGCGCACAAGTCACCGCCCCGTTACAAAGGGGACGCTCATAGCATCCATCCATCCGACCTGGTAGAGCGTTCATCTAAGAAAGAGCGTTTCCACAGTCAACGCGCGCCTTTCGCTCTCTCCCTCTCACAAGACAGCACGCGCCGAGGGCGAGCGCGTGCCTCCCGGGAGATACTGCCGGTTACGCCTTACGCGGGACAAGGTTAGACTAAGAGGAGCTTCGCCCCTAAAACATAAAAACTGGAATCAGCAATCTAGCTTTTTATAAAATTAGCCAATTGCGCTAAGGATTCCTTTCTCGTATCAACCTTAAGAGCACATCGATGCGCTCATCTTGGTGAAAAAAGAAATGCTTTAATAGTATCACAAAATCAGAGATATCGACTTAGAAATATGAAAGAATTTATGTCGTTCCCGCTTTCTTTTTGTTGACGAAACGGTGGTGTTTTTCTTATTTTTTTTCTTTTCTTTTCTTTCTATGTTTCTTCGTGGCGTGCAAGCAAGACAGGACCGGACGGGTTCCGCGAAGCCGCAGCGAGCGACCCCAAGACCATTTCGGCCCTGTTCCGATCTGGAGGCCTTGACGCCTCCAAGTTCACCGGTGCCGTCTCCAATTTTCAAAGATCCAGCGATGCACGGCCGAAGGTGGCTTTCATGTACCTGCCCCCCGACCCGACGGTAAACGAGCGGGACCGAGCGAATGCGCCGCATGTACCTTTTTTGTTGCCTTTTGAAAGACGCTGAATTGTTAGCAGGTTTCCGCTTCGTGCAGGTACATATGCTCTCTCTCGTCAGACCTCCACCAGTATCAGGTGAACGCGGCGGCAGAGGACTATTTTTACGGAACGCATCCTTGGCAATCTGTGGAACCCAGCCCTTAGAGGTACTATCCTTTGTAAGCGAGAGATATCTGCGCATGACGGTCTTGATTTTTTTCAGTTGTCCGTTTCTCCTTCTATTTTTTCTTGCCTTTGTTTGTGTGTTGTTTTTATTCCAATATCAATATCATGATGCTAGGACAGCTGGCTGTAATGTTTCTTCGTTCCCGCAATTTCGTATTAAAATAAGAAAAAAACTGGAAGAATGCTTCAGCTGGGAGGAGGCAAATCAGAGTACGATACCGAACACTCAAGGCACTTCAGATAATGATGCGCTAAAGCATGTACCGAAAGGAGAAGAATTCTCAAATGTTATTTTCGCTTGTGCAATCATCTCTAATTCTAACAAAATTCTCACTTTAGCTTGCAAGGCTAGTGATTTCACATTTTTTTCTTCCTGCGATAACGGGCGCGGGGTTCATATCCACCACAAGGGCAACGTACCACAGGAAAACGTCTACTCGCGTTCTACTAGCGTGGTTGCAGTACTCACGCACCCGCTTGCCTGATGTAACATATGTCGCAGGAGAACGGGACTTGACAGACGACATTGGTTTGCCCTAATAGTTTTTAGGGGCGAAGCTCCTTAAGGCGTGGGTCGTTCGTCCCTTGTAGTCGTAACCACCTCGTTCTAGGATTGCGTTCGATAGCACGCGCGCCGGGAGGCTCGCGCTCGCCCTCGGCGCGTTCCTCCCGGCGCGCGAGCTCTCTCACTCTTCCATCTGCTGTCTTGTGTGACAGAGACAGAAAGAGAGAGAGAGAGAGCGAAAGACTGTCCGTTTCTAACGATGATGATGGGTTTGTGCTAGCGCGTTACGGCGCGTGTAAGAAGCTGGTGTAAGACGCTGTGGCCTCTCCGCCTTATACTCTTTCAGCAGTCATGTGATGGCGTCGGCAAACGCAGTGCGCGTTCCGGCCTGTGTAAGGGGCTGCGTAAGACGCTGTGGCCTCTCCCCCCTTACTAGAGTGTACTGCATGTTTCTAACGCGTTTGTGCTAGCGTCCCCTTAAACGCGACATCCCAGCGTTCGAATAGAGTGTTTCTCACGTCTTTACATGATGATCGACTGGGCGAATTACACGGAAGATTAACAGTTTACCGGTGATTCACTCCGGAGCTTCGCCCACTCATCATCATTCACCCCGTGGATATGCTGTGAATTCTTTTCTTGCACTGCTTTCATGGGGTCACTTTAGAATAATAATAATATTAATAATAATAATAATAATAATAATAATAATAATAATAATAATAATAATAATAATAATAATATCATTTTTTTTCTGCGGATGCCTACCGACGCTTCTAGGCCGATTTGAAGCTTGGAACCTGCTTGTCTGCGACGGCCTGTGTCAGTGGACGCAGCAACGCCTCCGGTGTCTGCTGCTTAAATCGGGATCCTGCTCCTCTGGCAACTGTGGCTTTCTACAAGATAAAAACGCCCCCCATCCGTGGCCTGCTTTGCAGTCGGCGGCGATACGCTGACCTGTTAAGTGATCATCTGAATTTTGACAAGTGTAGTGTTTTTGCTCTACCCCGTAGTTACTGCACGCCAATTGCTGCCGACTGCTGTGTGTTTGCTTTCCTGAACCGTTGCGATGAGTGAAGAAGATGTTTGCATTTCATGTCAAAAATCAGTGCCCAACGATGGTCATTTTATGAAATGTCTTGAATGCAGATATTGTTACCATCTTGGACAAACTTGTTCTGGCATAGCGTCTAACACTTTTACTACAATGAGACAGGCGAAACGAGATAACTGGGTGTGTAAAACTTGCAGAACCAACAAAAAGCAAAGTGCTTCTTCAGCTTCCTCTGATTTACCACGCACACTGAGCAACAGTGACTCTATTTTAGTTCTAATTGAGGAAATTCGTGAAGTGAAAAAAAGCTTGCAAGTTCTGCCGGAACTGCATGAAAAAGTTGACTCGCTGTTGCTTTTGAAGGCAGAATTTTTGAAACTGTCGAAATCAGTTGCTGACGTTGAAGACGCAGTTAAATTTTTGTCAAAACAATATGATACCTCATGCAAACAACTGAAGTCCCTTGAAAGCGAAGCACTGAATAGAGACAAGGAAATTCTAAAGCTGAACAAAACGGTTGAAGCTCAGGCAACTATCCTGCGACGCCTGCAACACGAACAGAATGACTCTGATCAATACAGCAGACTGGCGAACTTAGAAATTCATGGCTTACCGTTTGCTCAAGATGATTTCAAAGTAACGATAAGAGACCTTGCCACAAAGATTGATCTACACGACTTCTCCGACAGTGATGTAGTTGCGGTGCACCGCCTCCCTGGTAACCAGGACTCAATGCCAACAGTACTAGTGCGCTTTTCTACAGTAGTCATGAGAGATAAGTGGTTCAAAAGACGTGGGAAACTGCGAGAGTTGTCCCAATCAAACGTTCTCCCGACGCTCTTCTTTAATGAAAACTTAACCAAGATAAATCGGCATTTTTCTGGCTTGCCAGGACGGCAGGAAAGCAAAGAATCTACAAGCTTGTGTGGGTGAGGGGAGGCAAAATTTTTGCCATGAAAGATGAAAGCGCTTCACTGATTCGCGTAATCAGTGAAGCTGGCATTGAAAAGATCAAATGACTATGACGCCAGTTGCTCCAGTCCTACTTCCCAACTTTGAATCTTTTAAGAGTTACTTTGGTTCTAATTCTGACTTAGATTTTTTACCTTGGTAAATGTAAACATTCGCAGCCTACGTAAATATTGGGAGGAGTTCTGAATTATAGCAGAAGCTGTGCGCAATTACGTGGATGTTTTTGTTCTGACTGAAATGAACATACCAGAGTCCGTCCCCGTCCTGGAACCCTACGCACTGAATGGCTACACCACTAAATTTGTAACTCGAAAGTTTCGCAGGGGTGGTGGAATTGCAGTTTTTGTGAACGAAAGGTATAGTGTATCTGATATCGAAATCAGTCTTACACATACTGAGGTTCTTTCAATAACACTTAGTTTCGCCCAGTTATCCTTAACTCTGTTGGATATCTACCGCTCCCCTGATAACAGCGTCAGTCGTTTTATTATTGAGCCAGAGGCTGTTCTGAGGCGTTTTAGTTGCGAAGATTTGTTCTGTCTTACAGGTGATTTGAACATAGATATACTATGTCCAGGAAAGATGCATGTTTCCGACTACTTATCGGCTCTCTCGGCTTTTGGCCTGGCAAAACACGATTGCAGCATTTACGCGAGAGGAAGTGACAAAGTGCCAAGCAAAGTGTTCTTGTTTAGATCACATAGCAGTACGAGCGCCGAACCATACTCTGACATCTTGCGTCATCAAGCAACGCTTAGCAGATCATTATTTCACTGCCTGCCGTTTTTCTGCAAAATCCTTGCGGTCCGAGTCTCGAACAGTAAAAGATATCGGCTGCGGTAACTTAGAGCGTTTATCGATTATTCATCATCATAAATTAGACACATCAATCAAATAATTTCATTGGTCCTCACTTATTGTATCTGGGTCACCTGTTGATGAGTATCAGTGTTGCGGAATGGGTGCCTCCATTCAATTCCAATTCCATTCCGGGGAATTAGAACTTGCCGCAATTCCATTCCTTTCAATTTCTCGGAATGAAAAAAACTTAGCCCATTCCCACTCCGGATATGGCCGAGCAGTTCAATTCCATTCCTGTAATTCCTCAACGTAGGAAAGGCATCTTGATAGTTTTATCGACTTAAGAATGAACGCTCCATAAAGCTGATATCATCACATACATTAAGAACTGCAAAAGTACTCAAAACACGTTACCAAGGTCGAGAGATAGTAGCTTGGTGACACATCTCGTGCAGTACGACCACCCTACTAATTCACATAGGGGCAGTTCTCCCGCTATCTATAGTATTTGCATGGTCAGCGTGTTGGAACGAATGGTGATGTTTTAGTACTGTTTAAGCTTAAATGTCTTAATGCTAAAATGGCGACATAGCGTATTTTTATGCTGACAAAAGTAGTGTTCAGGAAGACTAAGCAGTTTTGCCACGCGTCTGGAGCGGTCGTGAATATGGAGAAAACTAAGAACTGCTTCGCCTGGCTGCCCGAACCAATGCTTTCAAAAATTTATTCTCTCTCTCTCTCTGTAAGGAGGGGGAGGGTAAACAGTTCATCGTGTACGACTGTGTGCTGCGCTGACTAAGAGACATTCGCCGACAGAGTTTCGGGCAAAGGCGCTCATGTGTCTAGACAGGGGAGGGCAGTATAGCAAATAGGTGGGAAGGGGGGGGGAGGAGTATGAGGTGAGACGGCGCGCAAGCTGTTATAAGAAAGGCTTGCAGTGAACACAAGCATCCAGCCAGCGTCAATACGCGTCAAAACTTAGAGAAGCGCTTTTGGAATATGCGTCGGTCGCTGAAGGCGACAGAAGCAAAAACAAAAAATTGAAGCGTGGGGAGTCAAAAGGCGCCAGGGGCGCCGATGAGGAAAAAAAATCGCAAGGCGTAAGGTGGGGGGAGGGGGTAAGCCGCCGCCGTAGTTCCTCACGATGGTTACGCCAAGAATAGAGACAAACGTCGGAGCAACACAGTCTATATAAGGACAGAATTGTAGTGGGCGCGTTGCTTATAAATGCACCGTGCTTGTAATCAGCCAAGCCATTTTAAAAATACTGCTTTATTGTTAAATTAGAGGCTCTGACTTACTAATGTTTGAAGTTTGAAAAACAGCGCGTAGATGAAAACGTGCTCTATTTTCGGAAAAAAAGGTAATTCCATTCCCATTCCATTTCGAGGAAAAGGCGCTTAATTCCATTCCAATTCCATTCCTCCAAGCGTTGTCCCCATTCCATTCCCATTCCATTCCGAGGTCGCGAAAATGTGGAATCATTCCGGAATCATTCCAATTCCGGAGTGGCAACTCCGCAACACTGATGAGTATCATAGTTTTTGTTTGAAGATGAACAACCTTCAAAAGTCTTGTTCCCGCTTGATTACGGCTGAAAAAAGCAGAAATCACAATTGGCTTTCGCCAGAAATCTTGAAAGCTATCGCCTTCCGAGACTTGCAGTGGAAGCGGTTTAAAAGCTCTCCTGGTAATGCCGAACTTCGTACGTCATACAGAACCGCCAGAAGTAGAGTTGTCGCTCTTATCAGATCTGCGAAACGTCAGTACTTTCATCAGCAATTCCAATTATCTGTCAGAAACCCGGCTCGAACGTGGGCACTGATCAACCACCTTCGCGGTAAGGATAGCGCAAATATTAAACTAGCAGATGCGTTTTCTTGCGAGACTGCCGATACTGCTGATATTTTTAATGAACACTTTGCACGTGTTTCTGGAGACCTGGCTTCATTGTCGAATGGCCGTTCTGAAATTCTTAAAGCAATGCCAGCCTCTGCCTTTCTTCCCAGTAGAACTCTTGCTGTGCTTGTTAGAATAGTCTCTAGTTTCAAAAAGCAGAAACCAGCTGGCATTGATGGCATTTCCGTATCTGTCCTACAGCGAAACCCAGACACACTGTCCGAGATACTGCTCTTTATGCTAAATGGGTTTTTGGAGACTACTACTCTTCCATCAGATCTGAAAACGGCAATTGTAAAGCCTTTATTTAAAGGAGGAAGAAAAGATAGTGTTGACTGCTATCGCCCTATTTCCATATTACCCATCTTATCACAGATACTTGAAAAATTCTTGTTGGAATGCATGACATCCTTTCTTGATAAATTTTCCATTATTTCAGCTCGTCAATTTGGTTTTGTAGCAGGACGCGGCACTATTGATTTTCTTGAAGAATTCTCTGGCGTACTGCATGACGCTTTGGAACACAACATGTTCGCTTGTGCCCCTTTTTTCATACATTTCGAAAGCTTTCGATACAGAAAGCCATTCTATACTGCTTGAAAAATTATACCTGCTTGGTTTGAGAGGTCCGTTTCACAATCTATTCAAAATTATCTCTCTGATCGCTCCCAGGTCGTTTGCCTAGAGAAACAGCTACCGTTCAGTAACAGACTTCCCTTGATAGCTGGCGTACCACATCGCTCCATTTTGTCTCCTCTTCTTTTTAATCTTTTCATAAATGATTTCACTTTAGCTGTTCCTAAATGTCTTGTATTTCAGTATGCCGATGATGCCGTTCCTTTAGGAAAGCATGTCTCTTATCCTAAAGCGTTATTATTGTTACAAGACAGTGTTTCTGATGCTGTGAATTGGTTTACGAATAACTCTCTAGTTATAAACCAGAGTAAACAAAAATAATTTGCTTTAAAAATCCTTTGAAATCAATGCCACCCGTTGTACCATTATTTCTTCACTCGCGTGATTGCACCTCTTGTAAGTCTACTCCCGTTGAATATGTTAATTCTATAAAGTACCTAGGTGTGTTTTTTGATGATGACCTTTCCTGGAATGACCATTTAGCCTATGTTTGTGGTCGCTTATGACGCATCTCATGGTTGCTTTTCAATATCAAATCCATCGCCCCCACTTATACAAAAAAGACTATAATGCATGCACTTTCTTACAGTATTCTGCGTTAAGGCATTACATTGTTTGGCTTTTGTTCTGTACGAATGGCAATGTGGTGTTGACAGGATTTTAAAAGCATGCTGCGCCACGACTCTTCCTCCTCCGACAATGCTAATCTGTTTTCTTTGCTTGGTATGCTGTCCTTTAAAGCTCTCCTTAATCAGACTGTTGTATTGCGGCACTTGTGGAATCCTCAATTTAAGCATGAATATACTGTTGCACGAACATTACGCCGAACCTATCGCTTTGCTGTACCGTTTTTTAAAACAAGGTTTGGTAAAGCTGCCGGAAAGGTATATGTACCGGCAATTTTTAATGAACTCCCTGATGAGTTGTTCTCCGTCACGAAAAGTTCAACTTAGCGCGAAAAACACAGGGACACAAGAAGAAACGAAAAAAGACACAGGACGGGCGCTTCTTCGTTTCTTCTTGTGTCCCTGTGTTTTTCGCGCTAAGTTGAAACTTTTCGTGATGCATAACCAACTAGCCCAGCAGTCTGTCCTACTAAAGTTTTTCTCCGTAACCACGAAACATGCACTAAGAAAGAAGCTAAAGTCACTATAATTTCTACAGTTCTCAGGTCGTTTTCCTTTGTTGGATGATTCGTACATTACTTCGACTATTTGCTCTAATTGTGCCGCGTATTTATGCTCCTTATTTTACTGCCCACAGAGAATTCATTTCCCTTACGCAATGGTTGTTGCATTGTTAAGTGAATGTAATGCTTTTGCTTTTCTGTGTTTTAGTACTATTTAGATAAGCTATTTATCTATATTACCTTTTCTTGTTGTATCATTAATTGTATGTAGTGTTTTTGTTTTGTGCACTGTGTTTAAATATTGTGTAAATAGGCTATTTATTTGTATTATATTTTTTGTATAAGATAGCATAGAAACTTTCTTGATCTTGCGTTGTCATCGATGGTCTGCTGACGTGCCGGGCCGAGACCTCCAGGCCTCCTGAAGGCTTTCACAGGCCTGTTGTCCGTTTGTACTTCTCCCTCAAGGTGACAATAATTATTATTATTATTATTATTATTAATATTAATATTATTATTATTCAAGCTAGGGGAGCGTTTTGCAAAGTCTCCAACGGCTGGTCATTGTGAATTTTCCGTGAAGCCGGACACCCCCGCGACCTCGGATACAACTCACAACACCGAAACGCTCCCACCTTTTACCCCACCGCCAGGTTTACAGCGTGATTCGAAGCTACGCATTGTGGATCGTGCGGAGACCTCTTTGGCCAATGTCACAGTGAGTGCAATGACGGGAAAGGAAAGAAAAACACATGCATCTACTGGAGCCATGGAGTCATCCACTTTGTTAGTGGCTCAACGACCCCAGCGGCAGAGGGCTATGTATGTCACCTCATGAAACACGTCGAATCTGTTGACCTTTCTGCCTTTTTCTGCCGGCGGCTCAAAACTAAATATTCTTCTGACTCCTCGTTCTACGTCACAGTTGACGAAGATACATTTAAACGTCTCAATGACCCGTCAATGTGGCCGTGCGGCTGCATTTTCAAGCCGTTCCGTGGGACTCTCCACGACGACATGCTCCATCCCTCAGAGCGCGCACCGGTAAGCAACGGTGCCGTGTAATTTGGATATATTTTATCAGAACGCTCGTGGTCTTCGCACTAAGACGCGTGAATTCTTTGCTAATGTTGTTTCGTCTTCTTTTGACCTCATTGTGATTTCTGAAATGTGGCTGTGCAGTGAAATTCCTTCATGCGAGTATCTTCCGTCCAACTACACCACCTTCCGCTGTGATCGGGACTTCTGTGCAACTAAGCAAGAAGGTGGTGGTGTAATGATGGCTATAGACAGTTCTCTCAGATCTGTTAGACGTAATGACATAGAAACAATTTCTGAATCGATTTGGGTCGAAACTAGTCTTGAGCGCTGTGAAAAATTGTTGATTGGTTGTTTCTATGTGCCACCTAGCGTTTCACCAATCGCTTTTAATCGGATCATCTCTTCTATTGAAAATGTGGTAATTTCACATAATAAGCACAGAATTCTTGTACTTGGCGATTTCAACACACCTGGAATTGACTGGATCACACTTACTTTTTCTCATTATTATCATTTCTTAGAGAACAAGTGCAGCGTATTGTTAGATTTTCTAGCTTTTAGTTCCCTACAGCACCACAATAATATCGCCAATTCCTGTGGTAACGTCTTAGATCTGTGTATTTCTAATAATCAACCTATCGAGGTATCACTCTCTCACATCTCTCTTGTTCGTCCTGACAAATTTCACCCACCACTCAAACTAACGCTCTGTATGTCACCAGAAAAACGAAGCTTTCCTGGAAAAATCGACAAAACGCCCAGATTTGCCTTCAAGCGAGATGACTACGTTGGCTTGTACCATGACTTGTCCACCACAGATTGGTCACTGGTAACTCACAAACCCAATGTTGATGATCAAGTCGATCAGCTTACGGAGCTCATCTTGACCGGCATGTGCAAGTTCATTCCCCAGTATAACCTAATCGTTGTAAATATCCCTCTTGGTTCTCATCAGAGCTTTGCACTGTACTAACATAGTGTCGTACACTGTTGATACCTTTAATTTTTATTTATTTTTTATTTTTTATTTTTTTCTTGTTTTTCCTGCGCGTAGTTGTATATGTGCAATTTTATAGCGTTTTGATCCCTGATATTTTATTATGAATGTTGGCCTTTGTTGTTTTTTATTAGTATTTTTTGCTGTAGAGTCCTCATTCTATTGTTTCTTGTTATTTATTTTTGTGTGCCAGTACAAAGACCTTACGGTTGTGCCTGGGCACCTTAAATAAACTTTTGATTGATTGATTTGATTATGACGAAGACTGCGCTGAGAGAAATAGTCAGTACGTTGTCTCAAGCGGATGCTTTATTTAGACCATGTGAAACCTAGTGAATGTATAGAACGACAGCTTCGTTTTTATTATGCACCTCACAGTCAAGTACAAGAGTAGCTGTGGATGCTCCAGGAACAGATGTAGTAGCCAGTGTTTCCGTATGTGTGTGATGAATTTCCACCGGTCATAGGCGAATCTCCCCTTTCCTTCTGATTGTCGAAATACCTACATATGAAACTATTAAGCTCCTGAACATTCAATGCGCGATGACTGATCACCTCACGTGTTGTTGTTGTTCAGCCAGGGCTAATGACGCACTTATCACCTTTCGTTTCATTCCTTCCAAACTGGTAAAACGTGATCTTGCTAAGAGAGGTGTTAATTAACAGAGCGCCTATAAGTCCAGTCACACTTATTGCAAGCTTGTTTCTGTGAGCAAGCTTCATGGTTTCTAAAAGGCGGTGTATGGTGCATCCAACTCTAACGCTAATCCTATGTATACTTCTAAGAAACGTATTGTAGTGGTGTTATTCCCTACAGCTACCACGTTTCCCTTAATGCGAGGAAATCAGCCGCTTGCGAAAAGATGCAGATTATATTAGCAGCACTATAGCAAACAGGGCGATCTGTGAAAAAAAAGGAAGAAGAAGCATTGATCCCACAAAAAAGGCAAAGCGTGGTTGTCAAAAGAAGCAGAAGGGAAAAAATCTGAATTCCGGTCTCATAACTCGGATCCCGTTGTCCTGCGCACGTTACATTGGGAAAACAGGACGGTGCACAAATGAGCGGCTATTCGAGAGCGTTGCAACATGTCCGTTAAAATGCTGTAAGACCGCTTTCTCGCGATACATCGCCAAGATTGCAGATTTGAATGTATTTGATAAAGCAGTTATCTTGAGAAAAACAAACTTGAAGTGACCTCGCGTTATGATAGAAAGGAAGCAGATTATTTGTGTCGGTATTGTTTCTATCAGCGACACCTTATCGTTGTCTGACAAGGTATAGTATTTGCAGTAACGCACGATATGAAGTCTTGGTGCTGTATATACCGGGTGTTTTAGAGGACGGTTTCAAGTTTCCAAAGATAGGCTTTCTGAGAAAAAAGAAAAAAAAAGCTTATTTTCTTACGCAACGAAGTCTAAGGTTGGCCGCACGTGTGTAGTCGTAAGATACTTGCAGTTTGCACGGTAAACAACTAAGATCGTACAATCCATTTCTAATCAGCAGTCTTTTCAGGTTCCTGCCATTGATGAATTCGCAGCCGAAAGACGACGATGCTTATCTGCTTTTAGTCTAAAACAAAGATAAATTATTCGTCGAGACCCAGCGACCTAACGCTTTTTGCCTCAGCAGCGTGTGAACACAGCATCCGCTGGTGACATGTTCCAGTGCATGCGCCAGTCAATTCGATATGCATGGACTTTCCAAAGTCGTGGCTACCTGGTCTGTTATGATAGCGTCATGCAGTGAGCGAATAAGCAAAAGATAACGGAGGCTTCTGCATATGCAGAGCACCGAGGACATCGTACATTTCGAATTGGCCGGCCCAATAGTTGCTACACGTCAGCAGCAGTGGTTGCATTCGCACGTGGCTTCTGGCGTTCTTTATGCACGCTTTCGTGCTGCAAAAAGCCCAGGTTTTCTAGCGCTGCAGAGCTTTATACAATTAGTTTTTTTTTTGTTTTTTAAAGGCTCCATATGACATCGTCATCAGCGTGGCTAAAAGTCGTCCTCTGCAGTAATCACAAAAAGTTTAATTAATGTTTTATTTAGTAAATATTATTTGTTACCCAATTAATAAGTCCTTTATGACCCTTCATGACGTTTGCATCAGTGAACAGTTTCTTTATGAGGAGGTTTTCTGTTTTGTTTTCTCGAACAGCCTATTTTTAAGAAATTTTGCAAGTTTTCACTGAAACAACTTGTATATCCTAGCATTGTACTTGCGTTGTGGGGCGATTAATGCGATCAGGGAGGCTATTTTTCTGAGAAACTTTTTCTTCCGCTCGCTGAAGGATTTAAGCGCCAATGCTTTAGTGGCGCGGATGTTGCTGCTGTTCCTTCTTGCATGTGCTAGTCGAACTTTTGTATCATTGAAACGGTCCGTATATGATTGCTTGTTTTTTTACCATATATGCCTTTCTTTTTTTTTTACAAAGTTTTCTAACGCCGTCTTCATGACTGTGCCCCAGAGCTATTTCCACTGTGTGCGCAGAAAATTTACCGCCCAATCGACATATATAAAGGCGATTAGAGAGTCAACAAAGAGGTCATCTTTTTCTGCAAATACATTTACACACGAATGCAAGTGAAGTTGCCAGTAAACATATATAAATGTCAGCATAATTTGATATTGTGGTTTCTCTACATACGAATAAGCAGTCATACAACGCAACGGCAACTTACATTGTGCTATGAGCTGCCAGTCGAGTTACCTTTGCCCTGTGCTCATCGTATCTCTGTGATTATATGATACATCTTGAGAAAATATGTGAAACACCGGATATTTGTGTGGTTCTTGCGGAACTGCTTCTTTCACGGCAGCGCGCAGTGTAATACGGTAGGAGTGAAATCGAATCCTATGACAAGAATGACTAACTTTATAGCCTAATTGCTCAAGCCTCAAGCTCAAGCCTCAAGTCTAATTGAAAATGGAGTTTACTTATACTGGTAATTCACTCCCGACGTAATTGATAAAGCGAAATGCTGCTAATTTCTACATATCCATAAAAATCTGACTAATTTCACTCAGGAAACATAAACTGAATGGTATAAGAGCACAGTTGCCGCTACAATTGGAAGTGCCCAGTGTGACGTCCACTAGTTTTCCTCCCATTGCCGGCGTGCGAGGATAGGCAAGTATTATCAAGCGGAAATTTTTATTGTTTCTTTGGTAGGACTGATCACGCTTGCCAGAATAGCCGCTTTACAACGACACTTGTTCGCTGTTGCGCGGCATAGTAACGGCAGCGACTATGTCACACAGAGGTGCACGGAAAGTGCCGACAACAGCGCTGTTTGACCATTCAATTTCGGTTTCTGAGAATAATAAGCCGGATTTCATCGCGCTGCAGCAATTCTAAAAAGGCGCCCTTTCACAAGTACTACGACGGATATCGAATTCCCGTATAAGTAACATGCCTCTTTCCATTAGGTGTGAGTGTCTTTCTGTTATTGTCTGGGCTTTAATCATTCTAATATTGTTAATTACCGTTAACATTTTAACGCCCTTTACACGGTGTGCGCTGCCGTGAAGGAAGACCGCAAAGATTTTGCAGATGGTTATCTATGTTCAAAATATTTATGGACACATTTTCTGAAATACCCTTTATAGCTATACGTAGACCACTATTCATCCCAAATTTTAATTATTGCTTTGCTTTCTGGTTTATGCAGATGAGACATGAAACGTCCGCACTGTGTGTGAAATGTTGAAACATTTTTTATTAGGGGTGCGCGAAGACCAAATTTTCCGAATACGAATAGAGTAAAAATATCAAATTTTAATATTCTACAAATATCGGATATCAAAAGCAAAATGCGTAATCCGTAATAATAACTTCGTACAAAAATTTACTTTGAGAAAGTGCATTATTAAGCTATCAGCGTAAAATGCAATGTTATCTAGATATGTGATATTCAAGAATATTCTAAACATTCCAATATTCGCACACCCCTGTTGATGATGTGCAATTACCTTTCTCTGCTTCTTTCGTACAAGTTAAAGGTCTGCTCTAGAGCAGCGATCTTTTTACACTGGTGAGCGTGAAAATCCTGCTGAGTGCTTGAAAACCTTTAAACGCTTTTAAATTTTTTCCTGCAGGTATTTGCAACGGCGATAATATAATGGGAAAATACACGGTTTTCGACATTTCCTTCACCTGTCTCTATGGCTCAGTTAACAGCGCGCCCTGGCTTTGCAGTACGTCAAATGTGGGATTTGTTGTTAGAATGCACCTATTCTAGTTTAAGTTGGATTAGTAGTGAAATTATTCACACGAATTGATGTTGTTCTGGAAGGCTTCGTTCGCATTTTGCATTTTGCAGAACGTGTGTTATCCTGTGTTTGCTATTACTGCGGCGCTTGCACTCATCCGTGTCATGTGTTCTGCTTTATTTTGCCCACTGCACCTAAAACTTGAATGCACTTGTTTTCACGTTTCCCGCGACGTGCATCGTGCTTTCTGTGTGCTTGGTTACTCCCTGTATTTTTGAACATCTGCTTGATCTGCAACCGCAGATTGGGGCTTGTTGTGAATAAACCAAATAACAACTCAATTACCCTTTAGAATACCTTCTTGCGCTGTTTGAAGATACCACTGGAACGCAGAAGAGAAGTGCTGTCATGAATATTCCATTATGTAAAGATAGTGCCGATGCCTAACACCGTATACAATCAGGACGCAGTAAACAATGGCTACAGCAGAGAAAACATACAAAATATATTCCCGGCGTAGCAGGCAAAAACTCTGTCCGGCACTGAGTACAAAAATTTATCTATATACTCCCAATGTAACTCTTCAAAAACTCCGCCAAACGGGGAGTACGCAAACAAAAATATACTCCCGGTGAAGCACGCAGGAACTCCGACCACAACGGAGTATTACGATATAGAACGTACTCCCAACGTTCCGCCGAGAAACTCCGTCAGCCATGGAGGAAAAAATAAAAACATATACTCCCAAGGCACCACGCAGGAACTCCGTCAGGCACGGAGTAAAAAACTAAAAATATATACTCCCAGGGCACCACGCAGGAACTCCGACCTCACGTGGTAAAATTAACTCCCAATGGGCGGATCGCTAGAGGACACGTCATTTACTCCCACCTGGGAGTAAATTTTTTTTACGGTGTAGCTGCCGCTGTCACTTGGAGCCTCCTAGATCGGAAGAGACGTTTAATCAAGGCACGAAGACCTTCTGAAACGGAGGGGCCTTTTCGGTTAACGTATTCACGCTTATCGCGCGAGAGTTTTCAGGCACAGTGCATGCGGGAATGATACTTGAGGACATGAGCGAATACTCCGTGTCAGACAGACCCGTTTCCAAACGACATTAACGCGTTGTTCAGGACATCGTCAGTAGCCCCGATCTCGGTGCGCCTTGGCTCCTTCTGAAACGCGCCCTTTCCTTCAGGCCCATCAGACAGAGCAGCAGACCGATATACACTGCAGAACTGTTCAGCGTGAAACGCCAGCCGCAACATTCCTGTCGCTCCAGCGGCTTTCTTCGTGGCACGTCCTTTGTGAGCGTAGACGGAAACGTGACTGCTTCCTCCATTGCTCTGCTTTTCGTCTGGGCTTGTATCGCTACCCTTGCGCAGCACGTGGCGGCGTGGCCATCACGGGGACGACTTTCGGGACAGGCGGCGATTAATGTTGGAGCGCACGAGGCCACAAGGCCAGTCGAAAATGATGTATGCCGCGTATACCACCCGCCAGCGTGGTGTTGACGTAACACCTCGCGCTCGGCAAAAACTGCTCAGGTTAAGGAGCTCTCGTGCCTCAGCAAACGCAGCGTCGGCGTCCACGGCGGAAATAGGAGCTTCCCGACCAAGCAGGCCACACGCCGTGTGCTGGTGCGTTAGTGAATTTGAAACAACTTTTGAAAGCAGGATCCCGTCTTGACACCACGACAGACTGAACTGTCGTGCGACAAAACAATCTTTAACGAGGAGGCAAACGGGGCCCAATGGCGGGATCGCGGGATCCTCCAGAATCGCGGGATCCTTAAGCACGGAATGACCGATCTCGCGCATTTGGCAGAAGAACGTCGAGTGACGAGGTGAGCGCGAAATTCGTTTCCTTTCAAAGCTCTGTACCACGAAGCATTTGCCACTTAAGTAGCGTGCTCATTGCGGGAAATCGGTTTTCACGTCATCGGAATTTTCATTTGTAATTGACCACTTTGTTTCCAGAAAGTCTATGGGGAATGCAGAGTCAATACGGGCGTTTCTTGAGCTGTGTCGAGTGTGCCGCTAACGCTCCTCACCCAGCGCTGCCATGGCAACCGCACTCCGCATTTCGCGCCACTGAAGAGAATATCCGTTGCACAGAGGATGGCGTCAATACGGAATGCTTTAGCAATGCAATATGCTGTCCGCGCTCGGTCACCTGCACAATGAGGCAGCGACAGAGCGCCTCTATAGGGCTAACGTAGCCATGCTCAGTTCACGCTGTGAACTAACCGGGTTATCGAGTAAATAAATATCCACTCCCCAGGATTGCCGTAGTGGCGCTCGATTTCAGCTGCGACGCGGCATACAAACAGCCTCGAGGGGCGGTGTCCTTGGCTTCGCCGTCCTTGTCGCGTTGCTCGAGTGTGTGTTCCGCCCGTAACCGGTTACTGCCGTTCAATGTGCCGCCTTCTGTTAAGCCGGCCAGTTTCATCGCACGCTTGGCGTCTTGGAGGGTCGCTGTGCCAAGGAAACCTGCTTGTTGGCAGCAGTGAGACAACAGTAAATACAACTGGATTGTCGTGTTTGTGAACAGTCGATTGTTTCCACTCGTTTCCCTCGTGCTTTACGTCAAAGCAGCCGTTGCGTACTTTTAGTTTTTTTTATTCATGAGGTACCCCGCAGCGCCCACAGCTGTTACAACAGGGTGGTTACATCGCTGAACGAAATGCATCGTCATTCACACAATGTACCTGTTTTTCAGTTAGCCTATTCCACTGTTTATTTGTTTTAAGGAAGAACGATCTTGAGCTGGATGGTACATCGTGCACCCTACTATTATGAGCGTCCTCCTCTACGCACACCAAGAATTCCGCCTTTGTGCAATGTGGGTCGAGGCTGCGGGTACGCTGCTTACACTGACCACGTGCCGAACCTTAAGCATTTGAACGATCGTGGGCGATCGCACCACTTAACGGAAAGCCGCAAATATTGCTTATTACACCGGCTATCAAATAATCAGTGTCTTAACTGTTCAAGTACGATACGATTATAACGAGGTTCACCGACTGCAAAACGTGGTGACTGTCATTTCGCGATGGTAACCCCAGTTTGCTTTGGTTGAATGACATCGACAATGAAAGAAGTGCATAGGAATGTGGTTCGAATGTCACCCCAACGTGGCATTGTCCCATCGATATCATGACCGCCTCGGCTACCCAACCGCTATAAACGTAGTCTGGCGTACTTTGAAGCACGCTTTTTACGATATACGATAGTCCGCGTGCCTTGCAGTTATTTAGGCGAAAATGGATATGCCTAGCTCAGCATCGACGTGAGTGACTGATAGTTAATTATTGTGTCAAAGCCTTTACAATGTCCCGAGAGACTCCTGCATCATGTCACCTTAGAGTAATGAGAAACCTCGTCGCAGATCGACTCGCTCTTCCACCACGTTTGCATTACTCTCTTCTTCATGACAATTGTGTCATGAAGAAGAGAGTACGACGCCGTCATTGCACGGTGCGTCATGCTCTTCGAGCGGGGTTCATGCAAAAAAAGACTGAACGACGTTCAGTTCGAGCGCCCTCGCCGGCATATTGGTTGCACAATCGGCCAGGTCTCTTTGATTTCCCGCCTCCACGCACAACGGTCAAGTCCGTTCTTTCTTATGGGTTGCAAGGCGCTCATTGCGAGATACGTACGTATCACAAATTCTCGACAAAGGTTATTTTCGTGGTGCACCATACCGTACCATATGTCGATGCACCGCTGGAAATTGGACGTGAAAATTTTGAGGTGCGTGGCTAGGTACGGATTTTTTACTCATTATCACCAGCGACCAAGCTAATTATCTAACGGGATATTTTATACAGGTGTTCCGTATGTATGCGCCTTTCTCCTCTACGAGCTGTTCATTTCCAGCAACAGTGTTCTCGTCAGTAATTTCTTCGTGTAGACGGTGCTGCAGCGCTGAAGGCTATCTCAGCAGACGCAACGGAAGAAGAAAGTGCGGCGTCGCGTACCACTTGGTTATTGTTGCGCAGCCATTCATGGTTGAGAGCATTCAGATGCGGGGTTCGCGGCTCTAGTTTGTTTTCAGCGAAATGCTTGTATCAAGGTGGGAAAACGTCTTCTCAAAAAAGGATCAGCCTTCGTTTTGCGAAATTTAGGGCAGACTTCGCGAAAAATTCATGGTTCGACAGGTGTAAAGTAGAGCGTGGGACGCATTATACGCGTTATCCGTATGTCGTGGGTTCTGTTCCCGCCGAAGGCAGGATTGTATTTTCGACCACTTTAGTTCCTTTCTACTTACTCCACATTTACAATACTACAATTAACATGTCTGTTGTCTGTTGTCAATTAACTTGTCCGTTGTCTACAATTAACTTGTCTGTTGTCTGTTGGCTCATGAAGTTGTTTCTAACAAAGAAACGAGCCCTTGGTAATTTAATAATTTTAATAAGAGACGACTATGGGAGACCTTATCAGAGGCTTTCTCAAAACCTAAAAAAAATTGTGTCGCACCCTATATTATTATTTAGATCAATTCTAAATTCTGATTTCCGATGCATCAGCCTTGGTATTCTTGCGGCACAATTTTAGTCACTTACCGAGTAACTTAAAAACGCGGCTGTATTTTAGTCATGTACTCTCAATATTTGAATATGGGGATGTGGTTGTTGGGACCCACACACATCTGAGCTTATAAATAAGTCAGCAAAAATTCAGAAAAGGGCCGTTAGATTTGTTCTTCGTAACTATAGCCGGCAGCTTAGCATCACAGAGAGCAAACATAAACTTAAATAGCAAGAGCTGAAGGATCATGGAAGGCATATATAGATTTAAATTTTTCCATAATATTTATTATTCTAAATCAGGCGTAAACCGCGAACAATATATCCAGGCACCACACTACATATCCAAGCGACTAGACCACTCTTTGAAGGTCAGGGAATTTTCCTGTATGGGTGACGTTTTCCGATATTGCTTTCTTTTTGTTAGGACTGTTCGAGACTGGAACAGTTTCCCATCGCGCACTGTATACATCACAAAAATGCTCTTTACCACGCATTGCAATAATTTGTTCTTGTATTTTGTATAGTTTGTAACCCCCTGCTGTAATGCCCTACGGGGCGATGCAGGTAACTAATAAATAAATAAATAAATAAATAAATAAATAAATAACATATGCAAGTCATGTGAGAAAAGAGCGAGTTGAGTCTCGCAGAAAGGATTTCTGCCGAAGGCACGCTGATCGGGATAGCAAACATTTACGGTTGTTAAAAACATAACATGTAAAAAACCGAAAAGTGTAAAAACATGAAACATCCTTTCAAAAATGCGATAAACTTCAAACTTCGAACTTCAAACAATGCTAATATAAAATGCTTTCCGTTAATTTACGAGCAATTCTAGTCATAGAAATAGGACGGTATTTACGTGGCGCTGGTCGGTTTCCTTACCTGAAACTCAGATGATAATCACCGCCAATTTCTATCAAATATTTCAAGCACAGGGAGCCTAGTATCAATAATTTGTTGCTGCAAATATAGGTTTGCATTATGATGTTCTAAATCAAAAAATTTGCCCTGTTTTGGGCCTGATCTGCGTTAGCTACGAGATAACTGGCGTCTAATTCAAGGCTCCTGCATCCGCGCTTAGGTGTTGAGGTAGCAGGCAGGCAAGAGTGCGTACAACATATTTATTTGTTGTAATTGGCCAGTCAGTGGAACGTACTTCTGGCCATAATCCTCATTACCTTACTCTAGCTCCTCAGCTCCTACGAAAGTGAGCCACTGTCCTTCCAACGCAAGACGCAACGACCTCGCACGTACAACGCTTTCCGCAATCGTCCGGAATGTGCGTCAGTCCAGCTTTGACCTTCGACTTCGCATGCAACGTAACGCCTAAAAGTAGGCGCTTCGCTGCACCCAAGTTGTCGGAGCCGCATCAGCAGGCTGATAGAAGCCCTTCACTTCCGGTAACAGAGTCACCTGTGCATATTCACTGTTAAGGCTAAGGAAGGTGGTTGAGAAAAAGATTCGTTATGGTATGAACATAATGATACGTCAAACAGCTTCCTAGCTGATCTACTACACCAAGGCATTCGTGTAAAATCAGCTCTGCCTAACATTTCTGAGCGCCCATTTGTCCAATAGCATACTAAATAACACTTCCCTAGAACTTGTGGTACTGAGCAGTTGCATTTGTATAACCTAGATGGCGCCAGACAAGCGTCTCAACATGTCAGCTGAAACAAGCATATATATATATATATATATATATATATATATATATGCAAGGATACCTTGGGTTGCCGCCAGTTTAAAACAGAATTGACGATGCGCCTCTTAGAGAACGACGGTTGATTACATCAACGTTTCGGTCGGAGCCCGACCTTTTTCAAGACACGTTAACCACTGGCCAGTATGGCCTTATATACCACACTTTGTCTTCTAGTAAGGAGAGAACGACAAGGGTGGGAAAGAGAATGAGTGGGGTGAGAATATACGGAAATAATAAATATTGAAAAATAAAAGTAAAAATAAGAAGATTGCTGGAATTTTCACTGCAACAGCAAAAGCAACTCGCACACACTGAGAGAGAGAGAGAGAAGGAAAAAAGAAAAGAAGAAATCAGAAAGGGGCGGAAATTGGGCAGACAGCGAGAAGGACGAGTGCCGTCCGCCGCGCCAGTGCTGTACGAGTCCGTAGACGTTTTAAAAAGCAATCCATCAATTAGGCATTGTATACCGTGGCGCTGGCTTATGTCTGGCGTGGTATATGTGGGCCATACTGGCCTGTGGTTAACGTGTCTTGAAAAAGGTCGGGCTCCGACCGAAACGTTGATGTAATAAACCTTCGTTCTCTAAGAGGCGCATCGTCACTTCTGTTATATAAGTATGCGACGTAGCACTGCAATAATATTTCATTTATTCCTCGACGTTTCGTTCAGAGCCTGACCTTTCCCAAGACAATATTTCTTTTTCTCCTGTTCGTTTATATAGGCATGGAAGGGCGGAAACTGTTTTACCAAGTGAGCAGGGAAAGATGGGAGGGAGCAGAGGGGCGCCTTTGAGTGCGCGGACAGCAGCAATTTTGAAAAAGCAGACTCAAAGGACGGGGGTTATGGGCACGTGGCATGCTCCACTGAAGGACTCCTTGCGCACCGTTTGCCACCTTGCACATCCATTCGCGTTAAGCAGGAAAACCGCTCCTCTCGAACGTAGCAGACTGCACGGCTCAGCACCCAGGCAGCACAGATGCTCGGGCCAATATTGTTTTTTTGTTGGCTTACGGAGGTCCAATGAAGGCCCTGTGATACCACTCATAAGCCAGCATTGGAAATTCCATCTATTAAGGCCTCCAACAATGGCCCATCGTAACCATTCAATTTGCAATATTGGTTCTTCCATCCTGTAAAGAAGGCAAATGTGGGCCATAGTTGCCACTCAGCATACATTATTGGTGCGTCCAGTGCACAAGGACGGTAATGATGGGTCAGTTTCTACATAGTCCTATCAATATTGGTTATGTAATGGCGGCAGGCTGTATATATTGTCCAATCAATCGCACTGTATAGCCAATGCTGGACTTCCAATGTTCTGTGTCGGACAATATTGTCCGCACACAAGAGTTGTAGCATCAATGTTGGTAACATTTGCAAGTACACATGATATATCGGGAGGCAGGTACACATGGTGGCAAGTACACATGATTGTTTTCCTGTTTTACCAATATGAAGGGACCACTAGCTCGACTCGGTGCCGCAAATGAGTTCAGAAAAATCATTGTGCATGTATTCAGTGCAGCAGGAAAAATTATCTCTATAATTTACGTAATTGTTTATTTGCGCAAGTTCTAGCTAAGTGTGTGTGAAGTAGACTAGAACTTGCACATTGGAAGTTGAGCAAACTACATTCTACAACGCCATCATATGGTCCAAAATGCCCAGCAGCATGTTAGTGGCTTCCGAGCCCACGTGCATGGCCTAACAGGTCACTTTATCTGTTGTCATTGCAATATTTCCAAAATAATAGAAGTAGGCTGTGTATACTGTCCAGACATTCTGTCTGGTTTCTTCAATACAGGATAGCCAATGCTGCTTGCGAGACAATATTGTCCAGACGTAAATACTGTCGCGCCTATGTTGTTCACATTGGGAAGTACATGACATATTAGAAGCAATGATCTCTTTTTCATTTGAAACAACTGTTAATATATATGTACGTACCATGCGCACTCGCATAATTAGCGCCCACGCGTAATTTCTGCACTCCCAACTTTATGTACGGTTTACGCAAAAATATTACTTGCATGCTCTCCCATTGACAACCAGTACCACGTGGCGCAGGCTAGTGTTGTCCTTTTTCGGTACTGAGTGTTCGGTAGCCCAGGCTTCGCCATAGCCGGTCGCATTTTGATTGTTTAATAGCGACACATTGGCGATTCCTATAAAACAAATTCAACATAGTGTTTGCCGATTAACTGAGAACCGTTCCGCCACGATAATTTTGCCACGTGAACACGAGTCGCTCTTGATACTAGAGTTTAGAGATGCTGCTGACAGAACCAGTGACGACGATTCCGAGTCGCACATCCGCTAATGCTTGAATGTAGCCCACGAATGAATTTGGCTGTTAAGGTACGCGTTGTGTTGAGTGAAAGCTGCATTCGTTTTTGTGATACATTTCATTTCACGCATCTCAGATCAGCACGCGTAAAGATTCCTTACGCGATATTCCGAAAGTATTTGCGAAATTCGCATCTAACTTACGCACCTTTTGGAACTCCTAGATGCATGAAGAAAAAAAAAACACGAGTTACGTGGTATTTGCGAATAAGCACGGTATAAGTTATGCATGAGCAAATACGGCATATGCAAAACGTTGGAAGGTAAAGAAAAGCCTTTGTTATCTTTCCACCTCGAGCAGGGGGCACAGGAGCCCGCCGAACATGGAAGAGTACCACAGCAGGGTGGGGGGGGGGGGCAGGGGGGAGCAGCGTGGGCGGCACTAATCCGTTTTGCTTCGCATACCTGTTTGACATGTTTTGCGGCAGCGAGCTGGGGGTGAGGCAGGCGAAGCGGCTTTCACTCTGCAGAGGTTTTTCGGACGCACAGGTTGTGTCGCACGGGCATCGTGTATCTGCTGAAACTGGCGAGTTTACGAAGTCAGAACACCTGAGTAATCTACGGACACGGAACTTGCGGCTGCAAACTTCTGCATAGTGAAAAAGTGGCAGCCCTGGGCTTCTTTGGACCGGACATTTTAAGTGAACTGAACAGATGAGCCTCGACGTGTTGCTACCGTTCTAAAGGTTTTCCTGAAAGCTTCGTACCGATTTTAGCCATTCGTTTATTTTACTCATTGCGTATACTGTTGTGCTCGCACCCTCATTTTGGCGTGTGCCGGGTTTATTATAGCATGTATTACTGCGTATTTTCTTTATATTTGTCTATTTGTAAATACACACGTGGTGGGCTTTGTTGTATACGTCGCGGCAGATGAAGTAATCGGTTCTAGCAAAGCTGTTTTGGTTCATGTGACTTTCATGTTTGTGTTTTTGTCTTGCGTGAAACGCGTGTTTTCCCTGTGCTCTTTAACGGTCATTTCTTGTTCCTGGTTTTCGGTTCTTTCGAAGTCGTCGGTTTGTCCCCACATACCCTCCGTTCCGGATTCTGCATGCAGAAACATATCGCCATATCCTAACATTCACTTATGCTGTGTTACTTAAGGAAGTGTTAAATTTCTACAATTCAGCTGTTTCGTGGAATCATTTCAGGAACCTTTCAAGCTTCAGCTGCTCCACATAAACACGTAAACCAAAACGTGTCGCATAGGTTTAGGCGTATGTTTTCTTGTGCCTCTTCTTTTTGCTTATGGTGCTTATGCGTTTAGTTTTCTCGATGCTGATTATATACAATGGACTTCAAACTTAGAGTGAATATTGATTTGTTGATTTTATCGGAGCTTTCTTTTCAATCCCTTCTCATGTCTCTTATACTCACGAATAAAATGTGTCACAAATAAAACATTTTGCTTATTTGTATGTGTGTATGTGTTCGAAAGATACGTTTCGCCATTAACATATGAGTGAATAGACCATTTATGTCTGTTTTATGCTATCGTCTTAACCACGAATCGTGAACATAACAAAATTCATTTCCCAAGCTGGTAATACATACATGCATACTAAGTACAAAATAAAGCTATTGTTACTCCCATAATTTACTGCATATTCTTGCTTTTTGCCTAGAGCCAGAAGCCTCGGCAAAACAAATTTAAGCGCATGCATGATAGCCAATAAAAAAGATAGGGAAAATATAGAATCAGCCAATAAAGGAGGCTGGCAAGAAATGCTGCCTCATCCAATGATGAATGCTGGCAAAAAATGATGGACAGCCATCAATAAAGGCTGGAAAGAACGGTTAGAGCTTCCATTGTTTATACAAGCTTAACAATATAGAAAATACAAACGATGGACAATGTTGGCCAAAGCCATTCTTTCCCAATTTTTCCAACGTTATACGACTGGTATCCAACATTGGACTAATCTAGTCAAAAGTGTAGCATGGGACCCGAAATCCAATGTAGTTCCAATATTGTATCCAATGTTTTCCAACGTTGCGCGAAGGTCGGCCCAATGTTGTTGTGCTGCCTGGGCAGTGGCGTGCGCTTTCTCGCTCGTTTATTCCGCGTCGCCAGCCGAAAGACTTTCGCTTCTAAAGATGAAAAAAAAACGTGATTCTAACAAACAATCATTTTTCCAATTTAGACATAAATGGTGTTATAAATTGTTCGATGGCCCTCATTATCGGCAGAAGCGTTTTTTTTTGCTAATATCATATAAAAGCACTAATCTGGACAAAATGTATAAGCTGAACAAATCTCTCGTTTCACATCGTATTTGACGCAAGGCTTTCAAATACAAAATAGGTACATTGAAAAACTATGAGCTCAGATAATGCAAGTAAAAAGCACTACCTTTTACGGAGAATTTTGGCATATGTATAGGTATATCTGGCGTAATGAAAACAGGATACGGCTTACAAAATTTTATGCTGCGTAGAAATCTGTGCTAGATCTATACAAGGTGAATCCTATGCATATTCAAACGCGCGTGTTCTTGTTCGTTGCGGTGCAGTTTTTGTCACCGGCTAGCCAGCTGTTACCAAGCGGGCGTGAAGTCCTGCTTATCCTGAACGTTTACGATTTCTCTATCACAAAAATATTACTAGTGAGTGTTATAATTGCTCCATTATCTTAAGCGAGGCGTATATAGCGATCTGCTTTCTAAAACGTACTGCTAAGCTGAAATAAATATTGCCTCGCATCGAGCTGCCGACATAAACAGCTGTGCCGATTTTGACGACCCACTACGACCATTTAATCATTTTGCTTCCAGTGTCACTTCCTTTTTTGGCACATGTTTGAGAAGACAGAGTTTCCAGCAAAATTAAACCACACATCACGCTGCCAAAGCCAACGTTATCAGATTACAGCTGAGCCAAATGAGCTATGCCTGAACGTCGAACCATGGCCTCCGCGATCGGCAGCTGCCGTCGCCGATTGCCGTGGCCACGGTCGAGCATCGGACAGCAGTGGCGCGGCGGACGGTAGCGGCCTTGGTGGCGTGGCGGGCGTCAGCGCACGCGTTGCCGTGAAGTTCGCTTTCCCTCAAAAGGATGCATTTTGGGCACCTGAGCCCTCTTGGCGAATGGGGGCGCAAGCGGCGCGTTCTGTCAGAGACGCAACTCTGTTCCTCAAGGGGAACATATACAGTAACTCTAGTCAAACCGATGCAAACGCGGCGTGCACCCCCTGTGCTGCTTCGCATCGCCGCATGGTCCTCTTTAGCGGGAGATGGAGTAAATTTTTTTCCAGTATGTTAAGGCCTGTCGCTGAAGTGTGGCCGATTTTTCAACCTTCTCCTTCTTCGTGTGATTTGAAAAATTACTTTAGCAGCGTCACTTCGCCGTTCAAGTGCTGCACATCTTGAGTTTCTAGCTTTTACATTTCTAGAACCATTTGGTTGTTTTTTTTTACATTTTTCAATCCTCTCTGCGAAATTTTTTTACTTCGATCAGGATACACCGGAGATATCTGCAGGCTAAAATTCCTGTGCACTTCTTTTCGTGAAGGCTTCTACACTGCCTCGTTAGAGCCAACAAAACGCACAAACGAAAACTCGATATGCTGCCCCTGAAAATGCATGTGAATAATCGATCTGACCAGCCAGGGGAATAAATGATGGGTTGTGCGTCCAGTCTCGCCATGCAGTGGGCATAGCCCTTCGTTGAGATTTTTTTCCTTTTCTGTTTCTTTTAGGGCCGAAGCTCCTTAAGGTTTGGGTCTGTCCATCCGTTGTAGTAGTGCGTTACCTACGCGCTACTACTTCGATGCACGCGCTACCAGCTCGCAAAGAAGGAGAACACGCCCTCACCCGCGAGAAACAAGTTTTTCGCAGGCAGCGTCTCCTAGCGAGTTTCTTGATTGAGAAATGCCGACTGCTCGCGTTGGTGAACCGTTCACCGGCCACCTATATATATATATATATATATATATATATATATATATATATATATATATATATATGCACTGGACCTTGACTTGCAATGAAGTGCCGATGGGAGATTTCACTCGTGCGTAGTTGAACCATAAGGATTCGTAGCGTGCGCGTTAACTAAATTAATCCGGAACTCGGCACGGCACGGTCTACGATGAACTTCCGGAGCTTCGCTCACTCATCATCATTCACTCCGTGGATATGCTGTGAATTTTTTTAGGGGGGAGGGTGCAATGATGGCAGGCACAACGCCAAACATAAATCCCAGCATTGCCATTCTTCGGGATTGTTGGTAAAATGAATGCGAGAACATGTTGAGCGCCAGCAGATAAGGAAACTGTAGTGTCGTCCTTCTCATGCCGTTGTTTCCTAGCGCTCAACATGTCCTCCGAAATCCCTGCCTCCATTCTCAAGACGCACAGCTTCATTGTGCCTATGATGTGACACGAACTGTTTGCGGAAAGGAAGCTCGCAATGTTGTTCCTGCGCTCGGTCTCTCTGCCCTTTAAATATTTCATGCATTGTTGAAATACTTCCCCTCTGTTCGGCACAACGAACAACTACTGTACTTATTGGAAGGAAAAACTGGCAGATCCCACGTGCAGTGGGAATCAAGGAAATGCGAAGCAGGCATCAGGAACGCAAAATGGATTTGCATTGTTGTCTCGCCTATACCGAGCTTGGTGCATAAGAATTTAACGAAACGGCCGCAAGAACACCGTGACTGTGGCATGTAAACCATGCCGGTCATACACGCATGTCATGGTTCTAACGTTATGACTTGTCATTTACGTTCGTCATGCAGTCGTGTTGTGCCATAGCAATTTTGGTATACATGCCTTTAAGGAAACGAGTGGCACGTAGATCATGCCGCTGTTGACATGCATGTCACGAGTTTCATGTTTTGGCCTGTCATTTATGATCGTCATGCAGTCTTGTTGTGCCATACCCATTTTCGTATGCATCCCATTAACGAGACGCCAGTATAGCGCCAGGACCGCGGCATGTAAATCATGCCGGTCATGACATATAAATGAAATCATAATATGCATCTCATGATTTTCATGTTATGACCTGTAATTTATGATAGTCATGCAGTCGTGTTCTGCCATAGCAATTTTAGTATATATCCAGTTATGTTTTCCTTGTTCGTTTTCTCCTTGATGTGGACTGAAGTCCCGTCAAAAAGATGATCGACGTCGATGAAGCAGGAGGCAGGTTGGAGGTAATGAACTTGAAGGTATATTGCAGCGAAAATTTACAGTCATATGTACATCTTGCCGAAGCACACTGATGATAACATAGACATCAACAGCGTCTTACTCTTCTACTTAACTTTTCTTAAGTTAGAGCCTAGAACACTGTTACTACATACAACGAACTTAGTCTCACTGTTCGACCGCCGAGTGGTTACGGCCCAGACAGAAGTTGCATCGTACGGAGTCTTACTGATCGATCAGTTAAGTGATTACAGCCTAGACTGAAGGGAAACGAATCCCGTCCAGTCTTTAGTACCTTGCGGTAACAAAAAAAAGGGGAGGTGGCCAGTGCTGGTCCGCCTCAACCTTCTGTTATCTAATCTGTTTACCCTGAGATTAAGCCACTCCCTAGTGGGCTGTCCCTAATCTCGACAGCACCGTCTTTGCAGTTTACACAGGCATTTTGGCATTCTTTCCCATCATGGCTCTCCCTCTCCTTATCCCACGCTCTCAGATATTCTCACAGTCGAAATATCGGTATCATAGCAGCCCTGCGGCATTCGCGCCATCTCCCAGGCTCATCCAGTCGAACCCTGTCGTAAAGTGAGTTCCGGGAAACACTGCGTGTCTTCGCCTTTCCCGCAGTTCGGACCGTGCATTGCAGCGACTCAACCCTTCGTTCCAGTCGGCGCGCCGAAAGCGCATGCCGGTCGTTACAGAATTGGTTGGGCCAAGCGCATTGTCGCTTCGAGCGACGGCGCACTTCTCACGCATTCTCTTCCTACGCGTCCGAGCTGCTCTTCCCCGAAACGGCCACTGAGCAGACAAGCACGGTCGCGCAGCCGCAGCCCCCCCGGAGCGACTGCGGGGAGCATGACATGTTTGCCCGCCTCATCTTCCTCCGCGTTGGCCGATCTTCCTCCAGCCGGGTTCAGCGAAAGGGAAGGGTCTCGTACCAGGAACCCCTGGGGGCCAGCGTGGGAGACCAGCCGCTCAATGGGAGCCGTTTGCTTTCCATTGATAATTGCTGTCAAAGACCATGCAGAGAGAGAGCCAAGAAAGAAGCTTTGTATAGCGTACGGTGCTACGCCGTCCCTTCTGTACGATCGCCTTATGAGCGGCAACATAACATATCCCATTAACGAAACGGCCGAAAGAGCACTAAGACTGTGGCATGTAAGCCATGCTGCTCTTGACACGCGCGTCATGATTCTAAGGTTATGACCTGTCACTTACGTTCGTCATGCTGTCGTGTTGTGCCATAGCAATTTTGGTATACATCCCATTAAATAAACGCATGCTGTGTAAATCATGCCGCCCATTACATGCATCTCATGCTTTTCATGTTATGACCTATTAGCCCCGCCACGGTGGTCTAGTGGCTATGGTACTCGGCTGCTGATCCGAGGGTCGCGGGATCGAATCCCGGCCGCGGCGGCTGCATTTCGATGGAGGCGAAATGTTGAGGACCGTGTGCTGTGCGATGCCAGTGCACGTTCAAGAACCCCAGGTGGTCGAAATTTCCGGAGCCCTCCACTACGGCGTCTCTCATAATCAGAGCTGGTTTTGGGACGTCAAACCCCACAAATCAATCAATTATGACCTATTATTTATGTTCGTCATGCAGTCATGCTGTACCATACCAATTTTCGCATACATCCCATTAGCGAAACGGCCAGGAGAGCACTAAGACCGTGGCATGTAAATCATGTCACTCTTGACATGTATATCATAATTTTCATGTTATGACCTGCCATTATATTTGTCAGGCGGTCATGTTGTGCCATACCAATTTTCGTAAACATCCCATTAGCGGAACGGCCAGGAGAGCACAAAATCGTAGGCAGCTAGATAGATAGATAGATAGATAGATAGATAGATAGATAGATAGATAGATAGATAGATAGATACGCTTAATGTCGCCGAAGTTCGCTAAAAATGCTTCGCATTTAAAAACTGAAAAATACCTTTGGCTTGCGCTCATGATATGATTTTTGCAGCGCTTAGAAAATAAAACAACAAGAAAAAAAGACGGTCAGGTGGGTACAGTGCCTAAATGTCGCCGAAGTTCGCTGAAAAATGCTTCGCATTTAAAAACTGAAAAATACCCTTGGCTTGAGTTCATGATATCATTTTTGCAGCGCTTAGAAAATAAAACAACAAGAAAAAAAGACGGTCAGGTGGGTACAGTGCCTGTGTCCGACTGTTTCTTCATTTTTATGCATTTATCCGTTTCTGAGCTGGATATGAAATATCAACTCTCGTAGCTTTGTCACTGCGCAAGGCAACAACTTTGAACACACGAGAAAAAAGAACAAAGAACGCCTAGAGCCCGCGCCACGCACTCAGTTGAGTATACAAGTGCGCATTTCACGCGGTGGCCTGATGTGTGTGCGGTAGAGTACATGTTCCCCTTGGGGGAGCATATACAGTAACTCTAGTATGCGGGAGAGCGGAAACATCGCCAAGTAGCCTCAAAGCTTCCCATACGCGCTGCTTGGCGGTAATGACACCTCAAGTAGTCTAACAGCTGTGCATATCTACATAGGGCAGTAAAGCAAAGGGCGGGACGATGTCATGCCGAGTGCACGGGGAAGAAGGAGCAGGAAAGCATAAAAGACAGGGAGGACCTTTCCATGGAGCCAATGGAATTTTTGTAAGCGATTGTAGCGCCCACGGCTGTGGAAGGCAATCGCACAAAGAATTAAAAATGTTTTCTAACATTTTAACAGTTTTGGCTACTTTATGCACGCAATTCAAGTCTTAGAACTATCGGTCTTATTTGTGTAATTTATAAATCCTTAGAAAGCGAAATACATTTTCAAATCGTAAGGGTGCTTTGGAAGCGTCAAAATGGCGGCTGGCGACCGGCGACACAGACAATATGCCCTCGTCGTCTGCTACTGCATCGCGGGTGCTCCCTCGGTCGCTACAGGCAGGTACCCCTAACATTTCTCGCGTTTGCATAATGTAATTGCATCCAGTTTTCATATTGGAGATTCATAAGCATACTGAATACTTACCTAGAAAATTACCGCTGCCGTAATGATGAACAGAGCCACAATTGATCACACAAACTAGCTGGAAATAAAGTGGTTTATGCTAGTAGTTAATTTTCGTAATGGTCTTCTCTCTCGATGGTTCCGATGACCCCGACAACACGTTGAAAGACGGAGTCTGCGCCAAGATGTCCTCACAGCAAAACACGCACGTTTATTTATACTGTACACTAGCAATAAAAATAGTTCGGGCACAAGTCACTAGTCATGGGGGATTTCAATGCAAAGGTAGCAACAAAACAACGTGGAGAACAGGCTATTGGCAACTACGGCGTCGGCCGTAGGAATAACCGTGGAGAAATGCTAGTACAATTTACCGAAAGAAACCCACTCCGAATAATGAATACGATTTTTAGGAAGACAAGAGGTGAGAGTGGACGTGGAAAAGCCCTAACGGGGAAACAAAGAGTGAAATCGACTTTATAATGTGCGAACACCCAGGTATAGCTCAAGACACAGAAGTAGTGGGGAAGATAAAATACAGCGATCACAGATTAGTAGCGGCGAAGATTGTACTTAACCTAAAGAAAACAAGAACTAAACTACTTACTAGAAGAAATGTAAATCTAGAGGTAATCAGTGTGAAGAACGAATAATTTGAAGTCGCCCTGAGCAACAAGTTCTGGGCCTTAGGCGAAAACGATGAATATTTAGAAGAAATAAAAAAAACATCACGAAAACAATCCTTGAAACAGCGGTAGAAGTCGGGGGTAAAGCAACAAAGCAAGCAACAAATAAGTTGTCCCAATCTACCAAGGACTTAATAAAAAAACACCAACAAATGAAAGTAACTTCGTCAAAAGAGAATATAGAATTCCGAGAACTATCAAAATTATTCAGTAAAGACAGACAAAGAGATGTAAGAAACTTTAACATGAGAGAAATAGAGAAAGCAGTAGGAGAAAGGCACCAGCATTAAATCGGTCAAAAAGAAACTGCACTTAGGACAAAACAAAATGCATGCGATAAAAGATAAACAAGGTAACGTTATCAACAGCTTCAACGAAATAGTAAAGGTAGATGAAGGTTTCTACTCTGAACTGTACAGCTCTCAGACAGACCATGCAACCTTAACAGAAGTAGAATCGGAGGAGCACACTGAACTTCTATGCATAACCACTGAGGAAGTAAAAAAAGCTGTGAAAGGGATGTCCCGCGGTAAAGCAGAAGACAGCATAACAGCCAACTTGATGAAATACGAGGACATATTACACTTGAAAAACTTCCAGCGCTCTTCACGAAATGTATCAAGACATGTGTACCGCGCAGTTGGAAAAATGCTAATATAATCCTAATCCACAAAAAAGTGACATAAAGGAGTTAAAGAATTACAGACCAATTAGCGAACTTCCAGTAAGCTAGTGTTTAGGGAAGCACCAACTTGGCTTGCTTTGCTTCAATGCACGGAGTATAACAAATGGGATTGATAAGCTGAAGTATATTTTACTGGCGCACATGTATGTGCGATAACAGAATCTCGGTTACATGAAGCAATTGGCGATAGCGAGATAGTTCCACCTGACTACGAACTTTATCGATGTGATGATAGCAGTCCTCGTGGCGGTGTTGCTGTCATTATCAAGCGCGACATTAATGCTGCTATAGTTGCGTGTCTTCCTGCTAGAGAGCGGTGGCTTTTGAAACTTTCGTTCTTTTTATGTGTTATTTCTTTTCATGCGCGGTTCATCGATGGTCTTAATGCCGGTAATTACTTTATGAGCCGTTTGTACGATGAACTACTAGGTCTACGAAGCAAAATCACCAGGGTGATGGCACTCGGCTGCTGATCTGAGGGTCGCAGGATCGAATCCTGGCCGCGGCGGCTGCATTTCCATGGAGGCGAAATGTTGAGACCCGTGTGCTGTGCGATGTCAGTGCACGTTGAAAGAAGCCCCGGTGGTCGAAATTTCCGGAGCTCTCCACTACGGCGTCCCTCATTATCAGATCGCGGTGTTGGGGTGTTAAACCCGACAAACCAACGAATCTTATTTTAACGTTCTTTCAACGGTCAAGCGCACACACGGACAGAGGGTGGAGACAGCGCAAGAGCTTACTTTCAGCTGACGTTTAATGAAAGAACTGCATGATATGGGCCCTTACCTCAGGACTTCCACGCGATAAAGTGCCGACATCGAGTGGTCATTCTCGTTTCTTTTGACAACAACAGAACAGATGTTTCGCTGACACACGACGCACCCGCCTTCCTAATAAAATCAGCTTCACTTACCTCCCTGACTTCATGGCTTCTGTGATTAGCTGCTACTTTCCATATTTTAAACAACGGTTCACGTGGCCTACCCTGGTTTTTTCCACACTAATTGAAAATGTATGGATAGATTCCCATCCGGATAATTCCCCACATTCTTCATGTGTTCCAGAAGCTTTTCATTAGGAGACCTACCCGTCTGGCCGAGGTATTTACAGCCACATAATAAAGGAATGTCGTATGTCACATTAGACACACATGACGCAAATAGGTCACGATGTTGAACAGGGCCAAGTTTTCTTGCTCTTCTAATGGATTAGCCATTTGGCACAGTTTCTCTAGTTCCTAGGGGGCGTCGCAGGCTATCCTGACAGTGTTGTAGTGTCTTTAGCCGAAGGAAGGTTCAAAAACCGAGAAAAGAATTTCGGTGAAGAAGGATATAGAAGTCGTACTGTAGTAATTCCGTACTTGCGCAATATCTCACATCGCCTAAAGAAGATGGGAAACTGCTGCAATGTCAGGGTGCTGTCCTCCGCCCCCGAGAAACTCGGGGGTTCGAACCCGGAATCAGGATGAATTTTTCGGCAACTAGGAAGCTTTCATTTCTGAGAAGATTTTCTTGCAGTCTCGTGCTACAAAACGGGTGGATGCTAATTTTCCCTTTCACCTACTGTGTTGGGAAGGTTGATGGGCACGTTTTGAATAATAGGTTTTCTGCGTTTATCGAGAAAGAGGGTCTCCTCCCTCCGAATATCGTCGTCCGCATCTCTGAACGCGGGATTTGACACTTTTCCTCAAATGTCACACCATCAATGGCAACACTCGCGATGCCAAGGTCTCCTCCCTCCGAATATCGTCGTCCTTGGATCTAGCTGAGGCCTTTCTTGACATATGCTCATATATTGTAATCCATAAATGACATGAACATGGGCGCGATTTTATCATTTTGCGCTGGCGTTTCTCGGTGAGCAAACAGCCACTCTTAGGTTGGGGGAGCTGAAGTCCGAATGCTGTTCACATGGAACGCCTCAAGTCATCTCCCGGCTTCTTCTCACTATTGGCCTTGCCCGGGACTGGGCGAACTCGATGGGTTGAAAAGTGCAATATGCGCGGGTGACATAACTGTCTGGGTCCGAGGCGGTGCTGTTGAGGAGAAATGAGGTGGTCTATACGGTTGAAAAGAATATCAGTCGTATGTAGGAGATCGGATCTATTCATATACAAACCCACCAGAAAGGGATGCCCAAAGGAGGTGGACGTCACATTAATAACCGCTAGTGGGGATAAAATTCTCAACGTTGGCTGAATATTGGGTATGCTCATCGCAGCGAATGGAGATAACACTACGCAGATTAGAACAACATACTGCGGATGCGCTTCGCCTCATAAGCTTCTAACAGGAAAAGAGGCATGAAGGCACACAATCTTCTACGCCTCTTTCATTCCTTCCTCATAAGTCATGTCCATTATGTTGCGACTATGCACAAGTGGCTCGCCGCAGAAAGCGATGTGCTCGATGTACTGAACCGTAAAACTCTTGTATTGCTACCCTTATATCTCGTTCCATACTTACAACGTTGCTTCCCTGTTGTTATTACTTTGTACTTTGTTTTTCCAATACCACTCCTGCTTGGGCCTTTACTTGGGCCTGCAGTATGCCATAAATAAATAAAAGGGCGCTTGGCCTTCCAATCCGTACTAGCACTGTGGGGCTGTTAGCATGAGGGACACACAACACACTGGATGAAATTTTGGAGACAACGCAAGGCGCAGATCTCTCGTCTCTCGGTCACCAGGGCGGGTCGGCAGATTTTGGCGCGTGCCGGAAGTTCCACAATACTAGAGGAGGAACAGACATTTGAGTAACATCACGTTTTTGTTGGCAGTACTCTCTCTCCCCCTACCTCCCCCACAGCGTCTAATCCTTCTCAAACTTAGATTCTAAGCATCTTAAAGTAGCAAGAAACAGAATAGCCGTGTTGTGTCGGAAGTATTCACGAGCCAAATCATGTGTGCACCAAATGAACGCTAGCTTCAACGTCTAGCTTCAGCTAGCTAGCTTCAGCGCCTCGCTTGTTCCCGGTACGTAAGGAATCGCTGCGCGCTTCCGGGAACAAGCGAGGCGCTTGCAAGAATTTTCAAAGGCTATGGTATTCAAATAGCCCACGTGCCTACTAGAAAACTACGACAACAGCTTGTTCACGCAAACGATGCTTTGAAGCGCACGGACTTCCCGGGAGTTATCTACAAGATACCGTGCGGGGAATGTGACGTGTCATAGAGCGGCGAGAGCGGGAATTTCAAACGGCGTTTGAAACAGCACCAAAATGACGTCGCCAAGGGCCACACAACTGCGAATGCCTTGGCGGAACACCACAATCAAACTGGCCACAGTATTGACTGGGACGCAGCAACTATCATCGCAACGGAAAGACATTTATCTGCCCGTCTGCTTTTAGAGTCATTTTACATTCAGTCGACTAACCGCACGATAAACAGGACAAAGGGCAATCTACCAGAGATATACACCCGCACGTTGCGCCACCTGACCCATAAATAGCCGCATGCCCACGCTCACATCTTCATTGCGCTCAAGGGACCCGTACGGGCCCCGAAACGTCAATGCCTTTTCGTTTTTTACCTTGGCGAGTGTATGTTTATTACACAAGTACAAGTTATGTTCAATTGTGATAAAAGAGCAGCTGAAGAAATCGAGTACATTTAGATCGATTATTCTGACGAAGGCCAGGCAGAGTGGGCCAGTCGACTTCTGGACAATAAATGTCACCACCTTGGAAGATAAGTGAATTAGGAAATTTCTGCGTAACTTGTTCAATGGCATCACCAAGAAGTTCTGAGAACTCTGAATTGCTGTAGGGGGGTCAATAACAAGTGCTAAAGACGCAAGTGACATGACCAATATGACATGAAGTCCAGACTATTTCGAGAGGTGAGCCTACAGAGATTGGAGGGGGCTGGTATAATTTGTTCATCGAGACAACCACACCACCGCCTCAGAAGCCGGTTCTGTCTTTGCGGAAGACGACGAGTGAAGGTGGTAACGAAAGTTCGCGGTTTGTGATATCCTCCGACAGCCACGTTTCGATGCGGATAACGATTTCAGCAGAGCACGCGTGCATCATGGCTTTTAAGGTGTCAGTTTTATGGTATATGCTATAGAAGTTAGCCAAAAGCATCGAAGATGAGTCGTTAAATGAAGGACGCTCATTACGTGCCGCTGAACATCATTCAGTAGATTGTTCAGGGTCTGAAGACGCCTGAACTACCGAGCAACTGGGAGGGCCGAACTGATAAACCTTGCCTTGCAGGTGAAGTTTGTTAAAGGCACTGAAAATCGGGCGATGTCAGTGCGATTGTTCCTGGCGAATTCCCGCAGTTTCTTTCTTGCGAACTGAACACTCGGCGAAAAATCTTCATCGTTTGCCCAACCTCGGTGGTCTAGTGACTATAGTACTCGGCTGCTGATCCGATTGTCGCGGGATCGAATCACGGCCGCGGCGGCTGCATTTCGATGAAGGCGAAATGCTGAGGCCCGTGTGCACGTTAAAGGAACCCCAGGTGGTCAAAATTTCCGGAGACCTCCACTACGGCGTCTCTCGTAAGCAGAGTTGGTTTCGGGACGTTCAGCCCCACAAGTAAATCAAAAATCGTCAAGCCAAACTTTGCTGTCTCCAGGTTTTTAGACTTGTACGAGTTGCGCAGGGCATCCATTTCAGATTTAAAGTTAAGAAACTTAACAATGATCGGACGCTATAAGCCGGGACTACGTCGGCCAAAGCGGTGCGCCCGTTCGATATCTCCAGCTGTAATCCTGATTAGTATGCGGCGTTTAACCTCCCAAAACCAGCTCTGATTATGAGAGACGCCGTAGTGGAGGTCTCCGGAAATTTAGACCACCTGGGGTTCTTTAACGTTTACAGGCATCGCACAGCACACGGGCCTCAACATTTCGCCTCCATCGAAATGCAGCCGTCGCGGCCGGGATTCGATCCCGCGACCTTCGGATCAGCGGTCGAGTGCCATAACCACTAGGCCACAGTGGCCGAGCTCCAGCTGTAATGTTAAGGTGATCAGCGACTAAATGCGTGACGGTTTGATCTGTCTCTGTGTAACCTTCGTGATCGCCTTCAGGAAGGCCTTTGATGATAAGGGTGTTTCTCCTCATTGTGTCGTTTATATCTTCGACTACTTCTACTAGCTGTCCGCTTGTCTTGCTTATAATCGACTTGGCTTCATTCACAGATTCAGTGACAGCGTCGAAGTTGTCCTTGAACTTGGCCACTCTGTTCAATGTTCTTTCAATGGCCGTGACACGAGTCTTTAAGGCAGTCAAGTGCTGTTTGATATCGTTCAAGCTTTTGGTTGTCTCGTCGTGACGTTTATTTATGAGGGTGACCACATCCTTATTCCTGGGGCCTGGATTAGCCTCCACGTCACCCGCGTAAAGTAAAAGCAAAGTAGGACACGTTAACACCAGAAGCAGAGACGCCTAGTGCATAGCGCGCTGATTGTGGTTAGTTGTACATGAGGCTGAACATGGCGGAAACTTTTAGGTGCGGTACAAGCAGAAAATGTGCCGATTCAAGCACGATACGAACACAGGTTAACACCCATTGTTACACAAATTGCTGGCATACACAGCAACAGAAGTTATTAGCAGAGAGGCTAACGAGATAAACAGCCTACCTATAACAGGAGAAGGCAAAAGTCAAGCATCTACCACTAGTGGCCGCGAATCCCAGGTGAACCCGTCTGTTCGACGTTAATAAAGCTTGTAGCGGCGCTGCAGCCATGTAACGTCACGGGATGCCTCACAGTCCTTTCCGGTTCTCAAAACGGCCTGGATAGGATGGCGGTTGCGCGTAACTTTCGTTGATCGGCTGATTCCTGGTGGCGGCGAGCAGCCTGCAAGGGGCAGGATCCGATGATCTATAGCAGGAGAACGCACGAGTCAAGTATCTGTCACTCATGGCCGCGAGTCCGAGAGGGTATTCCGAGGGGGCCGCGAGGGGGCATTTGACAGGGTTGAGAATTTCTCGGTCGAGTTGAACCAGAACGTTGTGCGCGGACCGGTGTGGGCGGAAACCGAACATGGCGTCTGCGAATTAATTTTGTTTTTCGAGAAACTCAGACAGCCTGTCCGGCCCCATGGTCTTGAGATTAAGATTTTCAGATTTGAGATTTGAGATTTGGCTTATTTCACCATAATCGATACAAATTATAACAGCTTAACAGTTAACAGATTGAAGAAGAAAGAAAAAGTACAATTTATGGTGAGGATAGCAGGGTAAAAGCTGCAATATCTGCAGCTTGACAAGCCCCGCTACCCCGATACAATACAATGGCAGCAACGTGCGGTACAGAAGGGGTTAAGTAAGGTAAATATTTGCACTCACATTGGAACAATGAAGATTATTTCCGCAATACATGTATTCCACTTGTGAAGGAGCTTTATTGGCGACGTCGAGTAGCAGCGACAATCGTCACGTCGGCACGTAGGGCACAGCCAGCGAGCGAATCTGGTACGAGCAACACGATGGCGATAGGGCTTTCATGCGTCCTCATCTTCGTCCTCATCTTCGTCCGTACCCCCGGGAATGAAGAGGAGCCATCCTGGCGACCTAGAAAGAAGTCAGGGGATCGTAGTATGGCTTGAGCCGGTCAACGTGCACAGTCTCTCTTCCGCGGCGACGAAGATCGGGAGAGGGCGATATAGTTTCGACGACATAATTGACGGGACTGGTTTGCGCAACGACACGGTAGGGACCGTGGTATTTAGGAAGGAGCTTGGACGACAGGCCAGGAGCAGCAACAGGTGGAACCCATAACCACACCAAGGAGTCGACGGCAAAAGGGTGGGGAGGCGGTTTCACGTCATGACGCTGCTTTTCTCGACACTGATGAGCAGATGTGAGAGAACGAGCAAGTTGTCGGCATTTCTCGGCGTGCTGAGCGACTACAGTTGCAGGTGAGCAGTCGGCAGGGTCAGGACGGTACGGAAGAATTGTGTCGATGGTATTCGAGGGTTCGCGGCCGTAAAGCAGGAAGAAAGGTGAGAATCCGGTAGTGGCTTGTTTGGCGGTGTTGTGTGCGTATGTGATAAACGGAAGTACAAGATCCCAGTTGGAGTGGTCTGACGCAATATACATAGAAAGCATATCACCAAGAGTCCTGTTGAATCGTTCTGTTAAGCCATTGATCTGTGGATGGTATGCGGTGGAAGTGCGGTGAATAATTTGGCATTCCGAAAGGAGTGACTGGAGAACATATGAGAGGAATACGCGACCTCGGTCGCTTAGCAGCTCACGAGGGGCGCCGTGGCGGAGAATAAAGCGTTGTAAAATGAACGAGGCGAAATCATTGGCTGTTGCGCCAGGTAGAGCAGCGGTTTCGGCGTACCGTGTCAGATGGTCCACTGCGACGATGATCCATCGGTTCCCAGCGCCGGTAGAAGGAATGCCGACGCGGTCAAATGGAGGAGCTGGGCAGGGAAGCGGCTGAAGAGGTGCGGTGGTGAGGTGCGATGCAGATTTTCGTCGTTGGCAGGCAATGCAGAAGCCTACATATTTATGAACAAAGTTGTACATACCGCGCCAATAATAGCGTAGGCGAAGACGTGTGTACGTCTTCGACACTTCGCCGTGACCACACTGGGGATCAGAGTGAAACGCGGAGCACAAATCTTTGCGGAGATGACGAGCACAAATCTTTGCGGAGCGAGCGAATCTGGTACGAGCCACACGATGGCGATAGGGCTTTCATGCGTCCTCATCTTAGTCCTTACACACTCAACATTCAAGATGTATTCCATTAGAAAACAAGACATTAGAAGACACCATACTTGAAATAGAATTTTTAGGCATTACACGATGAGTATCATCTGTTAGCTTAAATCTGTTCAGTATACTGGGTAGACAATACTGCAGCAGTTGTGTCCCATTTTGTACGCGGCCGTGGAGTGTAGCAGTTAACGGTGTGTCTCGTTGTACGTGTAGATGGATTTAGACTTAAGTTTGCTAATTTACGTATGTAACGGCTCTTACGGATTAGTTTTGTTCTAAATGTTGGTAAAAGGCAGTATTCATAGAAAAGTTCAAGTTTTACAATCTTAAGTCTTGCAAAGGATTCAGACGTATGTGCATTGTATAAAATACCTGAAATAGAACGTACTGCGTTTTTTTGTGATATGATCAAGTTATGTAATGATTTTTTAGTCCCGGTACCCCAAAGTAAATGACAATAGCGCAAATAGGGTGTAAATAGGGCATGATATGTTTTTGTTGTTCTGGTAATATGCTTTGACACTTCCTTAAGATTCCCAATACTCTACAAAGTTTATTCCTTATGTATTCGGTGTGATGCTCCCAAGACATGTGTTCGTGAAACACAACTCCTAGCGTCTTTGCAGAGGGCGAGAATTCTATTTTCACATTATTTAAGTACAGTAAATTAAGTATAGGACATGGTGTAGATTTCGCTCGGAAAATAACCGCTTTAGTTTTAGAAAAGTTAATTCGTAAAGAGTTTTTTACTGTCCAAGTGTACAGTCTGCCTAATGTGTCATTTGCCGATGATATGATATTGTCTATATTCGTTCCAGAAAAAAAACAAGCTTGTGTCATCTGCATAAATAACATATTCTATTGATGTGTCTATTCTTTTGATGTCGCTTATGAAAATAATAAATAAAAGTGGGCCGAGTATGCTACCCTGTGGTACGCCGTGTTTTATTTTTGCTAGTGGGGATAGTTCCTTCATTACTGACACACACTGGTGTCGGTCAGTCAGGTAACTTTCAATTAAATTTAACACGACACCGCGAATTCCATAGTTTTTTAACTTTTGCAGTAATGTTACATAGGTTTATAGTATCGAAGGCCTTTGAGAAATCTATGAAGACACCTAAGGTTAATCTTTTCACTTCTATATTTTTTAATATTAATTCCTTTTGATGACGCAGCGCACTTTGGGTTGAGAGGCCAGGCCTGAAACCAAATTGTGACGCTGCTATAATTTGATGTTCGTGAAAAAACCTTGACAGCCTAATAAAAATAATCTTTTCTAGGCCCTTTGAGAAAACTGGCAATATTGAGATTGGCCTGTAGTTACCCAGATTATTTTTCTCTCCACCCTTATATATTACTGTTACTTGGGCGGTTTTCATCAGCTTTCACGCACAAGACGTGAGGGAAATGGTGTAGAGGTTGTCTGTGTTTATGGGTTTGCCGGCTTTTCTAATCAAAGTGACCAGGACCGTCTTCCATTCGATTGGGATAAGTACATCACCAAGCCAGAACGAGTTTACGAAAGCGAGGAGGGTCTCCGAGAGCTGAATTTGGGTTTCCGTCGAACGAAGGTGTGTAACCAATCTTTGTGCCCACGCGCGGTATCCTTGTTCGTGGATAGAGGCCGAACTGTTGTAGGTATGCCGGCACTTAGTCCATTCGGGGAGCCGAGCTTGTGCGTGCGGTCGTGTCACTCGTTCAGTCCTTACGATGGCATTGATAAGGCAGTGGTCACTACCGAGGGTTTCCTCGGCGTTGGCCCTTTCTGCGTGTATAATGTTTTTGGTAAAGGTAAGATCGACACACGTATCCCAAGTCACAGGGTCGGTGTGGAGTGTCAGGCCCAGCGTGACACTCCACACCGACCCTGTGACTTGGGATACGTGTGTCCACACCGGAACTTGCGCCTGTCGTCGCACACCTACCCCCACAAGGTACTGTGAGCGTTGAAATCGCCCACAGTTATTAGGGTGTCGCTGGCCGCAGTCCTTAGAGCGCGGCTAAAGAGTGCTGCGAACGTTACGTCTTTTTGTCTGGGGGAGCTATATGTTCAGTATATGGAGTGGTGCATCTTGTTTCTTGAGCGGAAGGAGCGTCACCATCACGTATGAATACACGGTTTGAAGTTCCAAGTCGATTAGAATAGCTTCTTTTCCCGCTACGGTGGTGTAGTGGTTATGACACTCAGCTGCTGATCCGAAGGTGGCAGCGTCGGATCCCGGCCATCCCGACTGCCTTGATAAGGCCCGTGGGCTGTGCCCACGGGCTTATCAAGGCAATGATAATGGCAATGATCAATGATAAGGCCCGTGGGTTGTGCGATGTAAGTCCACGTTAAAGATCCCCAGGGTGGTCGAAATTTCCGGAGACCACCACTACGGCGTCTCTCATAATCAGAGCTGGTTTTGGTACATTAAACCCCACAAATCAATCAATCAATTAGACTAGCTTTATAATGTTTATGCGCACAGAGGCAGGAAGAGGGGTCCTGCTGGAAGGTGATGTAGTTTGGAAGAGTGGCACCGCTCCCTGGCTCCTAGAGGGCAACCGCCGCCTGAAGCGAATTGAGAGTTGAAAGGAAAAGTCGAAGATTCGCCCGTTTAGCGCGGAACCGCAAGCCTCCACAGTTCTCCTGGACAATTTGGACGGGCGTCACCGAATTGCTTTGTGGTAAGAGTCTGATCTTAAACTTGCTCGCCATTGTCAGTTAGTCTGAGGCGAGATTCCAGTGACACTACTCCGGAGCCAGCACTCGCGGAGAGGGGAGGTCCTCGATACCGGAGAGGGAGCAGCTGTCGTCATGTTCGGCCTCTGTGGTTCGCCTAGAAGTTTTAAGAGAGCGGCCGGGTACGTCCTTGTAGGGGCCAGCGGGCATGCGCGAGGGGCGCGAGGTGTGAGCAAAGTGTTGGTAAATGATCGCTGGGATTGTCTGTTGCGATTCGGTCATGGCGGTAACCATTACTGATATCTGGTTTTCCATGGCGGCGAACCGAGCGTCTATGGCTCCGGAACGGCCGTCGAAACGAGATTCGAATGCGGCCTCCGCGCTTCCCAGACGGCACGTTTTGTCCAGCGGACGTCCGCTGAAGGTCCGAACGTCTAGTGCCAATCTCGAACGTTCATCGGACAACCACCAATTATCCGAATTTTCCGGTAACGTGCCGGACGTCCGTCAGACCTCCGCTGAATGACCACAAACCGACTTCAGGGCTCGGAAGTCCAAAGGACACCCGACAAACCTGCGGTATCAGATGACATGAAATCTCGGCAGCGCGCTATAAAAACGCCTTATGCTGGCTCGCCATGCATGAAAGCGCCCAAATGTGAGGCACAGGAAATGGTGTGCTCAGGTCATGTTATGACATGAGCGTGACTCTGAAAACATAAGACTAGTGGAAGGGGATCGATATGGGAGTCAAACAAAAGATGCATGTCGAAGAATGTAATATTTTTCGTAGTCAAGTTCATGACATGATCGTGTCATGAACATGACTCTGCAAAAATAAATGTAAAGAAAGGAGGTCAAGATGGGTGTCAAACGAAAGATATAGGTCGAGCGACGCGAGTTAGACACGTTCATGACATGAAATACATGATATGACATGAGCATGATGAAGCAAAAATTAACGGGAAGGGGTCAAGATCGGTGCCAAACGAAAGATATAGATCGAGATAGGCGATACGAGTTAGTCATGTTCACGACATGAAATAGGTAATATGACATGAGCATGACAGAGCGAAAATTAACGGAAGGGGGTGAAGATTGGTGTCAAAGGAAAAGTAAACCTCGAGGGATGTGATGTAAGATATAATCATGTTCACGACATCGCTTACATGAAATGATATGAGCATCATTATGGAAAAGGGGGTTCGATACCGGATGTAAAACGAAAGGCACAGGAGGAGATGTGATATGAGTTATAGTCATTTTCATGACACGATATCCTCATGGCACGACATGATTATGATTCAACATGAAAGCTTTAAGAGGGGTGAAATGGGTGTCAAACTAAAGGTACAGCTCGAGGGATGTGATATTTTATAATCATGTTCATAACACGACATGATCTTGGCTCGATATGGTCATTACTCAACATAACGACAAAACTCAACAGGTAGTGCAACGGCGTTCGGACACTTATAATAAAGCAAGTAAACTTTAACAAGGTGTGATAGCCAGTCAGTAAATTCCACACGTATATCTGTGCGCATAACATTGCAAAAATGTTGTGGCATGATGTATAATCCATGACATATGTGCGGCATTTACTCAAATAAAACCAGCGCTATATATAGCTACTCTTGGCTAGAGTTCCTTCAACTGTCGGCTGTTGTGTGCTGACTTTCTCTTTAATGAATAACGTTGGCTAATACTTACAATTACATCGCTGGCATTTTGGCATAACATTGGCTCCCACGGTGCGTGAGACCTGGATATTTTTTTTTGTTCTAATCGGGTTTCCCATTTATCGCACTCCTGGTCAAGAAGCAATCATTCGGCTCCGTTCTCGCCGCCTAGTTCATTATCGACTTTCGTCGAGCTCTCCACTTTTTTTTTCTTTTGAAGGAAGCGTCCGCATCTCATATGGTGCAGAAGCACGTTTGCCGTTCAACAAAACATGCCCACCTGGTTTGCACTGCACAGGCCGGAGGCGTACAGCAGCAAGGACAAGAGCAACAAAAAAAAAGAAAAGGAAAAGTCCGTACTAAAACCCCTTGCTTTGGTAGTACCGTGAAACGCGTTTAGCTCTGATGGTTGAAGCTAATCGAGTAGGGAGAGAATGAAAGAAATCTGGGACATTCGCACCATATGCTAAGAACGGCACTGACTGGGGTTGAGGAGGTGTTGGCGACATTAGCGTTAGACCACGCGGGAACATGAGCGGTGCGTCGTTTTGGCACGAGTACGTCAGTGAGTGCGCAGCCGCCCTCCTGCTGTGCAACGTTCTGCTTGCTGCACAGCTGTTTACGTGCAGCGTTTCTTTTCTTCTGGTTGTACGTGCAACCGTAAACAATGCAGTGATGCACTGTCGATAGACTGTTCTGAAAGGACGTTTTAAATCGCTCTAGTGAGCGAAAAAATGCGCGCGCACCGTGCAAGCACGGCAAAACGTATCGGCGGCTCGGCGCAACAAACAGCCCAACGAAGGGGGGCGTGGCGCGGAGAGCTCTCTCCCGCGCGCTAGCAGACGACAAAAACAGGTTCCTGCTCGCTGGTGCGAGAGTGACGATGGAAAGGTCTATACCCATGGGTCAAGCCCCTGCGCGAGGCCGCAGCAGGAGCGCAGTATCGCCCATCGCTTGGTGGATGGTTTTGTGTAAAAACGTGGTGTTAAATAAACAACCGTGCCGTTAAACTCGGAAACTGCGCCTGAGCTCGGAAACTACGCCAGAAAACTGCGCTCGGAAACTCGGAAACTGCGCCATCTGAAACTGCGCCTGAGCTTTGATCTGAGCTGTGTTTTTGAGCGTCGTCCGCAGGCGCGTCTGCCTATCGTCCACTGGGCGCCTACTACGCACGATAACTGTGCGCCTGCTCGGCGCGTTCGGTCGGCGTTGAAATAATCAGACAGCGGAATTGAAATGCCGTAGTACAAGACATACGAAGAGCCTTCTTACAAGGAATGTATGACAGCTGTCAAATCGACCCTACGGTTACAGATTCTGTCGCATCTTATCCAAAACAAAAGAAAAAAATTGGCAGATCCCACGTGCAGTGGGAATCAAGTAAATGCGAAGCACGCATCAGGAAGGTAAAATGGATTTGGATTGTTGTCTCGCTATACAGAGTTTGGTACATATGAAGTTAACGAAACGGCCGCAAGAGCACCATGACTGTGGATGTAAACCATGCCGCTCATACACGCATGTCATGACTCTAACGTTATGACCTGTCATTTACGTTCGTCATGCAGTCGCGTTGTGCCATAGCAATTTTGGTATACATCCCATTAACAAAATGCACTGCATGTAAATCATGCCGCCCATGCCATGCATGTCATCCTTTTCATATTATAACCTGTAATTTATGTTCGTCATGCAGTCATGTTGTGGAATACCAGTTTTCGTAAACATTCCATTAACGAAGCGGCCAGGAGAGCACCAAGACCATGGCATGTAAACCATGCCGCTAAAGACATGCATGTCATGATTTTCATGTTATGACCTGTAATTTATGTTGGTCATGCAGTCATGTTGTGGTATGCCAATTTTCGTATACCTCCCGTTGACGAAACGCGTGGCATGTAAATCATGTCGCTCATGACATGCATGTCATGATTTTCATGTTATGACCTGTCATTTGTGTTCGCCATGCAGTCATGCTGTGGCATACCAATTTTCGTATACATCCCATTAACCAAACGGCCAGGAGAGCACCAAGACCGTCGCATGTTCATCGTGTCGCTCATGACATGGATGCCATGATTTTCATGTTGTGATCTGTCACTTATGTTTGTCATGCAGTCATGTTGTGGCATACCAATTTTCGGATACATCCCATTAAGGAAAAGCGTGGCATGTAAATCATGTCGCTCATGACGTGCATGTCATGATTTTCATGTTATGACCGTCACTTATGTTCATCATGCAGTCATGTTGTGGCATACCAATTTTCGTATACATCCCGCTAACGAAACGACCAGGAGAGCAGCAAGACCGTGACATGTAAATCATGCCGCTCATGACATGCATATCAAGATTTTCATGTAATGACCTGCCATTTATGTTCGTTGGGCAGTCATGTTGTGGCATACCAATTTTCGTAAACATCCCATTAGCCAAACAACCAGGAGAGCACAAAATCGTAGGCGTCTAGATAGATAGATAGATAGATAGATAGATAGATAGATAGATAGATAGATAGATAGATAGATAGATAGATAGATAGATAGATAGATAGATAGATAGATACGCTCAAAGTGGCTGAAGTTCGCTAAGAAATGCTTCCCATTTAAAAAAATTGGCAGATCCCACGTGCAGTGGGAATCAAGGAAATGCGAAGCACGCATCAGGAAAGTAAAATGGATGTGGATTGTTGTCTCGCTATGGGCTCCGTCCACTGACCAGAGGGCGCTACGTAGCTCTCGTCGGACGGCTCAGTGTCGCTGACATTGGCCACTTGGGGTGCATTTATGAGACACGCGCGTTCGCCGCTCATAGCCCGCGCATGGTGGAAGCCAAAGCGACAGCGACGCGCGCGTTTCTTCGCTACTTTTTGGGCGTGCTAGGAAGAAAACACACGCACGCTCGCGTCGCGACCCTCTGGAACAGTTTGCTGCAGGTTTAGAGCGCGCGCCTCAAAGGAAACAAAACAAGATAAAGTGGGACGCGCTGTGTAGACTTACTGCTACAAAGTTGGACACGCGCACGTCGCGTTTGCGTATTGTCCGGCTACAGTCTGCCCAATTTTACTTCATATGTCTGCAAGGCTGTGTATTGTGGTGCTGATGTCGCTCATGGAAAACTCGACTGCACGGAGCCTACACCGAGTTTGGTACATATGAAGTTAACAAAACGGCCGAAAGAGCACCATGACTGTGGCATATAAATCATGCCGGTCATGACACGCTTGTCACGATTCTAATGTTATGACCTGTCATTTACGTTCGTCATGCTGGTGTGTTGTGCCATAGCAATTTTGGTATACATCCCATTAACGCAACGCCTGGCAAGTAAATCATACCGCCCATGACATGCGTGTTATGCTTTTCATGTTATGATCTGTCATTTATGCTCGTCATGCAGTCAAATTGTTGCATACCAATTTACCTATACATCCCACTAACGAAACGGCCAAGAGAGCACCAAGACCGTGGCATGTGAATCATGTCGCTCATGACATGCATGTCATGATTTTCATGTTATAACCTGTCATTTACGTTCCTGATGCAGTCATCTTGTGACATGCCAATTTTCGTATACATCCCGTTAACGAAATGCGCGGCATGTAAATCATGTCGCTCATGACATGCATATCATGATTTTCATGTTGTGACCTGTCAGTCACTGTTCGCCATGCAGTCATATTGTTGAATACCAATTTTCGTATACATCCCATTAACGAAACTGCCAGGAGAGCACCAAGACCGTTGCATGTAAATCATGTCACTCATGACATGCATGTCATGATTTTCGTGCTATGACCTGTCATTTATCTTTGTCATGCAGTCATGTTGTGGCATACCAATTTCAGTATACGTCCCGTTAACGAAACGCGTGGCATGTAAATCATGTCGCTCATGACATACATGTCATGATTTTCATGTTATGACCTGTCATTTACGCTCGCCATGCAGTCATATTGTTGCATACCAATTTTCCTATACATCCCACTAACGAAACAGCCAGGAGAGCACCAAGACCATCGCATGTAAATCATGTCACTCATGACATGCATATCATGATTTTCATGTTATACCTGCCATTTATGTTCGTCAGGCAGTCATGTTGCGCCATACCAATTTTCGCATACATCCCATTAGCGAAACGGCCAGGAGAGCACCAAGACCGTGGCATGTAAATCATGCCGCTCATGACATGCATATCATGATTTTCATGTTATGACCTGTGATTTATGTTCGCCATGCAGTCATATTGTGGCATACCAATTTTTGTATACACGCGATTAACGATACGACCAGGAGAACACTAAGACCGTGGCATGTAAATCATGCCACTCATGACATGCATATCATGACTTTTCATGTTATGACCTGCCATTTATGTTCGTCAGGCAGTCATGTTGTGCCATACCAATTTTTTCATACGTCCCATTAGCGAAACGGCCAGGAGAGCACCAAGACCATGGCATGTAAATCATGCCGCTCATGACATGCATATCATGATTTTCATGGTATGACCTGTCATTTTTGTTCGTCATGTAGCCATGATGTGGCATACCAATTTTTGTAAACATCCGATTAGCGAAACGGCCAGGAGAGCACAAAATCGTAGGCGGCTAGATAGATAGATAGATAGATAGATAGATAGATAGATAGATAGATAGATAGATAGATAGATAGATAGATAGATAGATAGATACGTTCAAGCTCGCCGAAGTTCGCTAAGAAATGCTTCGCATTTAAGAACAGCAAGACCGCATCAATAGGTCTCGCGAGACGCAGCGCGAATATTTCTAAAGTTTGGTAAAATACCGCTGCACATAATATGTGTAGCCATCCATAAACAAACGCAACTACGAAACACTGCATGGCACCTCATCATTGCAAACGACTTTGGTACATGCGGCAGTCTGATGATGTCTAGCAGTAAAGCCAGTAAACCGTGCACTACAGCCGCTGCCTTCGTCGCGTTATGAAACAGTGTAGTAACGTCACTCTCGTCACTGAAGTTAAAAAAACAGTAATAAACAAATCCACGAAAACGTTTGAAGCCGCGGGCACGAAGACTAGACAAATCCATGTCATACCCATCTATAAAATGGCAGCTTCACGATCGGAGCGCCACTTTTTCCTTTAGTATTTCACCCACGTGCCGCGCTCATTTTTTCCTACTAAAATTCTAGAGGGCAATCTGGCGCTGCGATCGTGAAGCTGCCATGAGAATGGCGCGTATGACATGGATTTGTCTCGTCTTCGTGCCTGTGGCTTCAAACGTTCTGGTGGATTTGTTTATTCCTCTTCTTTGAGCTACAGTGACGCGAGTGACATTACGACACTATTTCATTACGCGACGAAGGCAGCGGCTGTAGTGTGCGCTTTACTGCTAGAAATCATCAGGCTGTGGCATGTACTAAAGTCATTTGAAATGATGAGGTGCCATGCAGTCTGTTTCGTTGTGTTTGTTCAGGGATGGGTGCACATAATATTTTCAGTAGTATATTACCCAACTTTAGAAATATTAGCGTTGCGTCTTGCGAAGCTTATCGGTGCGGTTTTGCTGTTCTTTATCTTTTCTTTTGTGTCAGGTGCAACAGAATCTGTAAGCGTAGGGTCGCTTACTCGGCTGACGTAAATCCCTTGTGACAAGGCTGTTCGTATGTATTGTACTGCTGCACTACAGCATAATTTCGATGTCTGATTAATTCAACGCCGGTCGAACGCGCCAGGCAGGCGCACAGTTATCGTGCCTAGTAGACACCGAGTGGGCGATAGGCAGACGCGCCTGCGGACGACGCTCAGAAAGTCAACTCAGAACAAATCTTAAGCGCAGTTTCCGACGGAGTTGAACGGCACGGCTGTTTATTTAACATCACGTTTTTGCACAAAATCAAGCTCCAAACGATGGGCGATACTGCGCTGCTGCTGCGGCCTCGCGCAGCGGCTTGTCCCATATAGTTTGTAAAAATGGAGTGAAGCACTTGCCGTGCGCTTAAAGAAGTGAGAGGAAGAACATTTCTGATATTTACGCGCCTAACTTTTATATACTTGAAATCGTTAGCAAGTCACTCACAAGAGCAAGAAGATTTAGGTTTGAACACCACTATATCTAGAACTTAAACCTTCATGGACGCTGCTAAATCTGGGCACAAGTAGAGGACGCAATATACCGCACAATATTGCCAAATTTCTGAGCGTTGAGTATTTTTATAACCGCGAACAAGCAACTACTGCCTTCGCACGCACATAGTCATTTCGATGTCTTTCGTTTTAGTGCAATGTTTTGTCGTAAACGACAAATTTCTTTTTTTAAGTCGCGTAGCCACATGAAGCCAGGAGAACGAACTCTAGGCAAATCCGTCATACCCATCATTCCCATGCTGGCTCAACCGCCCTGATTGAAACTCCCACAGACACTAGTGCCACATTTCCCTTTGGTATTTCGGTAGGAAAATCTATGCCGGCAGTCACGTTAAAGTTTTCTTGCTCCGAGTGCGAATATTTTTTCTCCGATTCGAGTGTTGTTTTGCCCCCTGTGCTAGCCCTTATGTTTCTTCCGGTGCTACTGATCACGAAGACTTGCTGTTTAGTGCCTTGCAGCAACCACCGAGCGAAGCAGCTACGTCAGAGCTAGGTCAGCTGGTATACCCCCCCCCCCCCCCCAGGTAAGCGATAATAGCACCACTAGCGCCAATATGTCCCCTGGTCCCTAGGCCAAACTGTGAAACCAAAAAACAATAAAAAATTGCTGATGCTGCTATGGCAACGCTTTTGTTGATGAGAGAGGAGGGAGCGCCGAGCTGCTTGTCGTCTGCTATGCGTTCGACGAGCGCGCGACCGCTTGCAATTTTTTTTTCACGTTGCGTTGCTGCTGCATATCTTGTTTTCCACAACTTCCGTTTGCTATTTTCTCGGACTTTCAGCACATGCACAAAACATTTGTTTGTAAATATTCCTCGTTTCAATGCGCGCGAGCCAGCAAGCCTTGAAGCGTGACCGTTTTATTTGAGCAAGAAAACGGAGTAGTCAGAAAATGGTGGTTTGTTCACTCATTTTATTAGCAACGTATTGCAAGCGATAAAACTCAATAGATGCCACAATAGCACAGAGCAGTGTATCTCGTACGATAAATACAAATGTTCGCATTCTGTATCGGTTACATAAGCATAAGGAGAAGCCTTCACACAATTCATCGTCTAAAGAATATCGCTGCAGGGGTCAACACGTTTATTGGCTGTACACAATACAATTCTCCAGAAACGACGGCCCATAGTAACACGTTTGAACTGATCATGCAGTGCAGATGACCTGCACGTTGAGCCCAACACTACCAGCCCCTTTTTCTATGAAGCTTGCTAGTCGAAATAACCTTCTATAGCAAGCTAACTTCCTACATAACTCAGCTTGTGCTAATGTACCGTTACTGAGCAATGTACTGAGCAAGTTATATTTACATCATAACACTTGGCTATATTTCTCGATACGTCACGTAAACTCACGTTCAAAGCTGTAGCATTGCTAACAGGGCATCATTACAGAATTTTGCAGCGGTACATTGCAGTTATTTCTCGCAGTTTGTAATGCCCATATATTCTATCACAGTTTAGGAACGAGTATCAGAATCGTACGACATCAAACAACAAATGACACCCTGCAGACATAGCTTTCCATTGAGAAAAAATAAATTCAGTATACGTAAGTGTCGATGGCTAATCATAATTGGGAACTGGGCTAGGACAGCGTCATGCGCAAAGGTATTACGGAACGCGCAAGTTCGGGACATAGAAAAATGTTCACAAAACTGAGATCTACAGCATTTAATGAATCAGCCTGGGCAGACAGCTCAGAACAAGCCTACTCTGACCGGTTTTCAAGATATTCCTCTAATATGCCTGAATCATATAAAGTATTTATTTTATAGGGAGCTTGCACGGACGGAGGCGACGCTATGCACTCTGGGTAGGCAGCCATTTTTTTTGTCAGAGGTGGCCGCGGAGTGGAGCAGTGCAGTCGTGTTTGCGAGCGCTAGAGTAGCGTGCAGATGCGAGCGCGACGCAAATTTCACTCCAAGGTGTGCCGTGCACGATGTCAGCGACACGGGAAGACTACGCTGCAACGCTGTGCCAAAAAGACCGCGAGCGGTACGAAGATGAGACTCTGCGGACTGGACCCATTCACGCTTCGTGTGGTTGATTGATTGACTTGTGGAGTTTCACGTCCCAAAACCAGCTCTGTTATGAGAGACGCCGTAGTGGAGGGCTCCGGAAATTTCGACCACCTGGGGTTCTTTAACGTGCACTGACATCGCACAGCACGCGGGCCTCGACATTTCGCCTCCACTGAAATGCGCCCGCCGTGGCCAGGGATACACACATACGCTTCGTGCGGGCCACTGTGTAAGCGACGTGGACTAGTGGCCGCGCGTCGACAGCTCCTATATTCACGAATTTCTCGTTCGGAGGACGAGTTTTGATACCCGGGAGCAGTTGAAGTCGAGAGAGGCCCCAGAGGGCCACAACATTGTGACGAGTGGCTGGGTGCGGGAGCCGCGGGTCGCAGAGACGGCTGCCGACATTGGCCTTCCGTTCCAGTGGGCTGTGTGCTCACAACCCGTTCAATTTCTCCTTCAAGGCGTCACCATTTCCGGATCTTGGCAGACTCTGGCACGTGCAATTGACTGTTTCCAGAGAGTCACTCGAAAACTTTCTCTCGTGTACAACTGTCGGCAATCCCTGTGCCATGCCGAGGTGCCGCTGATGTCTAGATCTAACGTGTTCACGATACCCAAGGCATCTCCCGCCCCTCGATTGGCCAGATTGCCGCTTATGCATTTCACAACTTCGCGAGGACAGGTTTCACTTTCGTGTTATGCAGATTTCTATGCCAGAGGGATCTCTCGTTTTTTTTAGGTTGTCTCGATGGTTTCTGCATTTTTCTGTCCGACCGAAACCATTCGCGCTTAATGCGTGACCTGCCACTACTGGTATCCTCAAAGTAGATAATCAGAGAGCTATAATATGGCCCCGCGCCTGCTTATATGTGCAAAGTGAGCGCGCACATGTGGGTAGAAAAATGTTGTCGATGCCACAGAGGAGGTTTCTACGAGAGCGGCGTTAAGCGACCTTGCCCCCGCACGGTGCGGCGGACGAGCGTCGCAATGGGGGCCTCCTCTCCGGAAGCGTCCGGTTATCGCCGCCCAGGTCACCGTAAAGGTCGTGAGAAACGCGGCCAGTCGGCCGCTTGCCTCATTCACCAAGGGCTGCTTATCATCGCCTGCCTGCTCCATTTCCCGCTCGTTTCTCCCACGAAGAAAACCACCGTTAGTTTCAGCTTCGGTTCTCGGTACAGTCCAGTTCTGGACAACACATTCACCGGTGATGCCCGGAGCGCAGAGGACCGATCAAGTACTACTGTTGTTATGTTGTCATGTGGGGTTTAACGTCCCAAAACCAGCTCTGATTATGAGAGACGCCGTAGTGGAGGTCTCCGGAAATTTCGACCACCTGGTGTTCTTTAACGTGCACTGACATCGCACAGCAGACGGGCCTCAACATATCGCCTCCATCGAAATGCAGCCGCCGCAGCCGGGATTCGATCCCGCGACCCTCGGATCAGCAGCCGAGTACCATAGCCACTAGACCACAGTGGCGGGGCTGATCAAGTACTGCGCTTCTCATACCAAATGGTAGCGTACTTTTTACCGAGGCAGTGCCGGTTCGCCAGGTTCCTGACGCTCTTGTGCTGCTTGAAAGGACCAGCTAATTCGAAGATTTATATAAGCAATAAATCCCAAAAGCGGAAGCCAAAAGGGAAACCGATAAAGCACTTTCGTCCATAGGTACTTTCGCCTGGTGGTTCAATGCATATTTCTTGACTTCACTATTGCTTACGACAAGGTATCGCACCAGCTACGCCTCATTAAAGTCAGCGTGCTAAACAGTGACCCGAACATCTTAAATGTAATGATTTCCTAAAATGGCAATTCAAAACAATGAAAACTGAAGTGTTTCATGCAGCAATCCACCAAGAAAGCATTGACGTACTTCCGTAACGGAAGTGGTTGTCCGGAAAAACCAAGGAGGTTCCATTAAACTTCCGGAGTGGAAGTCCCTGCAGCCGTCTACGGGGCCAAGTGAAGCCGGCGGCGGCCATGTTACTAGAGCAAAAAGTACGCGGGCGTGCCATAGACGGCAATGTATTTCAGATTACGCAAGAATATAAAAAGGTATAAAAAATGCCAGAGGCGTCTATTTTAAAAAGTTGAACGACACGCTGAGAGTAAATCCTAAGCATTTCTGGCAATATATCAAGAGTTGCGGTTCTGACAGTGTCGGTATAAATGAAATTGTTTATAATAACGAAACTACCACAGATGATGGAGAGAGGGCGAATTGTTTGAACAACTATTTTAAATCTATCTTTTTGCCAATAGAGGACTTTGCCTATTCGTTCCGACGCCAGTAGCATATCTCCAATGAACCCAATTGAGTTCAGCGTAAGTGGCATTGAAAAGCTATTAAAGCAAACAGATGAAACGAAAGCAACTGGCCCAGATGCGATTTCTCCGCGTATTCTGAGACGATGCGCCGAACCAATCTCTCTTTACTTGCACATAATTTATAAACAATCCTTGAAATCAGGCCTCCTACCTGTTGACTGGAAAACTGCCCATGTTGTTCCAATCCACAAGGGGGCATCGAAAAAGGATGCTGGGAATCACAGACCAATCTCTCTAACATCGATAGTGTGCAAGGTAATGGAACACATTCTCTACTCTGGAATAATGAAACACCTCACTGAAAACAATATATTAACTAATGTTCAACATGGGTTCCGAAAGGGGTTGTCGTGCACCACACAACTGGTTGAATTTTATCGTGATCTGGTATCCACCATTGATTCAGGGGGGCAAACTGACTGCATCTTCTTAGATTTCCGCAAGGCATTCGACACGGTAACAGATTCACTCCTCTGCAACAAACTTAAATTACTAAATATAGATTCTGCTGTCCTAAATTGGATTGAAAATTATTTGTGCCAGCGCCGGCAATGCGTCATCTTAAACGGCAAAAGCTCTGATTACGTTGATGTGACATCGGGAGTTCCAGAGGGTTCAGTTTTGGGGCCACTGTTATTTTTAGTTTACATAAGTGATATTTCAGCAGGTATTTCATCACATATTAGATTGTTTGCAGACGATTGTGTTGTGTATAGACAAGTAAAGAGTGACAGAGACCTTACCCAACTGCAAACTGATTTGGAACGTGTTCAAGATTGGTGCTCTACGTGGAAAATGAACCTAAATAATAAAAAGTGTGTCCATGTCTCTTTTACAAGGAAGCGGAAACCAATGGAAACAGAGTATACTTTAAACAATGAACGTCTAAAAAGAGCAGATAGTCATAAATACCTTGGGGTAGTCTTGTCATCCGACTGCTCGTGGAATGCGCATGTAGATGATGTGGGTTGTAAAGCTGGAAAGGCGCTAAACTTTATCCAACGTAATTTAAGAACTTCGGAACTGAACTTAAAAACGACAGCCTATTTAACATGTATACGACCTATATTGGAATACGCTTGTGCCGTGTGGGATCCTTCGCAAGCCACATTGATTGATAAAATTGAAAAAATTCAAAACCTGGCGGCCAGGTTCGTCTTGGGACGGCACAAGAGAGGGGAGAGCTGCACTCAGATGAAAAGTGAACTTGGGTGGGAACTGCTTTCCTCGCGTCGGCAAAAGCTGCGACTGAAGTTCTTTTTTCAGATATATAATGATAAAACAGGAATTAATAAAGAAAAATACTTTAAGGAACCTCATTACCGTTCATCTAGAACTGACCATGTTTTTAAAATAAGAGAATTACGCACCAGGACGAACCTATTCGCGAATTCATTTTTCGTTAGAACTGTTAAAGAGTGGAATGGATTGTCTGCCATGCAAGTGTGCTGTAAGAATGAAGAATTGTTTATGTCGTTTCTGAAACCCCCCTGCTGTAACGCCTTTGGGCAATGCGGGGTAACCTTTGAATAAAGAATAAAGAATAAAGATAGGCGCTCGACTTGTTTTGCAACCTCACGATAAAACATGGAGACAGAATCGAACTTTATGCTTATGCCAATTACCAACGGCGTTTTCTAGTTGAGAAAAAAGTTTTCCCGCGTCCGTACTCAGCTGCAGGCGTCGAGGAAAACAAAAGAACACCGCTGGCTGAGAGGTTCTATGCAAATCGTACTTGCCGGCTTACTCTGTCTGTTAGTAGAAACTAGGTTTTTGTGATGTGGTGATGCGATATAGCGCAAATATGCGGCATTGAGCGACTGCCAGCTGACGTGAAATGCATTCGTGCCCTTTATTTAAGCATGTATCCAACCGATTGAGTACAGCGCATGTTTTCTGCATGTTGCCTTAACTAACCGCGCACGCTCTATTTTCTTTTTTTTTCGTATTTCACGTACATGTTTCCAAATGGTTCGTTGCTCTTAGCGTTTGCGAAGTCTTCTCAGATCCGCGTCTGTCAAGACCCGATGGGTGCGTTCGGAAAACTTTCTCATTTAGTTCTGACTGTAAACGTACATAGGAGATTTCTTACACGGGATACGCGCCGAAAAGCATGCACTTGAAGACAGAGGTTGGGTTGTTCGGTATCACTAGAACAGAGGTGATCGAGCGGCTGTTTTAAGCTTTCCATCCTCCCCTCCGAACACCACATGTTCTCAGTCAGAAGGCTACGCACAGTATTTTTTTTTCCTTCATTTTCGAAACCAGACGTAGCACGGAGAAACACGCCATACGTACGTGCTCGCTGCATTTGCGCATTCGTCAACACGTACGCGTAACAAATCTGCGTCTATGCTCCGGAAAGATGCCCTTCCTCTAAAGTTCGCATACAAACACTGCAGTGACTATCCGAAATGTGCATCAGACGTGTGTTTTAGCAGAACACGAGCCCGTAGCAAATCCTGTATGCACGCATCTGAAAACGAAGCACTAGCAAGTATTTAAAGGGGCACTGATACCAAAATTTGGCTGCTAAGATAGCCTGCGAGATCGATTTTCGTGGACATACAGATGTCATCTACCAAATCTCAATGGCGAACACAGCTCCGAAGATAATTTAAATGAATATTGAAGGTCGCATGCGCAATCGAGCGCTAGACGCCGTACATCGCGACATCGACAGCAGCAAAGGTGACCTGAAGGGGACCCCCAACTTCCGCGACGTCACCACGGCAGCCGAGCTCCGAGAGTGCAGCTAGCAATGATGACGTCATAGCCGCCATTGCTTATTCGCTGCGGCTGCGTTAGTAGACTGCCGGCGACGCCAGACCTCAAGAAAATAGTTGCCACCCAACAACGATGACAGCAACAGCGACAACAACGCGCAGGACGTGCGACAGGCGAAAGAAAACGAGCACGCGGCGGTTGTCGTGCGGAAGTGCGTCACAGTTATGTGTGCTCACGTGTCCGAACTCGTCTACTCCATCGCGAGCGCTAGATGGCGCCAGTTTCACCGGGCGCCTCGTCGTTTTTTGAGCTCTCCCAAACCAAAACTGAAACTAGTGGGTAATAAACATGCCGTAAATAATTATCTGACGCGCGCTGGAGCAAATGATGTGCCGTGTTATGGCTAACAGGTCCCCAGCTACGTATTGCAGCGAAAAAACAGCAGACGAAAATTTTGGTGTCAGTGCCCCTTTAAAGCTTACAGTTATCTTTCATACAGGCGTAGGGAGGTAATATATGGATGCGAATGTATAATATTGCCCTCTATTTAGCAAAATGCACTGAAAACGGGCAGCCGTACGTGAAGAAAGTGAGAAAAACTTACACGTGAAATGTCCTTCCAGGCTTCTTCTCAACGCGATTTGTGCAGCCGAAAGTGACGCGCGAAGTCACCGTTGCCTTCTCAGATATTTAGATGCTTAGGAAAACAGGACACAGTGTTTAAACACCACGAAACAGCGTCACGTTGTCTACGCGCTCCGCCGTCTGCGTGGTCGTCTGCTACTGTTTCCTTGAGCAAGATGGCGGCGACGGCTTCACTTTCGGCGGCACGCTTCCACTCCAGAAAAGTAATGTATAACCCCCTTGGGAAAAACTGACTCACATTTACAATTAAAAGGTACCACTCTCTCGGACTGGAACCCACATTCATCCATTGATGGGCCGGTAGGAGCTGGAAGCTCTGCCGATATATGTACACCACCGCAACTTTTCTTTCCTTATTTTACCGAAATGAAAACTGAAGTTATATTATAGGGAGAGAATGTTCGCACACTCGGCACTCGGGCAAACGCATAAACATGCGTCTAACAAGTGCACCCAGTCAGGAGGAGATCCTAGCGCAGGATAGACATTTCTTACATAGGCCGCTGTTGATCGACTCAGTGGAACGCGGGTTTTCGCCATGGCGATCTCCATAGGCCGTATAAAGCATTGACAATGAACATGTCATAGGTAGGACAAACGATCGCTTGATACAGTGGAAACATTATTGTGTACGGAGTGATGTCAATGTCCTTTTCAATCCTCTTGAAGCCTTGATTCTTACCTATGAACCAGATTTTCTAACACCAACGGAAACTTGGTTAACAGCAGATATTAAAAATTACGAGATAGCCCCTCCAAACTACGCTATCATCAGGAAGCACCGGACGACAACGAAGCGGAGGGTTGGCTATGCCAGTTAAGAAAGAAATTTTGTGTCTAGTGTTACTTGATGTTGCGCGCATTGAGGCTCTTTGGCAAGCTTGGTTTTGTAACGTGGACTGTGGTCGTGGGCTGAGCTTATCGGATTCCTTCGTCTGACCCCAACACCATGCGCGGGCTGCATGAATACGCGAAGCGATACGTATCGGCATCCAGATTAATAATCGCAGGCGATTTCAATGTCCCTGAAGTGAACTAGAAGACGCTGCAATGTAGTTCACCCTGCGCAGATGTGTTACTTGACTATATGTTATCGTTCAACCTCACTCAAATAGTAACTGAACCCACTCGTGCGCAGGGATCCAGCTGTTCCACATTAGATTTACTATTCCTCAGCAATCACTTCGTATATGATGAAACAAAATTAAGCTTGCTAGATGGAATTTCTGATCATAAGCTCATCCTCTGTAATGTACCCCTACGCGACGCGGTTAATCCTCAGCCAATCATCGTCCACCCGGACTACAGTAAAGCTAACGACCATAGTATACTTCAATATTTAATTATTGACTCGTTCCTGACACATTCTCAACACAGCAGTACCGACATCGACACCTTGTGGCTCGCGTTAAAAGCGATTATATCCGACTGCATAAATAACTACGTACCAGCTAAAAAAAGAAACTTAGCAAGCGTAATCCATGTATAACGCGTGACGTTATACATGCCAGACGTAAAGTCAAGAGGGTAGAAATAAACCCATTAAACTGATTACAAGAAACGCATTAAAATTTACGCATCACAACCTCAGCACAGCTATCCAGTGTATGGAATCAAAAATTAGGTCAGGTAAAGAGTTTTACTTTACTAACACACCGACTATCTTTTTGGAAACTGCCCCAACGAAGTTTTGGAATTATATAAACCCGAAAAATCGAGCGAAGAGGGATCCATAAATGAAGATTAGCTCAACGCCAATTCGCTCAACGACTACCTTTGCTCCGTTTTTACGGAGGATGACGGCACACTAGCGCACACAGGCCCGCCTATAATAAAGCCACCTAGAACAAATTACATTAGACAAAGAATGAGTGCTTAACTTGCTACGGAATGTGGACCCGAAGAAAGCATCAGGACCTGATCATATATCAAATACTTTCCTCCGCAGATACGCATTAGTGGATGGCGAAGTACTTGTCAGTAATCCTTCAGAAGTCATTGTCCTCGGGCACTCTCCTTAAGGACTGGAAAACAGCAAATGTCAAACCAATTCATAAATCAGGAAGTAAAACCGAGCCTTCGAACTATAGACCAATCTCACTAACCTGCACAGTCTGCAAGCTACTAGAGCAGATTATCCTCAAGCATATCATTAAGCACCTTGAAAAGGAAGAAATACTATCACCTTCTCAGCATGATTTTCTAAAAGGTGTTTCCACGGTCACGCAACTAATTGAGCTCGTTCACGATGTATCTTTAAGTATTGATGAACAGAAACAAATTGATCTAATATTTCTAGATTTTTCAAAAGCTTTTGACCGTGTATCACGTAAGAAATTAATGTATAAACTTGAACTTGCATTAGGGAAAGGACCTATTCTAAAGGGATTAAAGATGATCTTTCAAAACGCACTCAGTTTATAGAAGTTATTCCGCGATATTCCATTAAATCTATCGTAAGATCCGGAGTCCCACCAGGAAGTGTTTTGGCACCAGTTTTATTCCTTATTTACATAAATGATCTGCCCTGTGACATTCCTGTCACTGTTAGGCTTATTGCCGATCAGTGGGTTTTATACCAAATACTGATTTCCCATAGTGATCTCCTGCCTTGGAACGACAGTTTGTCATTATTATTGAAATGGTGTAAAGATTGGCAAATGACATTGAATATTAAAAAATCACTTGCTCTATAACCAACGCGAAAAAAACACAAATACAATTTCAACTACACCAAAAACAACGATGCACTCAACAGAGTGAATGAGTACAAGTACCTTGGATTAATGCTAACTCGCGATTTTCAATGGGAACGCCATGTAAACAATGTTACCGCGACCGCACTAAAAAAGTTGTTTTTCTTAAATAGAAGTCTCAGATTAGCCCCCCTCAAGCACAAAGCTGACAGCATATCAAACCATTGTGAGGTATACTTTGGAATACGCCGACGTTGTTTGGTTCCCTTCAACCAAAGAACTCGCAAATAAACCGGAAGCAGTCCAGCAAAAGGCGTTGCGATTTATTTACAATAAATACAGGCTAACAGATTCGCGCATGGCATTGCTAAAGTACGCTGGTATCCTCACATTACATAACCGAGCGAAGTGAGCACGGTTTAAAATGATGTACCAACTTATTCACAAAGAAATAAAAATAGACAGTTCCAAATATTTATCGATAAAGCAAACACGACCGACCTTGCACAAACACGCTCTTTCATTAAATGGACACACAATACATGCGGAAAGTCATAAGAACTCATTTTTCCTTCTAATGACGCGTGAATGGAACAAGCTGGATCCCAATATAACAAACAGCACAACAATGTCTACCTTTTTACAACTGCTCGAAAACGAATTACACGCTTCACCATTATGAATCACAAATACCATAAACTCTTGCTGAGCCACCCTTTAGCAATTTTTATATTTTAACGGCGTGCTACCTTGTTTTATGACGTGTTGTTTTGTAGATTCTATTTTCCTTGTGGTTGTTGTTCCTTTTATTTACTAACACCAGAACAATGCCAACTTTGAAATCCCAGTTAAATCATTTTACAGTATACTAATGGTCTGTCTTTTGCTAGTTAAACCAGCTTAGAGTACGTACCGTCCTTATCATGCTATTGGTCTATCTTTTGCCTCGTGTTCAACGTGCATTTCATCAACCTCTTGTATTATTACTGGTGGTTCCTGAGTGCAGTGTTTTTTTTTTCTTTCTTTTCTGTTTCCTTTTTTTCGCACTCAAATTGCTAACCTAATTTCAGTAGCTATTGTAGCCCATTAGGATTACTCGATGTACTACCGAGAATTTACTACTGCATATTCATCTTTTATGTTGCTTTTCCCATTACAGTTCTATTATAATTACTGTTATAATTTCTTTACACATCGCTATTGTTTATATCTGTACATGTCCTCTCTGTAATGATCCAGATTGAATCGAGAGTATAAATAAATAAATAAATAAATAAATAAGTAAATAAATAAATAAATAAATAAATAAATAAGACTTCGTTGGAGAATGTCCGCCAAAATTATTGCGCCTGTACAATCAATGAGACCGTGATAAATTGTTTCAGCACGTGAACAGAGTCGGCCGTTCGTGGACCATGGCACGAAGCAGCCCCTCGCGTTCAACCAGCTTTTAACAGGAAGTGTTTCCGAATGCAGTTTAAAGAAAATTGTTTTAACACCGGGAGGTAGACATATTTCAGAAACACTTCTAAGTACATACTGATGAGGCCGATTTAAATAAGGTGTCCGATACGAAGGATCTGGGATAATCGAGTCAACTAGTGCTGCAGAAATCGCTTTTCGGCTCGCGGTGAAAATGTACTCTAGGCTAAACCTAACTTTCAGGAAAACGAATGAGAAAACGACTTCCTTGAGAAAGCGCCAGTGACACCGTGAAACATCTTTGGCATGCGACGACACTACTATATCAGGAACGCAATGGACGAATCGGATCTGCAACCATTCACGCAGAAACGGATGGCATTTTCGCGAAAACAAAAGAAGCGAGAAACAATTTTCCTGGCCAAGCGGTGGACTAATCTGAGGCGAGGGAAAGCGCTAAGCTAGTATTGAGGATCAACATGCAAAAAACAAAGGTCATGGTGAGTGGCATGGCGAAAAAACGGGTCTTCACGATTGAAAACCAGACATTAGAAATCATAGATGTACCTATATCTACGAGAGCCATACATGTGAAAGAAACAATACATGTGAAAGAAATCCACCGTAGAATAAACACGGGATGGCGCGCATACGGGATTGATTGATTGGTGGGGTTTAACGTCCCAAAACCAGCTCTGATTATGAGAGGCGCCGTAGTGGAGGTCTCCGGAAATTTCGACCACCTGGGGTTCTTTAACGTGCACTGACATCGCACAGCACACGGGCGGCGCGCATACGGGAGACATTCCCAACTCATGAAGGGAAACCTACCACTATCACTCAAGCTATATAACTACTGTATTTTGCCAGTGCTGACATACGGGGCAGAATGTCGGAGAATTACGAAAAAAGCTCGAGAGGAAGTTAAGAACCGTGCAGCGGGCGGTGGAACTAAAAATAATAGGCGTTACATTAGGAGATAAGAAGACAGCGAGGTCGGTCAGGGAACAGAGGGGGGTCGTCGATAAAATAGTTGATGTTAAGGCTAGATAACCGAATGACGGTTAGAACGACGGAATAGATACCAAGAGAGGGCAAGCGTAGCACTGGACGACAGCGTGTAAGATGGGGGATGAGGAGGAGGAATAAATATTTATTCTTATAAACGGCGATTTTCGCCCGAGGTGGGCGGCTCTCTCAGTGCACACAGACGTTACCTGATGCCGCCGCCCGTGCCTGGTGCAGCAGACTTCGCTAGTGCAAATTAAGAAATGTGCAGGCATCAGATGGAATTAGCTCGCGCAGGAAAGGCAACGATAGAGACCACTAGGAGAGGGCTTCGTACTGCAGTGCACACAAGAGATGATGATGGTGGTGGTGGTGGCGGTGGTTTAACGTAGTTTTGCACTTGGCTATGAATTTTCTTTTCTGTATACCGACGGCGCTTTTACGTACCAGGTATGCGGCAGGCAGGCGATCGGCACGACGCCACAACAACTGAATAGCGAGCACAGGAAACGCACAGCGGTTTCTATTTTTTTTATGGGAAAATGTTTTTTGAGAACGCGGCTGCAGCAGGCAATTATATAAAAACCAAGTGTCAGAGATTGATATCTCTTTCCTGAAGTCGTTGATACTTTCATCAGAAATAATATAATGCCTTAAATAGGGGTGTAAAATAAAAGTCAATGTTACAGACAGGGTCCAAGTCAGTTTATTATCAATCAGTTGTACATTGAAAGAGATACGGGGAGATATAGAGACGAGGGTCCCATAGTCGAAGACTCCAGTGGGACCCACGGTTAATAATTTTCAAACAATGGGGAAGCATAAACAGCGAGCAAGTGGACCAAAAACAAGAAACAAATGGAACAAAGAAATGTCCAAGGAATGTACGAAGTATTGTATGCAAAGAAGCTTAGTCGGATGTTTTAATTCATGAAAAGTCTTGAAGGTGAAGGGTAAATCATTCAGCAGATTTGTGCTCGTCAATGTCCAAGTCGTTTTGTCATAGAGTGTAAAAAGCGCAAAAGAAAGTTATTGCATGTTCAAACCTCGTATCATCTAAGATACTTCGAATCGATAAATTCATATCGCGACTCGCTCCTACACTTGAACAAGAATTGGCCTCCCTGCTGGCATGCTTGGCCACCACCTCCCACGCGATGTCTACAATTGAACCCTGGCCCCAGTGTCCAGCATCTGACCACGGCGGCGTTCAGCGCTGTGAAGCGGCACAGGGTGCTAACAATCACTGGATCCGGACAGGCCGCCACTAGAAAGTAAACCTTGGAACGTTCAACACAAGATCCCTCTCCAGCGAAGCTAGGCTAGCGGAACTACTCGAGGAACTACAAGGCGTTAGTTGGGATATCATTGGTCTTCGCGAAGTTAGGAGAGCAGGTGAAGCTTACATAGGATTAAACAACGGACATGTCCTCTGTAATAGTGGGTACCCGAAAAGAGAGAATATGGCGTCGGGGTTACTAATTCGCAAAGACATAGCCGGCAACGTAGACGAATTCGACAGCATTAACGAAAGGGTAGCATGCGTCGCAGTAATACTGAGTTAGTCGCGTAAACTTAACATAATCCAGGGATGTGCGCCAACAAGCCACGACGACGAACAAGTAGAAGAGTTCTATGAGGATATCGAATTAGCAATAAGAAGAGAGCGGACACAATACACAATAGTCATGGGGGACTTCAATGCAAAAGTAGCAAGGAAACAAAGTGGAGAACAGGCGATTGGCAACTACGGCGTCGGCCGTAGGCATAACCGTGCGGATATGCTAGGGCAATTTGCCGAAAGAAATCGACTCCGAATAATGAATACGTTTTTTTACATAAACAGAAGAATAGGAAGTGGACTAGAGGTCATCAGAGCGAAAAACGAATAATTTGAACTTCCTCTAAACAACAAGTTCGAGGCTATAGGCCAAAACGATGAATGATTTAGAAGAAATAAACGAAACCGTAACGAAAAGAATCCGTGAAACTGCGAGAGAAGTTGGGGGTAAAGCAACAAAGCAAGTAACAAGTAAGTTGCGCCAATCTACCAAAGAGTTAACAAAAAATGCCAACAAATGAAGAAACTTCATCCAAAGATAAAATAGAATTCGCAAAGCTATCAAAACTGATCAGTAAAGCCAGGCACAGAGATGTACAATGAAAGTGTCATAGAGAGGACCAGCGATCGCTTTAAACAGTACAAACCTAATTGTGTACGAAGTGATGTCCATGTCCTTTTAAGAGTCCGCTGGGGAGTGTCCCCCAAAACTATTGCGCCTGTACAAACAATGAGACAGTGATCAACTATTTCAGCACGTGAACAGAGTAAATAGAGGAAGCACTAGAGAAAGGCACCAGCATTAAAAAAGTCAGAAAGAAACTGCACTTAGGACAAAATAAAATGCATGCGCTAAAAGACAAACAAGGTAACTTTATCAACAATTTTAACGAAATATAAAGGTAGCAGGAGATTTCTACTCTGAACTGTGCAGCTCTCAGACAGACCGGTACCAGAGGAACCGTGTATGCATAGATTACAGTAACTTTTCCAAGAAGAGTGTTGTATAAAAGATTAGAGTCGCAATTTCTGCCTTTATTGCGATGTACTGAAGCAATTTGTTCCCGAAATTCGGCTAGTACACGTTTGGTTATAATCCGTGTAGCTTTTGTCGCATGTTCTGGTGTAACACGCGATAGTGCGTGCTTCCGAATGAAACAGACCAAAGGCTCATCGAACTGACAAGCACTGCACAGCACTTTTTCATGATTAGTCTGACAGAAGTCATTCAAAATTTCACCCGATGCATTGACGCGAGTTGGCAGGGTAATATTGTTTGAAAAGCCGTACATTGATAATATGAATTCACTTACAGATATATTAGCATATTTTAGTATATCAATATTGAAGTCACCCAAGACTACAGAAGGTACGTTGAGGGATGACAGACAATAAAGTAACATTTCAAACTGGCGGAAAAATTCAACGAGTGGCCCAAAGGGAGGCCTATAGACGACGACTGTTAATAAATTTTTACGTCTTGCAAATAAGAGTTCGTAATTAGATGACGTCGTAGAACGTGCAGTCATCAGTTTGTATTGAACAGCGCTTTTAGTATACCCGGCTCCCTTTTTTACGATCTCTGTTCATATACACATGCTTATAACCGTCTATTCCATTACATCGTAAATGACGCAGTACCAAGTTTCCGTAAGCGACAAAATATCAAAGCCCCAAAACAGCAATAACGCATTTAATTCTCTTAGTTGTATAAGCTTTGTGCGCTAGAGTGGTAGAAGGACAGGAAACTAGAATGCTTATCCTCTTCCACAACAAAAGCCCGCAATGAAACTGGGTTGAGACAAGAAGCGTAGTCGAGTGGGACCATGAGACTTCCATCGCATGATGTCAGATAACCCAGATAAATTTTGGGAAGTTATAAATCCGCACTCACACCGAACAGTCGCTATTCCTAACACAGCAGGTGATCCCTTACCGGATTTCGACTGCGCTAACATCATGAACTCCACATTTTCATCAGTTTTTACCCTAGAATCAAACGACCCTCTTCCAGAGTTCTCTACCTTATTCATGCCAGAGATGCGTGACATTTCCTTTTCCGTAGACGGTATTTGTTGTTTAATTGATAAGCTCCAATTGTCATCATCAGCTGGCGCTGACAGAATCACTTTAAAACTGCTGAAAAATACCAAAATTATTTCTGCTTGATTTCTATCGTTGCTGTTTTCCCAGTCATTAACCACAGGTAAGCTGCCAACGGAATGGAAGTTGGGGAAGGTTTTTCCGGTCTACAAATCAGGTAATAGAGAATCACCACTAAACTACAGCCCAATTTCCATAAAAAGCATCCTTTGCAAACTGATGGAACATGTCATATTCTCCCACATAATGGATTTTCTTGACTCTCATAACTTTCTCACTCTTCCCAGCATGTTTTTCGAAAAGGACCATCATGTGAAACACAATTAGCCATCTTCGTTCATGATTTACACTTAAATCTCGATATTAATACACAGACTGATGCACTTTTCCTGGATTTCGCTAAGGCATTTGACAAGGTAGCTCATCAACGACTACTGCTAAAACTTCCACATCTTAACCTTCATCCTAACGTTCTAAACTGGATCAAACAATTTTTGTCCAAACACTCTCAGTTTGTTCAAATAAACAACAACTCTTCTAACCAACTTCGAGTAACATCAGGTGTTCCGCAGCGTTCTGTACCAGGTCCCCTTCTTTTCTTAATATATATTAATGATCTACCCCTCTGTGTCTCTAGTAATATTCGCATATTTGCTGACGACTGTGGTGTTTACCGCACCATATCTAAAAGAAATGAGCAAATTTTGCTCCTAACTGACCTAAGCAATATTAAAAACTGGTGCGATAAATGGCTAATGCTACTAAACCCTTCTAAGTGCAAGGCTATGTCAATAACCCGCCGTCGCAGTCCGTTTCTCACATTTTATATAATAAATAATGAACCCATCGAATCAGTCAAGTCCTTTAAATACCTAGGCGTCACTTTAACTAATGACATTGATTGGTGTTTACGTATTAGGAACATTGTGGCATCTGCTAACAAAAAGCTAAAATTCTCCAAACGTCATTTACTAAAACCTCCTCCTCACGTAAGACATTTAGCATACACATCTTTCATCAGACCTAAACTAGAATACGCTTCTCCCACCTGGTGTCCGCATGAAAATTACCTCATCAACGCCCTTGAATCCGTTCAGAATCGCGCTGCTATATTCATTCACTCAGCATATCCATACGACATCAGCATATCGTCATTAAAATCAGCCTCAAACCTACCATCTCTTTCGCGTAGACGTCGCATTTTCAGCTTATCATTATTTTACAAATTTTTTTACAGTTCTCTTGCCATCGCACCATACATCTCACCGCCAGGGCGCGTATCACATCGCGCAGGTCATTGTTTAAATTCTGCTCGCCACAATGTGCGCACTGTCACCTTCTCGTCTTCTTTTTTTCCCTCGTGTTGTTGGAGACTGGAACGGCCTTCCCTACGACATCGCTGCCATCAACTGTCCATCTGCTTTCGCAGAACAAGTGTCTGCATTTTGTTTTACAATCATCATCATCATCATCATCATCATCATCAGCCTGTTTAGGTCCACTGCAGGACGAAGGCCTCTCCCATCGATTTCCACTCCACCCTATCCTGAGCGAGTTGGTTCCACTTTATGCCCGCAAACTTTTTAATTTCATCGCTGCATCTAACCTTTTGCCTGCCTCTGTTGCGTTTTCCCTCTCTTGGTATCCATTCCGTCGCTCTTACTGTCCATCTGTTATCTTTTATCCTCGTGACATGTCCTGCCCAGGTCCACTTCTTTCTTTTAATTGATATAATAATATCGGCTACACCTGTCTGTTCTCTGTTTTATTTTTGTAATCCCACCCCTTATTTAACACTCCTGTCGGGGTCTTTAAGGAATAATGAATGAATGAATGAATGACAAAGAACAAATGCTATCAGAACAGTACGTGTAGCAGCAATGTTCATTAAACCCTTTGCACAAGATCACTTTCGCGAAAGGCACCATCGAACATGCCCATTCTTTTGGCACACCTCGATTGTTTTTCCTTTGTCTGCCAACAGAGTTCATTGGGTTTGTCGAAAATGCACAAGTCTTTCTGCCGAAGTCGTCCACCGTGAACATGACCCCGATCGGAAGGGAGCTATCACCACAGGTTTCTTACAAGCAAGTGGATGCCGCCGATGGAGGCAGTCAAGATCACATTCTGATAGCCCAGCTACATGAAAACACACCGGGCCCATTCCGACGGGTTGGCTTGCCGCACGGCATCAGTTGCTCCAGCTTTGTTTCATGCGTGCGCTTATAGAACGACGGTTGGCTTGGAAATTCGCGTGAAATTGTAAGCGCGCGAAGCAGGGCTGGGCAGTGTATCGCGATACAAGAGTATCGCGATACTATGCAGGGTATCTCGTTACTTTTTCTTATCCCGGGAATGAGTTGAGACGTGTTTACGCGCGAAAATTTGGTGCCGTTCCAATTCTGTTCCGCTCTTTCACCCACCGGATAGCGCTTGGAACGGCCCTTACAGCGTAATCCGCAGAAAAAGTTTTTCCAGTCACTCTAGCCACAATGAAATTAAGCACTTTGGTATCACGCGGCCGAGCCGGCCAAACAGTATGTAAGCGGCGTCCCGTTGTACAGTAGGCAAGGTTTAGCACTCGTATCGCATGCTCTGCAGTCTTGGGAACGGCGAAGACGGGCAAAGCATCACGGAAGCACACATAAAAAGAACGAGAAATGGCGAACGGTGAACGCTGTGCTGCACAGTTTATCTTTGATGGCATGTTCTTTGAACCCTTGGAAAGCGGATCCAATGCTTCGGTGCTCAAAGAATTTCTGCTTCTCCGCAGCGGTAGAGAGTCTTCTCGTTCGCGAGTCTTGCGTCGAGGTCAAACCAACGATGTCTACATGAAGGCCTATTTGAGAAGCTTCTGCTGCTGAAGTGTAATTAACACGCCGAACTTTTCAACAAAACAATAAATGTATACTTTTTCACAAATCGTTCGTTAGTGATTCCAGCACTTCGCTTGAGCTATGCTATTCATAGCATAGCTAATACTGTTGCCGCCAAGTATGTCGATTTCGGTGTACAATGTGTCTTACTCTAAATGTGATATAGTATAATTTTTTATTGTAACTGATATCTGTACATATCTTTTTATTAACAATTACGTACAGTGTAAGCCCCCTTTGTAATGGCTTAATGGCAGTCAGCGTACTGTTATGAAATAATGAATAAATTGCAAGTTGCAATGCGCTGCAACGTGATAAATATTATGCTGCACTTAAATGTATTTACGGATTATGAACGTCCCCGACATAGAAAAAAGTATTCCAGTATTAGTATTGCTGTATCTGTACTCCGGAATACCTTTTTCGTCTTTTTGCAAAAGTATGTCTGAAATATCCCGCTACGTCTACTACAAATGTATCTCAGTATCTGTATTTTAGGCTTCCAAACCGTGTATTTCTACATCTGTATTCCGGAATGCTTTTCCGGGTATCTCTGCCCAGCCCTGGTGTGACGTCATCGCGGCAGTGAAACTGCAGCCACCGGTTGGCGGAGAAAGTGTCCTTTTTCCAAGCTCCATGTTTGCATTCCAGAATATGAGCTTGCAGAAGTTGACGCTGAGCTTTCGTTGTTGTTTTGTGGGGTTTTACGTCCCAAAGCCAGTTCTGATTATGAGAGACGCCGTAGTGGAGGTCTCCGGAAATTTCGACCACCTGGGGTTCTTTAACGTGCACTGACATCGCACAGCACACGGGCCTCAACATTTTGCCTTCATCGAAATGCAGCCGCCGCGGCCGGGATTCGATCCCGCGACCCTCGGATCAGCAGCCGAGTACCTTAGCCACTAGACCACCGTGGCGGGGCAAACGCTGAGCTTTCGAGAGGACACTGTAGTCGCAAGCGGTCAACACAGGTGTCTTCAAGCGCAAAAAAAAATATGGAACCAAACCCCGGGCTTCGCAACTCAAGTTGAAATTTAGGTGGTCTTTGAAGACCGCAACGCGGTTCGTCACATAAACGAAGTGGCGGATCTGGGTGATAATGGGCTGGCTTCACGCCTTGCGAAGGTTTGTGAAGTTGAGTGTCAGACAAAATCTCGAGAACAGTGCTTTGCGAGCAATGCCTTGCTCACATTGAATTATGAACAAGGCTCCCGTGTGGGAGCCCGAACATCAATATATTTGCAATTACCTTGGCCGGCGTCCAAATGTGCTTTTACCAATGTTCCGTATTAGACGTATTTTTAAACCGTGCCTTGTTTGTGTCAATTGAAGATGGTTTGTCGGATTGTCAAGATTGCTGTTCTCAATATTCCCAAAACGATGTCTATTAACTAAGTAAAACATTTAGCGCAAGACAAACGACAGGGCACAGAGAAAGGAGAGAGCGTTACTCACATCTGTTTGTCAGCGAGGAAACGGATCACTGTATATATGCTTTAAGTCACGCATGCGCATACTACAGGGGTAGAATACATAGAGCACGCGTACTTCCACGGAAGGTGAAACTCGGTAAGCTTCAAGACGGCTGGCTTGGAGGGCAAGTCTAGAAGAGGCGTTGCCGATACTCTGAGGGGACCTCCGCAAGAAGTCACGTGGACCACTACGTGTGCACCCTTGCATTCTTTCTGACTAATATTTAGGGCATCCTCCCTTAGCCGGCCGTTAGATCAACACTAAGTATGGCCGATATACATTTCTACACAGGACACATAGCAATGGAATAAACCACCCCTTCAGGGCACTCACGGTGGTCCTGAACCACCGCTCGGTCTTGGTGAAAAAAACATTCTACGGCTAGCCTACGCTGTACATCTCAGCCAAATGCTGCATTCATACGCGAAGCGCAGCGTTCACAAGTGCAGCACCAAGTTTTCACTTCCTCCGGAGCCCTCGACTCAAAAAGACGCTTATGCTCCTTGTATATCTAGGATCGCGCCATGTGCTGCGTTATCAAAAGCTTTCTTGAGATCCAGTCCGAGGATGGCCCGGGTGTATCTCGATTTATGGTCAAGGATTTGGTAATCCACGCAAGACGCCATGCTGCAGCTGAAATACTCAAGAAAGCTCAAGAAAGCTTTTGATAACGCAGCACATGGCGTGATCCTAGATCGAATCTCGAGCCTTAGCATGGGAGAGCGAGCGTACAATTACGTCAGAAACTTCCTAACAAACAGGAAAACGAGAATCACCATAGGGGACGTTAAATCAGACTTCTGCGAGACAGGCAGCAAAGGAACACCACAGGGCTCCGTGATTTCGCCGATGCTTTTCAATTTGATAATGATTGGTCTACCGAGTGAACTCGACAAAATCCCGGGAGTTCATCATTCAATATATCCGGATGATATCACCATGTGGATAGGCGACGGTAGCGACGGCTATATCGAGCAGAGACTTCAAGAAGCCGTAATCACAGTGGAGAGATACCTAGAAGGTACGGGCCTTCGATGTTCGCCAGAAAAATCGGAACTCCTTCTATACAGGCCCACGCTCAAAGGTAGGCCTCCCAAATCATACGAAGGCAGACGCGAATATGAAGAAATAAAAGTGAACACCGCGGATGGCAAAACGATACCCACAGTTCAGCAGCTACGGCTCGTCGGACTAATCATCGAGTCCAAGGGAAGCAACGGGGAAACTGCACGCAAACTAGAAGCCAAAGTCGCTAACGCGATGAGGCTGGTGCGCAGAGTTATCAACAGACACCGAGGCATGGGGGAGGCAAGCGTCATGCGCCTAATCCAGGCCTTCGTAATTAGTCATATTGCATACGTAGCGGCCTTCCACAACTGGAACAAAGCAGAAACCAACAGAATTAACGCCCTAATAAGGAGTCTATAAAGAGGCCTTAGGCATTCCGGAATATGCGAGCACGGACCTACTCCTAAAATTAGGAATGCACAGCACTCTAGAGGAGATAGCCGAAGCCCAACGCATCTCGCAACTAGAGAGACTGTCCGCGACGAAAACGGGCAGAAACATATTGGTAAAACTGGGTATTACATACCACGTTCAGCACGGCGAGAAACGGGACATTCCTAACCCAACCAGAACCCAACTTGTGATCAATCCACTCCCCAGAAACATGAACCCGATCGCTAACAGCGAACGCAGACGTCACAGAGCGAAAGCACTGCTAAAGACACACGGCACGAGTGACAAATCCTTATTTGTGGACGCGAGCCCGTACACCAAGCAGAGAGCACATGTCGCAGCGGTGGTCGACGCGACCGGAAAATGCATAAGCGCATGTACAGTCCAAACATCCCGAATAGAGGAAGCAGAAGAGGTGGCCATCGCCATGGCCCTCACCTCGACTAAACATAACGTTGCTCTGAGCGATTCACAGGTCGCGATCAGGAATTTTGCGCAAGGACGAATCTCGCAACAGGCCCTGCGAATTCTAACAAATAGCCAGGAACTGAAGCTTTCGAAGGACCCCAGATATCTAATCTGGTTCCCGGCACACACAGACACAGACGCACCCAACCCGAACGAGATGGTCCACGCGCTGTCGCGAGCACTAACCCACCGCGCAGCCCATGGGGCATCCTCAACGGGAGATGCTGTTGCCGAAGACGAACCAATCAAGGAAAGGCTAACCAGTTATGCGGAATACACAAAGTACTCGAGGCGGACTTTCCCTCCACCTCATCCAAAATTAGATAGGAAACAGGCGACCGACTGGCGCAAATTGCAAACAAAGTCTTATCCCAGCCCTGTCCAGTTAAACAGGATGTTCCCAGAACTCCACCCAGACTGTATATGTAAAGTCTGTAAAACAGAAGAGGCTTCCCTAAGTCATATGCTATGGGGCTGCCCCGATTAGCAAACAGACTCCCCAGAACCTCTCCGGGAGCGATGGCGGAAAACTCTGCTCAGCTCCGACCTAAAGGACCAAACCTGGGCTATCCAGCAGGCCAGGGAGGCTACAGGAAGACAGGTTCTTCAGCCCTCCATCTGAGCGGTCTGGCCCGGACCAGCAACTAGCCGGATCTCGAAATAAAGTTGTTTCACTCACTCACTCACTCCTTGTATATGCTCTGTTTCGTCATAGACAGCGTTCAAGGAGGACCGCTGCTGTTGGCCGATGGCGGACATAAGTTAAACCACCAAGCTTGCACCCGTGTGGTGCGTTTTAGGGGCGAAGCTCCTCTTAGTCTAACCTTGTCACGCGTCAGTCGTCAGGCGTAACCCGCGTGCCGGGAGGCACGCGCTCGCCCTCGGCGCGTGCTTCCCGGCGCGTGCCTCTCTCTCTGTCTCCCGGCGCGTGCCTCTGCTGTCTTGTGAGAGAGAGAGAGAGAGAGACAGAGAGAGAGCGAAAGGCGCGCGTTGGCTATGAAAACGCTCTTTCTTAGAGATTGATGATGATTGTGGTTCCGTTAGGAAAGGACGCTAATTTCTGCAGCCCATGTAGGGAGCACGGCTAAGCGTCCGTAGGGGTGGGGGAAAGGGAGTGAACGGGATAGAGAGGAGAGAAACGCCGTAGTGGAGGGCTCCGGAAATTTAGACCACCTGGGGTTCTTTAACGTGCACTGACAACGCACAGCACACGGGCCTCTGGCATTTTCGCCTCCATCGAAAATGCGACCGCCGCGGCCGGGATCGAAACCGCGTTTTTTGGGTGGCAGCCGAGTACCGTAACCACTACACCACCGCGGCGGAGCGCTACCAGCTCGCAAAGAAGAACGCGCCCTCACCCGCGAGAGACAACGTTGGCGCAGGCAGCGTCTCCTAGCGAGTTTCTTGATTGAGAAATACCCACTGCTCGCGTTGGACGAGCGTTCACCGGCAACCCATATATATATATATATATATATATATATATATATATATATATATATATGCACTGGATCTTGACTTGCAATGAAGTGCCAGTGGGAGATTTCACTTGTGCATAGTTGAACCATGAGGATTCGTAGCGTGCGCGTTAACTAAATTAATCCGGAACTCGGCACGATCTACGATGAACCTCCCGAGCTTCGCCCACTCATCATCATTCACTCCGTGGATATGCTGTAATTTTTTTAGAACCGAAAGTGCGCGTGCTCTGCACTCGCTTTTCTTTTAGTGCTCTGCGCTCAATTCATTTAGTGTTAGCCCAATTAGTCAGATTAATCAGGCTTGATTCAATGGTTTATTTTATCGTAGGCGCCTAGGCAAAATAGGTGCAGCGAATATGTTAAACTGTATTTGTTAATTAGCAAGTTTCATAGATACCTGTGAAACGTGTCCGTAAACTACCTTAGCATCGATGTGAACGGAAGAGTACAATAATTGCCATAAATATAATTTCCCAAGGAGCCAACAAACGCATGCAAGCAACTTCTAAGAAATGGTAGACGATTTCCAAACCTTAATCAGTCATTGATCAGTGATTGTAGATGGATTTATACTCTATGGGACTCCAATGCGCCACCTTCTAGGACTCAAGAACATGACCGGAGTCGAATCCAAAGTATTTTTTGTATGAGGTAGATTAAAAGACGAGGATGGATTAGGGTGTACTTGTGTGGATTAGAGGTGAATAAGGCGCATTTTGGTGGGTTAAAACAGACTAAAGTGCCTAATATGGACTACGGCATACTGGAGCGGATTACTACAGATTAAGTTATGCTGGATTAAGAAGGATTACAGCAGCTTAGGGTTGACTAAGGTCGATTAAAATTGATTATGCATTCATATGTTCAGCTTCATTAGGTGTAGCTTATTAGTCTGAGATGAATTAGGCTTGACTTAGTCTTATCTTATTTAGACATTACTTAATTCTAGATCAATAGGCTCAGCCTAATTAACTTAAACTTATTCAGACATGACTTAATAAGTCCGACTTATTTAGTGACACCATAATTATGCTTGAATAATTTAGTCTTAACTTAATTAGGCTTGGTCTAATGAGTCTACGCCGAGTCATGATACACTGTATTACATAAGCTTAATTAAGTGTTGCTTAATCATCATTACTTCATTTAGGTATGATTCACTTAGTGTCAGCCCAATTAGTCAAATTTTTCAGCCTTGATTCAATGGTTTCTTTTATCCTAGCTTAATTGTACTCGGCCTCACTTACACTAGACTTAATTATATTAATTGATTACGCTCCATTTAATTTGCTTTACCTTAAGTAAACATACGTTAATTAGTATTGTATCTTAATTACTCGATAATTATTACTCTCACATAATTAGATATTACATTCATAATGGCCTAGTTGTCCTTGAATCAGCTAGCCTGGCTTGCTTAGGCATGTCTCAAATAGGCTTCGCTTATTTAGTCTTAAATAGGTTTCACTAAAATTAGGCCTTACCTAAATAGTATCAGTAAGCCAAACTTGGTCTTAGTATAGCTTGGCATGGTCATGCTATCATTACATTGCCTAGCGGAGTTTTCTACAGATTTCCTAGTTTCACCAATAGCTCGAACAGCTTCGCTATTAAAATTGAAGTAGTGTATATTAGGGTGTATTCGCACTTTATATTAGTGCATCCGTCTTACCGCATCTGAACGTATCCTTATTCCACATTAATCTGTCCGCAACTGTGGTTCGAGTCCTGAAGGTATTCTTTTGGAGTGATAGCTAGTAGTCGCGCGTTTGAGCCCGACAGCGTGATTAACCCATCTACAATAACTACTCAACCATTAAGAAACTTGGGGATACGCGGAACAAAGGCGTTGGCAGTTGCGCAGTTCGTCCTGACGCTGTCGTATGGCCAATATCGACAACAAGCAGCTTACAGACAAAGTATGCGCGCAACACTTCCAAGCCCATAGCGAGTCTAAACGTGTACGATGAAAGAAAGCAAAGCTTTGGAGGATCGAAAGAATGCAGTGATCGCGAGGGCATGCGACCGAGCCCAAGCGCGGAGTAAGCAGGCGGCCACAAGCGAGTGCTGCCAACCGCCGCGCGCTTTGGATAAGCCGCTCTGATGCGTCGCTGAAGCCCTGTGATGTGACGCGTGGGCGGGGAGCCCCCTTCGACCCCACCGGGCGGGGAGCCCCCTTCGACCTCTATGGGCTCTTTTCCGCAGTGCTGAGACAGGACTGGAAAGGGAGGTTTTCCGGTGGCAATATCTTGGCTCCTGAAGAATCTCTGTGAAAAGATTCTGGCCGCTGTGAATTCTGAGAGGCTTTCAATACCCACCCAGCCGTTGTCGAAACGAAGCCCTCAGTACCCTTTTAACGAAGGCTTCATCATGCGTGGTACGGCACCCTCATATGCCGTCGCAGCGAACACGGGGGCGCCGCTTCGAGAGCTTACTGGAAGCCGAAAGCACAAGAGGGATACCATGCGCCACATTTTTCAGGTTGTGCGACACGTTGTTGAAGCATGGTATAAACTTCGGTATCGACGTAGGTCTTTGACTTTCTGCTCCCGGGCTTCGTGCTCAAGCTGCCGTTTTTGTAGAAGCGTTTCGACCACTGCGTGTAGGGGTAATAGCGAATATATGTATCAGCATCATATATATATATATATATATATATATATATATATATATATATATGGTGAAGGTCGAAAACTATGTCACAAGTACAATGAAAGCATGCGCCCGAGCTGTTCGCTTTAAGTAGGCTTGAATATACCACGCAGGCAGCACGCATACACCGAAGGCAGATTTCCATCGATGCTGTTAAGAGTATGCGGAGTAGTCTGTATCAGTATGAGTCAAGATAAAGGCGTCGTGAGAATCCTTTTTCTCTGGTGAGAACACTTGCCTTGCCCCAGTCTATTGCATGTCCCCCTGAAGCGGCATGCTAAGCCAAAATACTGCATTTAACATTTTCTTTGCTCACATCACAATTGTGCTGCTTGAGACGCCTTTCAAAGTCACCAGTTTCACCAATATACGCGTAGTCACACTCCGCGCACGGCACAAGGTACACAACAACCAGAAATTTCACTTTCGGTAACGTGTCCTGAACAGTCACGACACACACACACACACACACACACACATATATATATATATATATATATATATATATATATATATATATATATATATATATTAAAAGAAGAGATTCACACGATAAACAAAAAATATATAAATTTACTGACGTTGCGGCCGGTGGACCGGCCTTCATCAGAGTAAAAAGGTGTTGCAGAGCACCCTCCTTTTAAGGGTACAGGAAGGGGAGAGAGTGTGGCTACAAAGGCGTATGTCTGTGCAGGGAAGGGCTACGAAGTCTTCCTGGACAGAACACGTGATCGGCTGCGGCGAGTCACGAACCCCGTAGCCTCTCAATTAACAGCAAGGCGGCACACTTGCAACCCCGAGGGATTCTACTACCTTTATGTTACGCCACTATAAAGCCACTCTACATTGTAAAAATGGCAATCACCACAGCAGAAATGACAAGAAAAGGGATAAAAAAACAACAACAAAAAATCCCCGAAAAACTGATTTATTGACAAACGGCCGGAATATCTTGTAATGAAAAAATATATACCATGAAGGAAGAAAAATGGATATAAAATGACAGATATAAAAAAAGGTTAAGTGTGAAAGAACGCATTGTAGTTGTTTGAAATGGCTTCCTCATAATGGCAATGCCCTAGACACTCGGGAAACATGTGAGTTTACCCGTGTTTTCATTAATGCCCGAGGTAGCGACTTTGAACTTATAAATGCGGTAGGACTCACGAACCTCGCGGTCGTGGTGCGTCCGAAAGCCCGATTACAGTACAATTGTCTTTAGGTCGCTAAATGAATGGCCGGGAAGGTGCACATGCTTAGACAGGGGCAGGTTCAAGGAATTTTTGGCGTGTGACTTGTGATTATTAAACCGTCTTCGGAAAGGTGTTTCTGTCTGACCAATATATTGTTGATTGCATTTAGTGCACTCAAGCAGGTAAACGACATTAGCCGTGTCACAAGTGAAGTTTCCTTTAATTTGTACAAGAAAGTTGGACGCGGTGCTTTTTGCTTTTTGTGTAGTTCTAATGTATGGGCAGACCTGGCAACGTGGCTTATTACACGGCCTGCAGCCAGTGCCACGACGTGGATTTAAAGTTGATTTAGTTAAGATGTCACGTAAATTTGTGTTCCGTCTGTACACGACACGAGGCGGTTCCACGAATATGCGTTTGAGGCGATCACTTTGAGTAAGAATGTTATGATGTTTTTAAGAATAGCTGATACTTCTTTTAAGAATAGCTGACACCAAAGGTGTCAGCTATTCTTAAAAATGCACTGAACTAGCTGATGCATTTAATAATTTCTTCGCAGGTACTCTAATACCAGAGATGTGCCTTCTCACGCTAGTAAGTATACTTGCGCTAACAGCGAGAACACAATACAACTACAGCCGGTCACACCGGATGAAGTGCTTTCAGTTATAAGAAGATTAAACAATAGCAGCATTTGTGACATTCACGGCTTTCAGGTGGGCTCTAATAAACACGTAGTCGGAATTATTGCTCCAATAACTAACCTATATATTTAACGTGCGCTAGCAATCAGCGATTTTCCCCCCCAAAAAAATGCCGTTGGCGAAAGTTACCGTTCTGTACAAAACGGGAGATCGTAATGATTTGGGAAACTGCAGGCCGGTATCTATATTGACACTCTTGTCAAAGTTGTTTTCTAAAAACTGCACTCGAGAATGGCATAGTTTATCGAAGTACACAGTCTATTAACAGCACATCAATTTGGATTCCGTAAAAATAAATCAGTTCAGCTAGCGTCAGTAGAACAGAAAGAATATATATTAGCGAAGATTGAAAACAAAGCAATAATCATTGGCAGTTTCGTAAAATTTTTAAGGCCTTTGATGTAATTGATCATAAAATTTTACTGCGAAAGTTAGGATATTATGGCATACAAGGACACACATTGTCACTCATCAGATCCTACCTATCCAACGCAGCAGAAATAGTGAAAATTCACACCTTTACTTCTAAGGCTAGACATGTGCGCTCCGAGGTACCGCAAGGGAGCATTGTAGGGCCTCTTCTTCTTAATATTTATCTTAATTATATCGTCAGAATGAATCCTGAGGCAAAGCTTATTATTTATATGTATGATACGAGCATATTTCTTCCGGTAATGATATTCACGCACTAATAGAGCAATGTAACAATACAATGAAATTTTTAGAGGAATGGTCGAGTGCGAGCTAAATGAAGATAAATACAAATAAGACAAAAGCAGTTGTATTGAAGCCGAAAATTAAGCATATACCTGCCCACCAAGACATCGTACTACACTCGCGAAGTATCCAAATCGTTGAAAATTTCAAGTGTCTGCGTGTCATCTTTTCAGCGAACATGTCATGGGACAATCATGTTAAGTACGTTTTAAGAAAAATAATACTGGTGTCACACGGGCGCTTCGAAGACCTTCGAACCGACGGTCCACCGACTCCAAAGTCCTATTTCAGCTGCTACACGGGCTGTTTCGATGGCCGTCGAGTCGGTAGTATATCGAGCTCGATATACCATACCGACTCGACGGCCATCGATGCCAGCAGTTCTGGAGGCATTGCACTGTCGGGAAATGTGTGACAGCTACACGTAAATAACAAAGCCAATATCTATAAGCATTCTACAGCCACAGCACTCCTCCTGACGAAAATCAGGAAAGTCCCAATACAGAAGGTGTCAGACAAGGAAATACAATCTCTCCAATGCTATTTACTGCATGTTTGGAAGAAATGTCAAAAAGATTATAATGAGACGAAACAGGGATAAGGATTAGCGGCGAATATCTAAGCTGCTTATACGGTTCGCCGACGACATTGTGCTCTTCAGCAGTGATGACGAGGAAGTGCAGAAGCTGGTTGAAGACTTATGCCGAGAAAGCGATAAGGTAGGACTCAAGATGAAGGTGCAGAAAACAAAGGTAATGCTAGGTGGTCCGGCGAAAAAACATGTCTTAACGATTTAACACCAGACATTAGATGTCGTACAACAAATACATCTAGGACCGCTACTAACGGAAGAGCCTCCCCCCCCCCCCCTTCTCATTATAAAGGATTATTCTGTAGAATAAGCATGGGATGGTGCACATACGGGAGACATTCCCGAATCATGAACGGAAACTTATTCACTCATTCGGAAATTATATAACTATTGCATTTTGCGAGCACTAACATACGGGGCAGTAACTTGGAGAATTACGAAGACGCTCGATAGGAAGACAGCCTAGTGGGTCGGGTACCAGACAGGGGTAGGCTATAAAATAATCGGAGTGAAGAAGAAAAAATGCACGTCGGCGGGCCGCGTGATGAGAAGGCTGGACAATCGATGGACAGTTAGAACGACGTAATGGATACCAAGAGAGGGTAAGCGTAGCCGTGGACCACAGAAAGATGGGGGGATGAAATTAATAGTTTGTAGGCATGAAATAAAACGAGCTCGCGCAGGACAGGAAGGAATGCGGAACATTAGGAGAGGCCTTGGTCCTGCAGTGGACACAACGAAAGTCGATAATACATATACATACATACATACATACATAATACATACATACATACATACATACATACATACATACATACATACATACATACATACATACATACATACATACATTCCGAGGTATCCGAGTAGTTCACGGATATTCTCGAACCCTGTCACGCCCGGCCGCACACGCATTGAGGCCGCGTTCTGCTCATACGCGCCATTATCGAGCAGCCGCGCATTGTCTGCCAAGTGGGTCGACAGGCCTAATAAGACGGCCAGAGTAAGAAGCAGGTCACGAAATGATCCACCAGGAAAGTGCGGCAGCGGTGCTTCTTTCCGCCTTGTGCGGTGCACTTCTTTTTATCATCCTATGCTACCCACACCGACAGGGCAGGGGGGGGAGGGGGTGATGAAAAGTTGTATGGGCATTATTTTTAGGCGGGGCTAGGACCTTGCGCGCGAGTTGACTGCCAAGCGCGAGGTGGTGCAACTCGAAAGGAGCACTATATAGGAAACAAATGGTGCGCATGGCTTTTCTTTTTTTCTCTCTCTTTTCCGTCTGCACATTAGTTGCCAAAATGGCCCATTCGCCACGCGTGCTTCACCGCGCTACGCTTATTCAATTGGCGGCGAACCTGTGGCTACGATTCACTTTTTCAGGGAGCGCCGAGAGAGCTGGACGTTTGAAGAAACGCAGCTGCGCATTCACGACACTGTGACGCGCTCGGCTACGGGTGCACGTTATCGCCGCACACGCGAATTCGCGAGCGTATAGCAGCCACCTGCGGGCAGAGGTCTACACGTAGCGAACAGAAGGCACCAACAGTACGCAAGAACACTTCCCAACAATACGGGACTCACGGACAGCCCACGATATCCCTTCCTGTAAAGTAGCTCCGCTAGCCTAAATTCGCTTGAAAGTAATCTTGCGCCGAACGTTCCAAAGTTCACTTTCTAGCGGCGGCCTGCCCGGATCCGGTGCACCATCCGCTGCTTGACAGGGCTGACCGCCGCCGTATACTCGCACGTGCCACAGCCGCTGGACTCTGAGGGCTGGGGCTGAACTGTAAGCGCCGATGCATGGTGCACAGCACAAAAAGAACGAGGGCGTACACAAGAAGACACTATCTCGACCGCGGCGGCTCCATTTCGATGGAGGCGAAATGTTGAGGCCCGTGTGCTGTGCGATGTCAGCGCACGTTAAAATTTCCGGAGCCCTCCACTACGGCGTGTCTCATAATGATAGCTGGCTTTGGGATGTTAAACCCCACAAATCAATCAATACAAGAAGTCCCAAACCAGGCGCTGACTTCAACAGAGCTTTATTGAAGAAATCGCCGGAAATATATGCGCGAGAGAAGAATGCGATTCGCATCATGTGCCCCATCGCGTTACAGTCAGATACTCGGCATCCTTTTTGGTGAGGACAACCCATCGACTGCTGATACACCTATCTGCTGCATCTCTTCTCGGGTGAGTTGCTCGCGGTGTCTTGATACAGCAGTGGTCTTCTTGAAATACGGCTTACAGCCACAATCCCTGCAATGAAAGCCGAGGTGAACCTTAACGGCTATGTTAACACTATAACAGCGTTCTTTTAGCCGTTCATTTAAGTATCCGCCAGTTTGCCCAATGCAGTTGTCACATCTTAGGGGAATCATATATACGACACCCTCCTCGCGTGCTGTAAAGTGATGCCGATGGTCCGTCTGGCAAGTGTTCCTCCATATAGCACGGCCACTGAGCTTCGACAGTTCCTTATGGGCAGAAAAAAAACGACCTTCACGTCTATTTTAGTCCCATATTTTCAATGCATGCGAAAATTTATGCAGGTAGGGGAGCACATTGACCGGCTTCCTATCACTGGCGACACACATTGCTGGTGCGGTCCCTTCTCGGTGAGCATTATCTTCTTTGCCGCGAAAGATACAAGAACGTGCTCCGGAAATCCAGCGTTTCTAAGGCGGGAAACCAGCTCGATGAAACTGCTCATTAACGAGTGGCTATAAAGTTTGCGTAGGGCACTTGGGAAGCAGATACCCTTCTTCACGAGCTTGCACTGGGCAGAACGACAAGGCAAAAGCGGTTTGTTGCCTCGGCGCTCATGTTTCCAGCCCAAGTGATCATTAGTGAAACTGAGTCGGAAATCCAAAGGTCTTACCGAGGCATCTACCGGCAGTTCATGCGTCAGCACCAGTGGCAGCATGCACTCTTCGAACAGTTAAAGCGCGTAAATTACAGCAAATCACGACCTCCCCGAGGTCGTGGTTTTGAATTTGCTGTTCGAACGCCATGTTTGAACACCATTTTGCTGTTAGAACGCCTGTTTGAATTTGCTATATTGAACACCATGCCGTTGTCGTATCACCAACTCGCCGAAGCTACCACTTTATGAAGACACCACTGGCCATAGCGAAGTTAGCAGAACCGCTGAAACGCATGCAGTACATCTGTGTTATGCAGGACTCTCAGAAAATAGAAACTATAGCGCTGGGTTTTCTTTAATCCACTGAGATCTTTAATCCACCTTAGTACACGTTACCCACATCGTGGGTAACGGGGTCGCAAGCAACGGGGTCGAGCAATACAAAGAATCATAGCCACATGCTAGTGCACTATGCTAAGGGAAATCGACTGGGAATAATGGATACGTCCTTTGAGAAGCACAAGACGGATAGGAAGTGGGCAAGTTAGAGCCCTAGCAGGGAAACAAAAGCCGAAATCGATTATCTAAAACGCGAGTACACAGGCATAACCCAATACACAGAAGTAATAGACAAGATCAAATGTAGCAGTAGCAGAATATTAAAGGCGAGGACTGTGCCTAACGTATTGTAAATAAGAAAGAAATTAGCAGGTAAAAGAAAGCAAGCTTCGATTTATTCAAAGCAGAGAACGAAGACCTTAAGATTCCATGAAAAACGAACTTGGAGACCAAATCGATGGAAATATAGAAGTAAATAAAACCATAACGAAAGTGATCTACAGTGATGGAAGTCTGGGGGAATACCACAAGAGAAGACATAAACAAGCAAGCTGTCTCAAACAACGAAATGCTTCATTTGGCGTTTTTTTCCAACATATTCTGAAATCGCTATTTTATTGCGACAGCGTTTATGCGGACAGTCTAAATGCGGCTTTGCCGTCGCCATCGTGTCCCGTATAAAGCGCGCACTGATAACAAACCCCCACGCATCATACCCGCAGATAAAAGCACGCGAGTGCTGGCGACGAACACGGCTGAAGCAGAGATCAATCGAGCCCGGCCCATCGCTCGGATGGTACATGCGATAACATCAATCCCATTGGGACGCATGCTGTCGAAGCGTAGAGGAAACGACCCACCCGTCTTTAACGAGCATGAAAACACGTGACCGCGAGGAGGAGGGGGTTGTCGCGCGGTCGCCATCGCTGGCGCGCGCGTACCTCGGCGGCCATCAGCGGGCGGCTCGTAAGCTCTTCTACGTGCCGCGAAACTGCGAAAAGTGTCCCTGTAGCAGCCGTATTCCCTTGCGCCAGCGTTGCCAGCATCTTGTAGAGCTGCGTGAGCTCACATCCAAAAGTGTTAGCTGCCAGCATCACTTCGAATACATTACAATTTCTTTTCGCATCGTGCGAGTCTGGTCACGCCTAAGCACACCTGCATGCTTATTAAGGCAACGTTCACTACAATTCAGATTGCGTAAAGCTGCTAGTCTTACTTCTTATATTAGAACGTGCATTGCTATCGCATTCATTGCCCCGCCCTTCTGGCGAAACAGTGGTTTTTTTCAATGGCACTGATGGTCCTGTATAAGGGGAAGAAGAGTATTACGCATTCAAAAATGAAAGTACAAAACAGTGCATCATACACGAAGAGGACCCAACGCACTGCGCTGCAGCGGGACTCATTGATAAGTACAAAACAAATCAGGTCGAAGCTACTTGCCTGCATATAATAAACAGTTGCTAACAACACGTCACGTAAGAACTGAAACATGACATGAAAATGCACCTTCTGTGAGAACAAATGAAACGAAGCAACCGCGACACTGATGCAGCAAAGAGATAGTGTTGCTAGCAAAAGCATATAGATAGTGTCAAATCAAACACTGCATAAACATAACGAACGATGATGAAAGGAAGTAAAGAAAGCGGAACATATTAGATGTATCGCAGAAATCACACTGTCAGCAAATGGAACAGTTATTTTTTGAATCTGTAGATGCTAGAAGACACCTTTATGTCCCTAGGTATATTATTCCATAATTACATCTCTCTGAAGAGAGATGTAATTATGGAACAATCAGAACACAGTAACTTCTTCTAATGACCAAGATGTAATTAGAACAAATCATCGTAAGTCATAATTTTTTCTAATTTTAGGCAATCAAAAGTGGTTAGCCAATCCGGATCGAGATTTATTGTGATTGGACAGTTGTTCTCGCCTAAGAATTGTCAAATGAATGTTTCAGTGAATGGAATTGTAAAGTGCGATTGTCAAGATAAAATTGAATAGCTTGCTGAGAACGCGGAGATCCCTCAAAAGGCAGATGCAGTACACCTCGGTGATTGAGAGGTGATAATGCGGATAGCCTTATTTTGCACAAGGAGTACGATGAGAACTGTATGTGTTTCGCCAATACGCAGTGACTTTGAATGAACGCATCATAAAGAGAAGGCGAGACGAAAGTATGGACGCGCTTTTGTTTGAGCACGCATGCTATCTGCCGTTTTTCCTTTCACATGCGAGATATGAGCAATCCACTTCAAGTTTAATAATAATAATAATAATAATAATAATATAATAATAATAATAATAATCAAAAGATTATTTAACGGGCCCAGGAACAACCGTAAAGTCTTTGTACTGGCACACGGAAAAACAAACAACAAGAAGTATTACAATACGGAGACTACAGAAAAAAATACTAATAAAAACAACAAAGGCGAACATTCATAATAAAATATCAGGGATAAGAACGTTATAAAATTGCACATATACAACTATGCGCAGGCAAAACAAGAAAAAAAGTACAGTGCAAAGCTCGGAGCAGAACAGCGACCGGGAGCTGAGAATAACATCGAGCTCTGAAAAGTAAGCATCGTAAAGACGTTGTATCCAGTCAACGGTCGAATGTTCACAGAGGCAGGCGGTTACATGAAAAAGGTCTATTCTTTCTGGTCAGTTTACATGGAAATCGGAGCAGTACAGGGCATGACACGATACCATGCACGAGCTTGAAAAGAAATCACAGATCAGCGCGTGTTCTCCGGCAGTGTGGTGATGGCAGTGACAGTGATCAGACAGTGCCAATGCAAGAATCAGGGCCATTTCTAGTGAACCTATGGTTGTAGACGTTCAGGAACAACAACAACGACAATAATAATAATAATAATAATAATAATAATAATAAATTCTTTATTTCCATCAACGATGGAGGAGACTGCGGTTAAAAGTTGCTTGAAACACAAGCAACTTGACAGAGGCTCGCAGCCACCTCTACAAGTGCAGGCAGAGATGGCACACATTCACAAAAAGAAAAGAAAACCATATCGAAACACACATTCAGAAATACAGATATGTCGAAAAAAATTCATACAATTTCATACAAACAGAGCAGCCATGTCAGTAACAAATAAAGAAGAAGCAATATCTTACACTCATTTACTATGTGAGCATGGATTGATGAAATACCCGCGCAGTGTTCGCACAGAAGTTGTTTGGAATCAAGAGCTTCTACCAAGAATGACCCTGGGAAAGTGGCTGTGATCAAAAGCTTTAATGTCGACAGTTATAGTTCGAGACGCAGTGATTGTCTTTTGAGCAGGATGAATTACGACGACACCAGCGAATTCTGTTCTCCAGATCATAGTTAAGCATACGTGGAAGTAGGACTGTGAATTGAGGCACTAGCCGTTAGAAGGGTAATGTCGGTCGAAAGATGGAAAGTTGGATTGTTGATGTAGATAGTGAGGACTGGTGGGACTAGTACTTATCATCGAGGAACTCTATATCAAATAATTTGAAATTTGAGAGGTGAGCAGAGATGCTAATGCTTCGTTGTCAATTATTATATGCTAACCTTTCATCCTCAGTCAGGTTGTTTGCTGACGATTGCGTGATCTACTACAATATTAAATGTTTTGATGATCATTCGGTTCTCCAAAATGACCTCGACCTAACCTTCAGGTGGTGCGAAACTTGGCAGATGTCCCTTAACACCTCTAAATGCAAGTTTCTCGAAAGCGTACTAACTCAGAATTTGACTATACGATTAATAACAGCATTGTTTTGGCTACCCCATCGTACAAATATGTCGACGTTCATATTTCATCCGATTTATCCTGGACTACGCATATAGCAGCTATTTCATCGAAAGCTTCTCAATCCCTCGGATATCTCCGCAGAAACCTGCGCAACGCTCCTTCTAACGTACGCGCCTTATCCTGTATCACTTATGTTCGTCCACAGCTAGAGTATGCGTCATCCATATGGTCACCACATCAAGATTACCTTGTCCATATGTTGGAAGCCATCCAAAATAGTGCAGCCAGATTCATCTCTGGCAACTACGACTATCATTCAAGCATTACTCTAATAAAACGAGATCTTGCACTTCATTCACTAGAAGAACGCCGTGCTATTGCTCTATTATGTTTATTTCACCGGTACATTTATAGTAACAGATTGCACTGTTTGCCGCTTCATACGCCAATGCGCACATCTCGACGCATTCACAACGCACGTAGTTTCATGCGCATTCATGGTCACACACAGGCATTTAACTCATAACCACTACCTAGAGCCATTGCACATTGTAACAGTCTTCCGGATCACATTGTATCTATTACTAACCGAGAAGCTTCCCGCGATAACCTGATTTCGTTGCGCCTTATTTAGCATTGTATAAAGTTGTTGCACTTTACTGTTTGTAATATTTGTCTTGTTCTGTTCTTTTATCCCCTTTCTTTTTTCTATACCGCGTCTCCCCGCATTGGTTCTGAGAACGCGGTTACGGCCATGGTTGTCCATACTTGTAAGACACTCTGTGCGCCAATTTCATCAAGGCATTTTATTTCAACTGAACGGGCTGCGCCTTAATCTAGCGTCAACAGCCCTATGCCCTCAGCAAAAAGCAGAAACGAAAGGCTTTTTGAAAGGACATGTACACGTGCTAAGGCGAACGTGTGCTGAAGATGCTTACGTGCGTGCGTGCTTGTAACGCAGAGCGAAGTTAACATCGCTCTAACTCGGACATGGTTAATTATGTTCGGGGATGTCCAGTTTGTTTCTAATAAAAACTATGGTTTCATTAGTACGCGACCAAAGGCTTGGCTACACAGGAATGTCCTGCTAATTAGACAATTATGCTTGTGTGGCGTGGGTCATTTTCGGTTGGCGTCCCGTCAAATTATGCATGTGAGGCTATTCATTTTCTTATTTATTTCCTGCACCACAACAGCATTTCAGCCTTACCTTAATGTCGTTGTGCCTAAAAATTGAACATGCAAATAATGCTTATTTCTAATTCCACGAAGAAAAGAAGAAAACAGTCCCGCGTTGTTGAATTCGGCGGTAGACGCACGAGATAGCATTCTTAAGATTCCTCACACCGGCATAAATTCAACGCAGCTATAATTAACAGAAAGAAGTTCACTATATCGCAAATACTTTAAAATGATGAAAACGAAGTAACAGCAATATATTCAGAATTACCAAATAGTTTATTAAAATGCTACAAGGGCCACCAATCTTGAAGAGAACCGTTTAGGATCGGGAATGCTGACAACTTTGGGGGATCTTGTTCGGGTATTTGCGCGCAATGCCATGAGTCAGGCACAAACCTTAATACGCTATCCTAAATCAAAAGGTATATTACGAGCTTTTAGTGTCACATGCACCGCTGTTACATGCACTGGTGCATGTGAGTAACTACCTATCTGCACACTGGAGGTGCGGTATCCTGGCTACCCATCTGAAGACTGAAGTGGAAAGTGTCGCGCTTGTAATAGAGTAGCGCCAAAGTTGCAGTTGAGTTGTCCGTAGTATGTTCGGTGCTCCTTTAAACTATTTGCCTCGGAGCGTTTATTTGAATATTTTTCTGTCTCCAGATAATATGCCGCCGGTGACGTTGATGTTCTTCAGGTCGACGCGAGATTTAATATGTTCACTTTAATTTGCCTCAGGATTAATTTTCAATTTTAGAAATCAAATGTAACATTAATGTAACGACACGTTCCAATTTTCGAAATGTAACTGGAACGCGTTCCTTTTCTATTAAAGCAACTTGTAACGGGAACACGTTACAAGATTGTGAAGGAACAAGGAACGAGTTTTTGTTCCTCTTTTGGAGGAACGTGTAGAACACTGCGGAAGAGTCAACGCGGCATAACAGCTGACTATAGGTAAATACGGAGGAGATGCCTGCTTCGCTCTTCACAAAATATATAAGCTGCGAAAACGCTAATATAGTCCTGCTACACAAGACAGGTGAAATAAAAATAGTTAAAGAATTGCAGAACAATTATCCTACGCCCAGTAATGTGCAAATTATTTACGAAAGTTATCTCTGCTGGGATAACAGATGCACTTGGCCTTAGCCACCTTGGAGAGCAAGCTGGTTTCAGGAAAGGATTCTCAACATTGGACTACAGCCATGCTATAAACCTAATAATTGCGAGATTTACTGAGTAAAACAAACCTGTTTATAAACTACGAGAAAGTATTTGAATCCATAGAAGTATAATCAGTTCTAGAGCACTTACGTCGACAAGGGGTACCTAAGATATACGCGCAATATTTGTAGGTGTTACGTAAGTAACAGCAACACACGGTGCACAGCCATTCTACTCCTGCACGAGAGAAGCAGGACATTTCCGACGAAGCGAGGGGTCAGACAAGAAGGTCCGATCTTCCCGATGCACTGCATGTTGAGAGAAAGTGTTCAAGTGTCTGGACTAGGGACAAAAGAGAACTGAGAATTGACGGGGAAAATCTCAGCAATTTAAGATTTTCAGACGACATTGTGGTCTTAACCAATGATGGTGACGAACCACAAAACAAGACTGATAACCCAAACCGTGAATCTATACTAAAATAGGGCCAAAAATTAATAAGCAGAAAACATAAACTTTGCTCGACAGCCTATCTGAAAAACAACAATTTCAAATTAGCAATGAGCCTTCAGAATGTGTGAACCAACACGTGTACTTAGGGCAGTTACTAAGAGCGAAGCCTACCCATGAAATGGAAATTCTCCGTAGAATAGCGATGGGATGGGGTGCCTTCGGGAGGCGTTCCCAAATCATGACTGGAAACTTGCCGCTGTTGCTTAAAGCGAAAAGTATTTAATTACTGCATTATCCCGGTGAAGAAAGGGGGGACACCAACCAAATTATAATCATCAAGAGTAAAAAACTGTTTACTCGAAAGATGACAAAAAATCCGACGTTTCGGGTCCCACTCGGACCCTTCTTCAGGGGTGACTGGAGGGCACCAGACAGCAGCAGTGCTTATAAGGCCTTATTTTTCTTGTTTTTCTTTTTTTTCTCTCTCTTCCTTCCTTTCTCTTTTTCCGGTTCTTCAAATCGAGGGGGGTCATGCTAGTGATGAACCAGGTGCCAGAGTCCGATAAAATAGACACTCGGCATTGCACCTGCAGACCGGTTCACGTTACCAGGTGTCGCCTGAATGTGCCATGATTCCACAAAAAGCCGTCTGTGAAAACTGGTTTCCAAGTCGAGGACGCGGGAGTTGTCAAAGTCGATGCGGTGGTCGTGCACCTCGCTGTGCTCAGCTAATGCACTCCTTTGTCTGTCGAGCTTGCGGACATCGTTCCTGTACTGTCGTAGCCTCTCTGGAAAGCTTCCATTGACAAAAGACGATAAAAAGTCAAGGTAGAGTGTACTAGAAGCTTTTGAGTGGCGCGACCGCAACGCTCTTTCGTTGCTTGCCCCTTGCCCAACTTGCGACGAAAGTAGCGGCGGCGCTGCCATCGCCCAATCTACCCAGGTTTGCTCGGCGGCATGGTAGCCTCTGTAGTCGGCATCTCTGTTTCGGTCGCGAAATGGCAAAAAAAAAAAAAAACAACGTTTAAGCCATTGTTACGCGCCAGGTTGCGCAACTGGATATCCGTGTGTGCAACAAAGTCGCAAGTCATCCCTTTTTAAGGCCCCGAAAGAAGTAAAATCTTGTGATTTCGGTGGTCTTCTGTACCCTTCTCCGAAACTTTTTGTCTTTATTAGCGAACTTGAAGACATTTTCACTGGTTGCTTTAGTAAGAGTACCTTACACAAAGATAGCATCTTGGATGTCCTGGAGAAGCATTGAGGAGAAGCATTGTGGGTGTTGGTTGCAACGAACATTGCAAGTCATTAACTGCTAAGTTGATCAGCTTTTACGTGGTCACAGGTATGCATTTCTCTATGAAGGGTCTTAACAAGCGGCGGGATGAGAAACGAAGAAGCGCACAGCAGCACCTGAAATTTAGGCTATAAATTGCTGCGTTGTCATAAAAAGGATCTCAGTTTTCGTGCATATTTTACTGCACTCTTAATTGTTTAAAGGGGCACCAAGAAGAGAGATGATTTTTCCGAGAGAGGTATGTAAGCAAGAGAACGCGCAAATTCTGACGCGAAATCTGAAAATAAAATTTCATTTTGAATCTTTTTGTATTAATTAATAAACCTGTGATGGTTAATTTAGCAGCTTTAAGTTTCTCAGAGCACAATTACGAACTAAGCCGATTCATTATTCCGCTTTAGAGTCGGTTTAAACGATTTTGCAACGATAATAACATCCTTTTTTTATTTAAATGCATTTTAGAAAGACAACCTAAGCTCTGCCATTCTGTTTTGTTTTATGTTATATTGTGTATCCTGGCTCTATATTTTATGCATATTATAATTTTAATTGAAAATGTGTTGTTTCTACAAGTATGAGAACCTTGTATTTTTACATTATCAATTGTTAATACGACTTTGCTTTGCAGTGCTGTTGCTTATCTAAACTCTCGAAATCTTGCACTGCTATGTTTCACTGAAGGCGCTTTTCTGCAGTATTACGTATGTGCATTTTTGTGGATCCTACGACAAGAAACGCATTCTCATATTAAAATGAAAGGGAGCTTTGGAAAAACTCTGCTGTTCTTCAGACAGTGACAATGTCAATAAAGCCTGCTTCTGTTTTCAGTGAACACAGCCGCAAGCAACGCGCCCCTTATTTGATTTCAACATTGGTGCTTTACGTGGAACGGACGAGGAGTTCTTTGTCTTATGTGCAACACATTCCTTCTTTTTTTTCGAGGGGGATGAGGGAGGCTTCCGATGTGTACCGGCCAGTAGCGCACCCAGGATCTCTGTGAGGGGGGGGGGGGGGGTTCAATTTTTAACAGAGGGCCGGGAATGCGTTTACACAGTTGTTGCGTGTGTAAAAAAAGTAAATAAAATGCCAAATAGTAACATCAATGATGATGATTATTTTTATTAATTTTTTCGTCGTTTTGCAGAGGCATTAGCTCCACATTCTTCTAGGACCTAGGAGCAGTTACGGAGTGGGTGGGAGGGGGGTTAGGTCGGCCTCGGGGGGGGGGGGGGGTTGCAGCCCCCGAACCCCCCCCCCCCCCACCACCGTAGGTGCGCCACTGGTTCCGGCTAGCCGGTTTCTCGTGTAAGTGTACACTGTAATAAAGGGGGGGGGGGGGGAACGTGCTCGTTATGCGGAACGATGTGCTACGGTACGATATGCTTCAAGCTGCAATACAGTCGGCTGTAACTTCAATAACAATAATGTCAAATAATATTTATTTGCATTATAATTTTTGAAAAGGGGGCTATAACAAGGAATGAAAAAGATCATACTGGGCGCGACGGAGAGGTACCAACGCGTACGCAGAACGCCTGCCTGCCATCCGCCCGGGAAGATTGGTCGACGCCAGCGCCACCGCATCATTCCACGCTGAAACGGCCGCGCCCAGGCAGGCGCTCGCGCCACTCAAAAGTTCTAGTACACTCTAGTAAAGGTATGCACAAGCTAACAATGTTTCATCACGAAAGTCCACTGTCAGGTGCGGATCCCCCATCCAGTTCCACGAGAACAACGGCGTTAAACAGTCCATAATCAAAAGAAGAGGCGTGCAGGACACGGACAAAAGGAGAGCAGTGAACAACACGAACGCCGACTAACAACTGATGCACAGCACAGAGGCGAAAAAGAAAGAAGACACACAGCTTATCTGCGCATGCTCGGAATGGTAGCGCCACCTGTCAATCGGTTACACGTGCCGGTCTTCGCGATAGACAACTCCTAAGGCTTTCTATCTCCTCTCTGTTTAAGCTAATCGACGGCTGACTCACGCATGCACTTCCACTAATACTGATATGCCAGGCCTCAACCAATAAACGCGTATCTTCGTTCTTATGCCTGTACAGGATCTCGGTTTTGTCTAACTCGGGCATGCAGCTACAGACCTGGCAGTGCAAGGATAGATTGGACGGCGTCCCACCTGATAGCGACCTTCTGTGTTCAATTAATCTTTGATTAATACAACGCGCAGTTTGCCCTACATACAAACGTCCGCAGCTAAAGGGAATCTTATAAACTACACCCATGCGACAGTCGGTGAAGTTGTTCTTGGCTAGGTGCTTAACCGGACTGATATCCGTTCGCTTCTTACCTTCCATCTGCTCATTTCTTCTATGCACTGCAGCACAAACCCTTCCTAACTTATTCGGAGCCGTAAACACAACATTAACCCCATATTTACTTCCTACTTTCTTAAGCCTGTGCGAAACTGCGTGGATATACGGAATACTCACGAACTTTTTCTTGTTAATGTTACTCTCTGCTACAGCTTTTGTTCCGGTCGAAATCGACTTCTTAAGACGCTCAGCTACTGTGGCCATGGCTAGTCTAGGGTAACCTGCATCTAAGAGGCGCTCGACCTTCGCATTAAGCACAATGGAAAACAGCAGGTGTTGTTCCCATTCATAAAAGTGGTCCCAAGCATTCCATTCAGAACTATAGACCGATTTCGCTAACTTCTGTATGTTGTAAAACTTTAGAACATATCATTTACAGTGCTGTGATGAAACACCTCCAAAACAATGCTTTCTTTTCACATGCTCAACATGGATTCAGGTCTGGCTTGTCCTGCACAACGCAGTTGGTTGAATTTTGCCATGATCTGTTTTACTCCTATGATTCTGGATTTCAAGTAGATTGCATTTTTTTGGATTTCAGAAAGGCCTTCGATACTGTTCCTCATGATCTGTTACTGCATAAATTATCATCTCTCTGTATACATCCTGCTATAGTCGATTGGATTAAAAATTACCTCTCCGAAAGAACACGGCATGTTATGATTAATGGCATTAGGTCAACTGGAATAACCGTTACTTCTGGCGTGCCGCAAGGATCTGTTTTGGGGCCTTTGTTATTTTTGATTTATATCAATGATATTGTGCAGGGTCTTCAATGCAATGTCAGATTATATGCAGATGACTGCGTCATTTATAGGAACATAATAAACGAACACGATATTATTAGTCTCCAAATCGATTTAAACACAATTCAAACTTGGTGTTCCACATGGTGCATGTCTTTGAATGGTGCTAAATGTCAATTTATATCCTTTACCCGCAAACGTTTGCCTGTGAGATCGGAATATCATTTGGACGATATATCACTTGAACGGGTACAGCATTACAAATACCTTGGGGTTTATTTTTCAGAAAATCTGTCCTGGACTAGACACATTGAACATGTAACCTTAAAAGCTTCCCGAATGCTAAACCTCATTAGACGCAATTTTCACCAAGCCCCCAGGAGCGTTAAAGAACAACTTTACAATACGAATGTTCGTCCAATACTTGAGTACGCTTGCGCTGCGTGGGATCCTGACACCTTCTGTCTTGTGAATAAACTTGAACGTATCCAGAATCGCGCAGCCAGGTTTGTCTCTGGTAATTACAACTTTAAAAGCAGCATTTCATTAGTCAAAGACAACCTTGGCTGGAAACCCCTAGCCCAACGCCGCCTAGCAACGAAATTAGAACTCTTCTACAGAATTTACTCTGATCTCACAGGTATTAACAAAAGCTTGTATATTTTTCCCCCTCACTTCATCTCTACGCGCTGTGATCATGACTGTAAGGTACTTGAAACGCGATGTCGCACTAATGTATTTCAATATTCATTCTTTCCGCACACCTCCATGCATTGGAACAGACTTCCTAAGGGTATAGCTGATTGTAAAACATTATCCCAGTTCCAATCGTTTTTACATTCAAATTTCCCGTGAGCTATAAACTAGCTGCCCCTTGCCTTTGCGGTTTTTTATTTTTCTTCTCTTGGAGATATTGTGCCTGAATTGTGTGTTGCCACTTTTCCTCACTGCATATACCGCTTTGTTATTAGCTCATTTTATGATCTTTGTATTTCTGTAACCACAGATGTCTGTATGTTGATTTTCTTCTCGTGTTACCCCCCCTGCAATAATGCCCTCGTGGCGCTGCAGGTACTTGTATAAATAAAATAAATAAAATAAATGGTCAAACGGTGCACGCACGACTTCGATAGGGCTGACTTTAAACAGGGCAAGGCTATTCCGTTTTTTACTACTTTCGAATGCTTGGAGTCAAAGTTTAACAACGGCTTAGATGCTCTAGGGGTATACTGCCAACACACGTGATTCTGCTCAAATGACAACGAGATATCTAAAAAATGTATTACGTTTCTCTCCGGTAGTTCTTTCGTAAACCTTAGACCATCTCCATTAAGTTTAAATTGATCGCTTACATAGGTGGTGACGGATTCAAAATCATCCTTACTACAAAGTACCAAGTAATCGTCCGCATACCGAAATACCCTAATGACGCGGTCCCCTAAGGCCTCTTTTAAACGGCAGTCAAACTTGCTCAGGTATAGATCACTTAGAATAGGGGCTACCTTTGAACCTATACAAATCCCTGATTTCTGCACAAACACGCCTTCCCTGTATCCAACTAATGTTGACGTTAAGTACATGGAGAGAATTTCTAGAAAGGTACCTGTGGAAACTCCGCATCTATCTATGAAACCGGACTCCTGCCCTTGTTCTTGAATACATTCTTTCACGCAATTTAGTAAACCGGTCTCGATGTATTTCAGAAACGGTCTCGATGTATTTCAGATTGCTTCGCCAGCATCAAGCATTCGAACGATCTCGTTAAGGCCTCTGACCCTATCCGAACGGTTGTAAATTACTGTGTGGAACATAAGCTTCGACCTGTTTTATCTGATAAGGAAGGTTGTTTTGTAATAATGCAGAATAGCACTTTTTCTGATAAAGCCTCAGCAGCTGTTGAAAAGAATTTTAGACCTGTGAAACTGAAACGTTCTGTAGTAAAACAACGAGCTGTCGATCTCCTGGTGAAACATAATCTAGATAAGGTAGCTTCCAGTGTTAAAAAGGCAAAACTGCTCACTTTAGAATTATTTTTCTCGGCGAAAACCCATAAGCCAGAAATTCCGTTTCGCTCCATTGTATCAGAGTCAGGGACTTGGTAAGTTTGTGTAGCTAGCTATTTGCAGAAGTGCTTAACATCCTTAAGTTTTTCTGACCCCTTCCGTGTACGTAATTCTCAGGCTCTAGTTCAGTTATTAACAGAGGAAAATCCTGGCCACTGCACAGCGTTTAGCATGGATGTAGAAGATTTGTATTACTCGTTGCCGCATGAAGGTTTTCAAAAATGCGTGAAAGAATGTAGTCAAGAACAAGGGCAGGAGTCCGGTTTCATAGATAGATGCGGAGTTTCCACAGGTACCTTTCTAGAAATTCTCTCCATGTACTTAACGTCAACATTAGTTGGATACAGGGAAGGCGTGTTTGTGCAGAAATCAGGGATTTGTATAGCTTCAAAGGTAGCCCCTATTCTAAGTGATCTATACCTGAGCAAGTTTGACTGCCGTTTAAAAGAGGCCTTAGGGGACCGCATCATTAGGGTATTTCGGTATGCGGACGATTACTTGGTACTTTGTAGTAAGGATGATTTTGAATCCGTCGTCACCTATGTAAGCGATCAATTTAAACTTAATGGAGGTGGTCTAAGGTTTACGAAAGAACTACCGGAGAGAAACGTAATACAATTTTTAGATATCTCGTTGTCATTTGAGCAGAATCACGTGTGTTGGCAGTATTCCCCTAGAGCATCTAAGCCGTTGTTAAACTTTGACTCCAAGCATTCGAAAGTAGTAAAAAACGGAATAGCCTTGTCCTGTTTAACGTCATCCCTATCGAAGTCGTGCGTGCACCGTTTGACCATTAGCTTTAATGCGCAGGTCGAGCGCCTCTTAGATGCAGGTTACCCTAGACTAGCCATGGCCACAGTAGCTGAGCGTCTTAAGAAGTCGATTTCGACCGGAACAAAAGCTGTAGCAGAGAGTAACATTAACAAGAAAAAGGTCGTGAGTATTCCGTATATCCACGCAGTTTCGCACAGGCTTAAGAAAGTAGGAAGTAAATATGGGGTTAAATGTTGTGTTTACGGCTCCCAATAAGTTAGGAAGGGTTTGTGCTGCAGTGCATAGAAGAAATGAGCAGATGGAAGGTAAGAAGCGAACGGATATCAGTCCGGTTAAGCACCTAGCCAAGAACAACTTCACCGACTGTCGCATGGGTGTAGTTTGTAAGATTCTCTTTAGCTGCGGAGGTTTTTATGTAGGGCAAACTGCGCGTTGTATTAATCAAAGATTAATTGAACACCGAAGGTCGCTATCAGGTGGGACGCCGTCCAATCTATCCTTGCACTGCCAGGTCTGTAGCTGCATGCCCGAGTTAGACAAAACCGAGATCCTGTACAGGCATAAGAACGAAGATACGCGTTTATTGGTTGAGGCCTGGCATATCAGTATTAGTGGAAGTGCATGCGTGAGTCAGCCGTCGATTAGCTTAAACAGAGAGGAGATAGAAAGCCTTAGGAGTTGTCTATCGCGAAGACCGGCACGTGTAACCGATTGACAGGTGGCGCTACCATTCCGAGCATGCGCAGGTAAGCTGTGTGTCTTCTTTCTTTTGCGCCTCTGTGCTGTGCATCAGTTGTTAGTCGGCGTTCGTGTTGTTCACTGCTCTCCTTGTGTCCGTGTCCTGCACGCCTCTTCTTTTGATTAAGGACTGTTACCAACTCGCTCAACTTTCTGTCCTTTTGGCGTTAAACAGTGTAGTCAAATTAGAGAGTTTTAGCAGCGCCCGCTTACCCTACAGCAATGACGGTAATTTATGGTCAGCACGTGGCAATTTTGTTCGGAAAGATCTGCACTAGTGGCTCGGTGGGCACGGAAACGTCGTCAGATGACAAAACTGGCTAGAAGCGCACGCAGGATTTCTGTCAGGTGGGGGTTCAAATTTTCACGACGGGCATGCGATTACATAGTTCCCGCGTGTGTCTCCATCTGAACACCTGAAGGACAAAGAGTTGATGCTCTTTGACATAAGTTCCAACTGACTAGGTTCCCTTTGCACCTTTCATCATCTTGTTATTCGCCTGTGTAGTTTCCGCACGTGCTAGTGGTGAACAAAAATCTCGCACTTTTCGCTACTAAGTAGCGACACATGCTTGGCTCTAGGCTAGCTTCACACCTTGTTGCGTCATTCGCTTTCCTTTGTTCGGTTTTTTGGTGTGGTTTGACGGCGTTTTGAGACATCTGCACATGCGTAGTTCAGGGTTTCTCGTGGATGGCTGTTTTTCGTAAGAATTAACTTAGTTGCAAGTGAGCGTCTTTCCTGTCCACACCTACCCTTCCTAAATTTTCAGCGCTCTCTTCCGCAAGTAGTGTCTGGAAAGGGGGGGGGGGGTGGAGGTGAGGAGCGGGCACCTTGCGCAATACGTGATTTCCTTGCGTCAGCTGGAGGAATCCTAAAGCGAATAAAATGCCAAATAACAGTAACACCAATGATGATGGTTATTTTTATTTCTTCGGCGTTTTGTAGAGACATTTTGTAAGAGCTTGACAGGGCCATGAAGCACTGCAGCAAAGAAGTACACGTTGAAAATGAACCGGAAATTAAATAAAGCAACGCGTAGCAATGATAACACAGTTCCAAACAACTTTGTCTGGCACGTGCTTAGTCTGCCGCTCCGTGCAGTCATATATGGGTGCCGACATGCCGACCGGTTGGCGGTCGTGCGATACTGTTTAGAAAAACTCTGCAGGTCAGCATGTTCTAAATTATGAGAGCGGAACATATATTATGTTTCCATTTGAGCCTCGTCAAAATATATCTGAAAGCAAAATGTCGGCCTATAACTGCATTTGTACGAACGGCATAGTCTCTGAATAGGTACATTAAATGTATGACAACAGTTCATAAAAAACTCAAAATCAGTGAAATAATTCGTTGTATAGAAACAATGGGACTAGACTTAAAAGTGTAGAGAAATGACGCGACACAGACTGAAAGACGCGAAGAAATTCTTTATTGAAGTATATAACACCTCACTGCAAAGCTGAGAAGTATCTCCCATTGTCTTGCTGTAGCAGAGCTTAGTTTCAGGCTGTTACTGTAAGTCCGCCCCTTTTCTCCGCACCATGTTTACGGCAACAAGTTCGACCAAATTGTGGTCGTCTTTCAATTATCCTCTGAGGTTAACACTGCAAGAATGTTTCTCACGAGGCAGTGGCGCGAAGGCAGGCTCCCACACCCAAAATTGCTACCATGAGATCACATCTCACCAAAACATCGATGTAATGATTTTCCGTATGACAAGCTTGTAAGAGGGAAGTTTGGGCAAGAGGACTCGTTTTAATTTTACAATAGTTACCAAGTATCAGTATATCGATAAATTTAACTCCAGGTCATCTCATACGGTTTAAATCTGAAAATTAAGCTGACATGATGAAAAGCGCCCATCCTGTGCGTTAACTGTACTGTCTACGTCTAAGAAGTAGCGCTAAATATTTGAAGCAACAACCATGAAAAATAGTTCCGAAAATCCTTTTTGTAGGCTAGGAAAATCATTTGGCCGTTGACGCAAATTATCATAAAATGGTTGGCAAAATTAAGGTGGGATCACTTAAGTGCCTCAGTCGTGCTGGGCGACATTTTGACACAAGGATTTGCCTCTGTCAAAAAAGCTGCGTCATCATCTGATTTGGTGCAGTTCGTATCTTTTGTCTTGCTGCTGATATTAGCGACCTGAACAAGAACTCGGAGAGAAGTAATATTATTCATTATTCAGGTCAGCAGCAGGCGCACACAAGAAAAACCCCTCGCTTCTTACCGTAGAAAGGAGTCTGAGACTAAGCCTGATGAAACTTCCCACGCGGGGAAAGCACGCAAGTCGCGCTGGCGACAGACGCTACAGCGGCGTCTATGTTTACGCTAAGAAGGACAGAAAGTTGTAGAGAAGTGGTAGTCGTACGTTTAAGTTACTACCCAGAGAGTCGTGGCCGCGGTGACTTTTGTAAGCATTTTAGAAGGTTGCTAATGATCGATGGAACGGAGTAACTCTAGGATTGCGCAAGTGAAGTAAATTGTAACAACGAAGAGAATACGCGAGCCAGGCGGGTTGACCTAGAGTCCTGCACTAACATTTGGAATAAATTGATAATGAACTGGTGAAGTGAACGAAGAGCGAGATTATATAGTGTGGATAGAGTCCTAAAATAGTAATCTGTATGGTATGCACATACGCATGTCGTGGAAGATGGAGTAAAACCACTCGATTCAAAAGGAGGTGTCCATAAGTTGTGGGGTCTCGTAATGTTCGCCACGCTCTCGCAACACATGGTCAGTCACGCCGTCGGGCAGCCTAACGCGTGTAAATTTATTACTACTTTTGCAAACGACTGTATCGCCAGCCGAATCTAATGCATCATTGGTGATACGTCAAAGAACCTTATACAATGCCAATACAATACATAAAACAACATACAACACACGCACACAGTACATCAAATGCGGCGTCGCCGACGTCCGAGTCATCACGAGGGCCCATACGGCCGACTCGCGGAATCGTGTACGCACGGACCCCGCCGTGAGCCGTGCGTCCACACACGCTGGCGACCCCGGAAGAGAGCCTTCGTGCTGGTACTCCTCCTGCCCCGGCTCAACTTGTAGTTTGCATTCTTTCAGTTTATAAGTAGATGAGCCAATGCAAGGCATTTCTATAGGGGCCAGAAAAATGCACCTCAAGCCATATTGTGAATTAACATTACAAAGTCAGCAGGGCCCTTGAAGGTATATGTTGGGCACCCGGTGCAACGACAGGAGAGCCCCCCCCCCCCCCCCCCGCGTCGGTGCGCCCCTGAGTAAAGCCCTCAGAAACTCAATTTTCTACGCGAAACGACGGCGGTACGGCATTACCCTACTTATCGTACGGCAAGCCGCCGCTCCTGAAACTTCCTATGTTTAGCAACAAGCATTCGGTGAAACACACTGCGAGTCCGGCGCGGCTGATGCGGGGTGGGAGGGGTACAATGCGGTGGGTACAATGCCTGTACCTAAGGTGTGTTTCTTTCTTCTTTCTGCCTTCTAGGGCTGCGCACACAATGTATTTCCAAGGTGCGTACCACCAGCGGATCCTTTGAAAGCTTTTGTACTTGCCATTTATATTAATCACGCTAACACCTGTCACCAAACTTCCCCTACGCCAGCCCCCCCCCCCCCTTTAACTCTTTCTTTCCTTTCTTTTTTGGTCTTTTTTTTTGTTGCAGCTGTTGTTCGCACGTTCCGCTGTTCTCATCTCGTTCTGTGGACGGGGGAGAGTGGGCAGTGGCGTACATAAACGAACGCTCGAGAAGGCAGTCACCTACCTGATGAAGACAAGTCCACATGTCGAACCGTTCGTTCTGCGATATTCCAGCGATCTGTTCATCGATTATGGACGAATGAGACATAGGTTTCCAACCGCACCTGTAACACAGGACTGCCAGCCAGCTTTCCGTCTTTTTTACGTTGTTGGCAGGTTCGCCCAGCGAGCCGTTGATTCAACCACCGCTTTGTAAAACATAAAAAGGGTTACATGTTAAATGCATCTGGCAGACTACGTCCTTGGTGTGTTTCGACACTGAGAAGCGGTGCTGCCTTTGCAGCAGCTGGGAACTGCTAATGTCGAAATCAAAGGCATTCCGCACGAATCCTCCGAAGACCTAATTGAAATGTTCATATAAATTGAAAAAGGGGTGGCCGTTCCACTTGTGGCGACTCATATCGGACGAGCACACACAGTTTCGACGGCAGACAACTCAAGCAAAAAAAAAAAAAAAAAAAACGTGGTTGTGCAGTGCGAGAAGAGACAAATGCGGGATGATGATGATGATGCTCCCTCACATTTGGCACTTCGGAGGATCAGCCAACACTCTGGCGGATGTAAGTTTCATTTACTAAATTATACTACCTGAAAGGTCTTTAGTCCTTTGATGTGATTTTGTATATTATAAACGTAGTTTTTTTATACGAAATAATTTAATAAAACAAAACTGACAATCAATCAATGGTGCAGAGAATAATGAAATACGTAATTAGGATCTAATAACTGAACAAGCTAATCGATTCGAATCCGTAATGAACGTTTGTAGAGCAAGGTATATTTTCGTGTTCGTGTGTCCCAGCATGGAAGGCCCGAATGAATGAAGTATAGTGCTTGATAATGAAATGCCCAGATTTAGCAATGCCAATTCAGCAGTGCTTTTCCTAAGGGAGGTAAAGCGCCTGCATTCCAGCAAAAAGTGTTCGATTGTCTCTGGCTCGCTGCAAAAAGCGCATAAAGGAGAGACCGCCAGGCCAGCTCGGTGCATGTAGAAATTCAACGTCGGGATTCTACATCGCAACCTCCTCAATATTGTTTCGATTTTCGTTGTTTGGCAAAATGACCTGCTTCAAGGGTATTGTAAGTGCTGTAAATCAGGTGAGGATGCAAGACAGGATGTCGACATCAGTAAGGCGTACTTTATGAATCTGACTGCGGTAACAAACGCCGTATTTGAAATGAGAGAAAGAACAGGATCTGCAACGGCAGCCTTAGCCAAAGTGTCTGCCAATTCGTTTATTACCAATCATTTGCGACCAGACACCGAAACTAACCGCAGTTCTTGCAAATGATTTGGAACCAAAGTGCGCAAAGTTCTAAGAATGTGCGATTCCCCTGGAGTAGTTAATGAAGTACACAACGATAACGAGTCTGTAACTATTACCGCAGTAGTCATAAAGGAGTGAAGTTTACGCAAAGTCAATATAGCCGCCAAGAATTCTGCCACAAACACTGGGGTGTAATCCGGCAGTCTAACAGAGAAACACCGGTCTAGTTCTGAGGAAAAAATTCCTACACCTGCCTTTTCCTCACTCTGCGAAGCACCAGTTGCTATAACTGTAGTTGAGATTTGACTCAAGTGTTTTTCTTCCATTAAGGATGCGCCACCGAAGTTGCTTGGAATTATTGGGGAATATGTTATCAAATGAAACTTCCAATGAATTAGAACTGTTGTCACTTTTGGCTATGCCTATGGGCCCTTTCTTTAGCGGGTCTAGCAGTTTTTATGCGACAACCACCTGTGGTACGGGATACATTCTTGATGAATGCGCGTGCAACAAACCTGTAGTGTTCTGATCTGGGCATTGACTAACAATCAGCGGTATTCATAAATGAACATTTGTGTTGAAACGACTTCTTGGTCAGGCTACAGCGCGCAAGCGCGAGACTGGTTGGAAATATCTCTGGGTTCGGGATGGCAAAACCTTTGTGCGGCAGACTGATAGCCTACCGAAGGTCCAAACTGAAAACAGTGATGATGTAAACAAAATGAACAGTTCCTCGTCAAAGCGACGCAGCGAAGTAGGCAGTGTGTGTTGTAGGCGTAAATATTACGGCGCCACTGCAAAAGAGAACTTTGGGTGGTTTGTTTTGAGCCAATTTTTTTGTTCCCAAATAGGTCACATACCACGCACACTCTTGAAATTGCGTTTCACTTTGTTTATGAGATATTGTCTTTATTATGTCACAACGAATTTTTGCTGTGTAAGTTGTTCTCTGGAGGAATATATTTCACTTATTGTCTGGGAGTGCACCGGAGCTCGCGCTGTAGCTCGTCTTGGTTACAATTCTTTATTGATGCACCCTATACAGTTCATGACCGTAAAACTTGTTCGATAAAGATAATTGTCAATAGTTTCTTTTCTGGGCTGTCGTTCAACCGCTTAATTCCTGTCGTAACAAATATGTACTTTACAATGTACGATTGCCTGTTAACATTTCATCATCTGAAATGAGCACTTCTAGCGTTATGTCCTTCAGAGGTTAAGGCACAACAAGGTGGCGAAATGCGATTCACCTCTTTTATTCATTTGAATATGCAGCGAGCACTTGGCAAACAGGATGAATTTTCTAACTGTCATAAAGATTTCGGCTTTTATTTTTCTGTAATTATGTTTACAGAAGCGTGGTTTTCGGCTGACGATGACATGAATCTATAGGACGTTGTAACGCCGTTTTTTTAGCAGATCCCTTAGAAGAGGTGGAGGCGTGTGTAGGTTTATTAAACACGTTATTAACTATGTACTTCTTGATGACCTACCTTTATGTACGTCAGATATCGAGGAAATATGTTTGAAATCGGGAAAATTTCTTTTTGCTGGGTTATACCGTCCATCTGACGGCAATTTAGACTAGTTTTTCCAACAGCTAGACGATATATTCTTTCACGTTAACACGTATCAGCACAAATTAGTTCTAGGCGGTGACCTAAACATTGACGTGCTTTCCAATACATCCAATCAGGCGGAATTTCCCGTGCTTCTTCACTCGTATTTGTTGTCAAATGTGACACTGGAACCAATTCGCATTTGAGCAACTTGCGCTACGTTATCGCACCTTTTTATTACAAATTTACTACGTGAAGGCCTGTTCTCTGGGACAATCATTATTACACTTAGTGATAATTTGCTGATATATTTAGTTATTGACGAGTGCAGTATTGATTCAAACCTAACCTACAAGTTTTGGTGCCAGAATATAACAGAAAATTCTCTTTCACAGTATCGAGATGAAATCTCCACAACTAATTGGGAAGCAGTGCTCTCGATCTGATCAGCAAGTGTGGCATACAAGAGTTTCACGGAGATAACATCCTATAATTAGAAGCCCTACAGTGTAATAATAAAGCTGAAAGGCTACGGAAGCCGGTTACAAGAAACCCGTTAAAAGAACAATAAAAAGAAAAATAGCATGTATCAATTATTCTTGAAGAACCGCGATCCAGAAACATTGGATTCCTTTGGGAAATACAGAAATAATCTAACTAAACCTAGGAAAAAAAGCAACTTGCAGTTATTATTCTTGCATGTTCGAGGGCGTTCCAGGGGTCAAGAAGTCGTGGAGCAAGTTAAATTCAATTACCGGATTATATAAAACTAATTTTAGTGTAGAAGAGATAACTGAAGGTGATAGAATATACAGGGGCAAATTATTCGCCAAGAAATTTAATGAGCACCTTACTTCCGTAATAGTTAGTGTCTGTGACATTAGTGTACTACATTACATGCCCGCAGATACCTTTGTCGGTATCTCCAAGAGATGCAAACGAGGTTATGGCTGTTTTCAAAAAATAAAGAAATGTAAATCGGAGGACGTTGATGGTTTAAAGATGGCCCCTGTCTGTTCTGTCATAGATATATTAGTTTTGCCCATAACGTGCATTTATAACCTACTTTTAAGCACAGGTATTTTCCCACATCGTGTGAAGCATGCGGAAGTTAAAGTATTGTTTGAGGGAGGAGACAAAAATTATTGGAAAAACTATAGGCCCATATCCGTTTTACCGTTGTTTTCAAAGCCCATGGAAATGTTAATATTTATAAGATTCTCAAACTTCTATTCAATAATTACGCCGGCTCAGTACGGTTTTAGGTCAGGGCTTTCGACAAAAGTAGCATTGTTAAGGCAAAAAGAAATTAGGCAATATAGAGAACCCGAAACTTACCGTAGGTATATTTGTGGATTTATCCGAAGCTTTCGAGCAAACAAATAACAACACCCTTTCACAAAAGTTACCCTATTACGGCGTTCGAGGAAATGCACTGAATTTGATTACCAGTTACTTGAGCAACAGGCTACAGGGTGTACGTATAAACACAGAACAGTCATCCTTGCAAGGAATTGCTCAAGGTGTGGGTAGCATATTAGGGCCATTACTTTTTCATCTTCTATGTTAACGGTACTATAAACATAAATCATACGATGCAATATCAATGAAGAGATCGCTAAGTACGACTGAGAACAGGGAATGTCGCAGAGCCAACGTTTCGACAAGCGGAGTTGTCTTCGTCAGGGCGGCGACTGCCATCTCCAGCGTTTGTTTAGGTACGCCATTGAACACTCTCCCCCGTCCACAGAACGAGAGGAGAAGAGCGGCAGGTGAGGAGAAAAAAAAAAGGGGTGGGGGGTGGGCAGGGGTTAGGGTGTAGGGGAAGTTGTGTGACAGGTGTCAGTGTGATTAACATACATGGCAAGAACGAAAGCTTCCAAAGAATCCGCTCACGGTATGCAATATACCATATGTCCGGATGATATTTCCTTGTTTTTAGAGGAGTGGATGTAAATGATCTCATTTCTGCAGTAAACGCGACACTAGATGATTTGTATTGTATGGATGGTCGACTGCAAACTCCCTAAAAATCAACTGTTTAAAAACTACAGCCGTTCTGTCCCGCTTAGAATGAACAGCAAAGCCGCTTTAAAATCACACCTGCATGATTCTGTGATTGCTTGTTCTTCGACAGCTAAAGCACTAGGAATTATTTTCGATGATAAGAAATGATAAGAAACAGTGAAATGATAAGATACAAAATGAGTAAAGTATCAGGCATGCTTAGGAGATGTCAGTCTTTTTTACCGAGTGCTCAGAGCACAAATTAATCACGCTTCAAAAATATTCATTACGTTTATTACAGATGCTGAGTATAATGCACATACCTTGCCTTTATTCAATATATTCGGTGTGTTAAGGTTTTACAACATGTATGAATACTGTTCATTACCGTCTTTAAAAACTGAAATAAAGGAAGGAAATAATATCTTAGCTCCATAGCATGGTTGCAGCACTGCACCTCATCTCGACCTACTAGAAAGAGCGATTATTGGGAGCTAGCTCGATGTAGAACAAACTAGGGTTTCCAAATGCTTAAAACATTCACTCCCACACATACTCAAGAAACTCAATTTATCATGAGAGCGATTGCGCCTTCTTCCGCGACATGATATGTTCAATCTTTTTTACTAACATTTCTACTAACATGATGCAACAAAAGAAATTTTCTTTTTCGTTTCCTTGTACTTCCTTTTTTATTTATACTGCAAGGGAAATCGTATCTCCTGTTTCTTATGTAATAACATTTCGTATTGAGCCAATTGAACTAGACATCTGCGTTTGTTTACTTGTTTTGGATGATTTGAAAAATGCTGTCACCTGTCAAGGTACGTTTATATCGCACCTTTTTTCCACACATTCCACATCGCAGCGTAGTTTTATTTCATGTACCACTATGAGAATATGTAAAAAATATAACACTGCGGTGAAATCAACGTCAACCGCGGCGTCTCCCAGGCATTGCGCTCATGCTCACTGTCGCGGCAGAACCTAGCGCAAACGCAACCGACGGCTGTTGGCCACTGTCCGCAGCATGCATTGCGTTTGAGATTCCATAGGCAAAAAGTTCTGTTAGAAAAAGTCCTATGGCGTCTTGCCCGTTGTCGCCATTGTGTGGGTGGACACTCTGACCGGTAAGCTTTCCGATGAAATAAAGAAAACTGGCACCTTACAAATTGGTTGTCGGTCCCTTTATTCTTGTCTTTCTGAAAAACCTGATTTTTCGTGCTTTGTTTCTGCGTGAAAAGTAATTATTTTAAGAACGGATAATATTTTATGAAGCTTTTCATTCTCGTTTCTGTATTATTAGCCAGTACAATAAAATTGGAGGAATGGAAAAGAGGGATAACTATCCACGTTCCATGTTTTATATGAAGCAGCGCATATAAATATGACACTTTTCCTTGTTTTTATAGTGAATTGATTTTGAATGATCGGATTGCAAAGATCCTTGTTTCATCTAGAGTCGAGATGGCTACCTTTGTGCAAGATTGTTTACATTTCCTGGGCACCATTAATGATTTATGAATTCTTGCGTCACACCCAAGTTTCGGCAATATTTTCTCAATCAGAATACCAGTGTAATATTTAGGCTGTTGTTTGCATGCGACTGTTATATAAGACGGCTCTTTATAAAGTGAGTGTGAAATAAGAATTTATTGGTCAAAATTGAAAATATTTCGGAAAATGTGTAAACATAGGTTAATCCAGCTTAATCCACTCTTACATGACCTAACCTTACTTAATGAGCTGTGATTATCCATAATCTATATTAAGCCACACTAATTACCGAGGCAGCACATGTGCTCGGGCCTATATTGTTTTTGTTGGCATACTGAGGTCCAATAAAGGCCCTGTGATACCACTCATAAGCCAGCATTGGAAATGCCATCTACTAAGGACTCCAACAATGGCCCATCGTAGCCATTCAATTTGCAATAATGGTTCTTCCATCCTGTAAAGACGGCAAAAGTGGGTCATAGTTGCCAGTCAGCATACATTATTGGTGGGGCCAGTCCACAAGCATGGCAATGATGGGTCCGTTTCCACATAGTCCTATCAATATTGGTTATGTAATGGCGGCAGGCTGTATATATCGTCCAATCAATCTCATTGCATCAACAATGTTGGACTTCCAATGTTCTGTATCGGACAATATTTCCCGCACACAAGAGTTGTAGCATCAATGTCGGTAACATTGGCAAGTACACATGATATATCGGGAGGCAAGTACACATGATATATTTCCAGTTTTACCAATATGAAGGGACCACTAGCTCGACTCGGTGCCGCGAATGAGTTCAGAAATATCATTGTGTTTGTATTCGGTGCAGCAGGAAAAATTATCTCTAATTTACGCAATTGTTTATTTGCGCAAGTTCTAGCTAAGCGTGTGCAAGTAAGCTAGAACTTGCACATTGGAAGTTAAGCAAACTATATCTACAACGCCATCACATGGTTCAAAATGCCCAGCAGCATGTTAGTGTCTTCCGGGCCCACGTGCATGTCATAGCAGGTCACTTTAGCTGTTGTCATAGCAATGTTTGTAAAATAATAGAAGCAGGCTGTGTATACTGTCTAGACATTCTAGCTGGTTTTGCCAATACAGGACAGCAATGCTGCTTGCAAGGTAAGATTGTCCAGACGTAAATATTGTCGCGCCTATGTTTTTCACTTTGGGAAGTACAAGCGACATATTGGAAGCAATCATTTCGTTCTCATTTGAAACAACGTGAATATATGTACGCACCGTGTGCACTCGCATAATTAGCGCCCACGCGTAATTTCTCCACTCCCTACTTTATGTACAGTTTACGCGAAAGTAGTATTACTTGCATGCTCTCCCCATGGCACCCAGGGCCACGTGGCGTAGGCTAGTGCTTTCCTTTATCAGTATTGCGTATTCAGGAGCCCAGGCTTCGCCATAGCTGATCGCATTTTGATTGTTTAGTAGCGACATGTTGGCGATACCTACAAAACAAATTCAACATAGCGTTTGCCGGTTAACTAAGAGCCGTGCCGCCACGAAGATTTCGACACGTGAGTCATTTTGATACTGGAGTTCGCAGTAGCTGCTGACAGCACCAGTGAGGACAATTCCCGAGTCGCAAATCTGCCAATGCTTGAATGTAGCCCACGGATGAATTTGGCTGTTCATGTGCGCCTTCCGTTGAGTGAAAGCTACCTTCGTTTTTGTGATACATTTCATTTGATACAGCTCAGCTAAGCACGCGTCAAGATTCCTTACACGATATTTCGAAACTATTTGCGAAATTCCCATGTAATTTACGCACCTTCTAGAACTTCTAGACTCACGGATAAAAAAAACACGAGTTACGTGGTATGCGCGAGTAAGCACGGCGTAAGTTGTACATTACCAAATACGGTATATGCAAAACGTTGGAAGGTAAAGAAAAGCCTTTGTTATTTTTCTATCTCAAGCAGTAGGCACAGGAGGCCGCCGAACATCGAACCGTATCGCGGCAGAAGGTGGGCGGGGAGCTGCGTGGGCTCCACTAATCCGTTTGGTTCGCATAGCATTTGACATGTTTTTTCATAGTCAGCCGGGAGTGAGGCAGGCAAAGCGGCTTTCACTCTGCAGAGGTTTTTCGGGCGCACAGGTTGTGTCGCACGGGCATCGGATATCTGCTGAAACTGGCGAGTTTACGAAGACAGAACCCCTAAGTGGACTACGGACACGGAACTCGCGACTGCAAACTTCTGCACAGTGAGAAAGTGGCAGCCCTGCGCTTGTTGGGAACGGACATTATAGGTGAACTGAAGAGACGAGCCTCAACGTGTTCGGACTGTTCTAATGGTTTTCCTGAAAGCTTTGTACGGATTTTAGCCATTCGTATATTTTACTCATTGTGCGTTACGTTGTGCCCCTTCCCTCATTTTGGTGTGTGCCGGGTTTATTATAGCATGTATTACTGCGTATTTTCTTTAGATTCGACTATTTGTAAATACACACGTGGTGGGCTTTGTTGTATACATCGCGGCAGATGAAGTAATCGCTCCTATAGCAAAGCTGTGTTGGTTCGTGTGACTTTCATGTTTGTTTGCTTTTTTCCTTGCGTGAAACATGTTTTCCTTTTGCTCTTTAACGGTCATTTCTTGTTCCTGGTTTTCGGTTCTTTAGAAGTCGTCGGTTTGTCCCCACATACCCTCCGTTCCGAATTCTGCATGCTGAAACATATCACAGTATACTAACATTCACTAATGTTGTTTTACTTGAGGAAGTGTTTAATTTCTACAATTCAGCTGTTTCGTGCAATTGTTGAAGGAGCCTTTCAAGCTTCAGCTGCTCCGCCATTTAATAAACAAGTAAACCATAACGTGTCGCATAATTTTAGGCGTATGTTTTCTTGTGCGTCTTCTTTTGCTTATGGTGCTTATGCATTTAATTTTCACGAGGCTGATCATATAGGGTGGACTTCAAACTTCGAGTGAATATTTATTTGTTGATTTTATCAAAATTTTCTTTTTAATCCCTTCTCACGTCTCTTAAACTCACCAATTAAATGTGTCATAAAAAAGACATTTTGCTTATTTGTATGTCTGCGTGGTGTTCGAAAGATGCGTTTTGTCATTAACATGCGTGTGCATTGACCATTTATGTCTGTTTAAAGCTATGGTCATAATCACGAAGCGTGAACATAACAAAATTCATTTCCCAAGCTGGCAATACATACATGAATACTAAGTACAAAATAAAGCTATTGTTACTCCCGTAATTTCTTGGATATTCTTGCTTTTTGGCTAGAGCCAGAAGCCTCGGCAGATCAAATTTAAGTGCGGGCAATTATAGCTAATAAAAAAGGTGGAGAAAATATAGGATCAGCCAATAAAAAAGGCTGGTAAAAAATGCTGCCTCATCGAACGATGAATGCTGGCAAAAATTCATGGAACAGCCATCAGTAATGGCTGGAAGAAACGGTTCGAGCTGCCATTGTTTATACAAGCTTATCAATATTGAAAATACAAACGATGGACAATGTTGCCGAAAGCCATTCGTTTCCAATTTTTTCAACATTATACGACTGGTATCCAACATTGGACTAATCTAGTCAAAAGTGTAACATGGGGCCCGAAATCGAATGTATTTCCAATATCGTATCCAACGTTTTCCAACGTTGTGCGAAGGTCGGACCAATGTTGTTCTGCCTGGTAATCTGCGTTAATGAACTCTCACCCGCCGTAATCTTCCTTAATTCACCCTCGTTCACACTAATCAAACAGCGACGTGTTTGGCAAATCATTTTTTCCACTAACCATACACGAATAGAATAAACTCAATCCAAGTGTTACTAATGCCGGCACATTATCTGCATACAGCGCTATGTTAAAACTAGTCGTAACTTGCCGTAGTACGTCGTTAGTGTCGCGCACTTCTTGTCACTTTACCCCTTTCCTTTTTGCACAGCCCGCTGTAACAGTAAAGACAGCACCTGCTCAGACCGACTTTCAACCTTTATTCAGGTAAAATGATCGCGTAATACATTTTTGTATTGAATCCGCATTGAATCCATCGCAAGTCAGAGTTTGCTCCGGTTTGTTGCCAGAGATCTGCGCATATTGTTGAATCAGTCACCGTCATCAGCCAGCACTTTATGTTATCTGGAGCGTTTTCTGTTAACTGTTTTCTGTTATGCAGAACTTGTTGCTGGGCGAGTTGGTTGACATTGTGAGAACACATGGCAGCGCAAAATAGCGAAACGAAAGACTTAGGAAGAAGTGGAGAAGAAACAACAGGTTGGGTTTTAGCGCCCAACCTGTTGTTTCTTCTCCACTTCTTCCTAAGTCTCTCGTTTCGGTTTTTTGCGCTACCATGTGTGCTCAGAATGTTTTTTGTTATCTGGAGCTTCTTATTTTTTTCCCGCACAAATAAAATGTGGCACAATTTGCCTGACGTGCGCGAAGTGGTGATAGTTGTGCACATTTTGAAAATGTACTAGTTATTTAAATATTTTTTAGCAGTGTGCAACAAATTTGGGTGCGAATACTTTTTTGTTTTACATTGTATAAAGCATTGTTCCATGTAATTTTCATGTATTCCATGTATTTTTGCTTATATGTAGTGTATGTGCAGTTCTGTGCTATTTGAAACGTTATATTGCTTTAGTGAATATTATGTACATTATGCCCCCTGTAATGACTCCGGAAATGGAGTCGACAGTATCGAAAATAAATAAAATAAATAAATAAATAATCAGAATAACCCACCCTAAATGTCTTAATGTATCCTAATCAGCCATAATATGCAATACTTCTGTTTCGTATGCCTCAGTACGTCGTAATCCACCCTAATCCATCTAAATCCACTCTTAACGCGTCCTGGTTCCTTCATCTGCCTTTTCCACGAAATATTTCGTCCTCCACACCTGCCATGGTCTTGAGTTTCGGGCCCTAGAGGGTCACTCATTCAAGTCCCATAGGGTATAAACCTATCTACAATCACTGATTTATTGTTAATTAACCTTATATTCATTTATCATTTATTACAGACTCTTCGCATGTATTTATTCGCTTCGTGCTAAACGATATCCATTGTAAATTTTGCATCGCACTGTCCGTGTAGACGCTTAGGTAATCCAGGACACCTTCCAATGGCATGTACGAGGTTTGTACATTAACGAATACATTTTTACGTATCACCAGCAACTGTTTTGCCTAGGCGCTGCCTACTCAAAGAAAAGCGAGCGCGCGGGACGCGCGCGCTTCACACTAGAAAAAAGAAGAAAAATAAAAATAAGTGCGCACTGCGAAGGGCCCGCAAACAAGCGCGGCGGGCGCAAGCGAGTCGGTTCATTTACGTCTGCCATCGGCCGATAGCAGAGATCCGCTCTGACGACGCGTTAGAGCAGGAACTAAAGAAGAAGCCTGTTTTTAAGAAGAGTGCTCCTGAAGAATTTGTGCTAGTGGCTAATGAGTATAGAGTTAAGCTGGGGTGTTCATTACAGCGTACGCTAGCCGTAGAATGTTGTTTTTTTTTTCACCAAGCCCTCGTGGTGGGCGGTTCGGGACTGCTTCGAATGTACTCTAGGCCGTACTTTCCGTTGCTATTTCGCAGATGATGTACGTGTATCAGCACAAATATCTCTACCAAGTTATCTCACCATCAAAATTTTGTGTCAGCGAAATTCCCCTGGCAGTGATGCCAGGGCTGCATGATGATGCTTAAAAGGGCAGAAATATTAGCGAGTTGGTAAGGGATCATAATGCAAAGAACAGGAGCGCAAAACACGGGCACAAGCAAAGAAAAGTAGACAAAACACGAACACCGACTGTCAACTGAAGCAGAGCACGGAAGCGAAAAAGGAAGAAGACAAAAAACTTATCTGCGCATACTCACGAATGGTAGAACCACCTCTGAAACACCGCCACCGTAAAAACTAGTGGCGCGGTTAACGTTGTTTTTACAGCTCCCAATAACTTACGTGGGAGTTGTGCTGCCCTGCGAAGGAAAAACGTGCAGGTGCGAAGACAAAAGCGAACAGATATCTGTCAGGTTAATGGGCAACTCCGGCGGTTTTCGCATCATGTTCTGATATCGATGCTTTCCGATGCTACTGATAGTATAGCATTGCTGTCGCACACGTGTGGGATGCGTGCGAACCGTCAATTTGCTCATCTGTGCTGCAAGGTGTCGCTCTCAACGCTGCGATTCTGGACGAACCAACCAGCAACGCTCCCAGCCCCATGACATCATCGGACAATGGTTTAAAAGCCGTGTGTGTGGTTCCCCCCAGTAGTGGGCAGCCCGGCAACAGCCACGGAATGCCACCCAAATGCTGTTTCTTGCTTCTGCAGGTTTGGTACTATAAAAATGCTCATTGTTCTAAGTCCGACGATGTTTTTTTTTCTGTTGCTGTGTAGCACACAACCACTTGTTTTTCATGATATGTGCTCTGTTGTGCTTACGGCTCTCAACCGCCTTCTCTTCAGTGGCGATATCGAGCTTAATCCTGGACCCACTTTGAAGACCCGGTCGTCTAAAACTTCTGAAGGGACTCGTATTCCTTCGGGACAGTCTAGCAGCTCTGGTATTGTGCCGGACGCTTCCAGTCCATAATCAAAAGAAGAGGCGTGCAGGACACGGACACAAGGAGAGCAGTGAACAACACGAACGCTCTCCTTGTGTCCGTGTCCTGCACGCCTCTTCTTTTGATTATGGACTGTTACCAACTCGCTCAACTTTCTGTCCTTTTGACGCTTCCAGTGCTGCTCAAGATATGGCGGCTGAGCGAGCGCTATCGAACACTGATAATCCTGTGCTTATACATCTTTTAACGGAAATATTGTCTTACAATAAGGTCATGGCTCGCGACATTGCAGATATAAAGAGCTCTGTTAACTTGCGCTTCGAGGCACTTGAATCTCGTATTTCTGCTGTTGAGAAGGCATTTGCCGCACCTGCTTCACGTTATCATGATTGTCAGTTACGTAGCGAAATAGGTGCACTGAAGAGTACGGTCACTGAGCTGGCTGGAAGGAATGAGCACCTTGAAAATTGCTCTAGGCGGAACAACGCCAGTTTACATGGCTTATCAGAATGTTCTGATGAAACTCGCGATTCTTCTCTTTCCTAAATTTCCGAGGAATTCCAGCAGAACCTTGACATTCGGTGTCCTCTCATTGAACGGCTTAACCGTTTTGGAATGGCTCATGAAAACTACGCACGCCCCGTAATTATGAAAGTGCTTGATTTTAACAACAAACTTGCTTTGTTGAGGAGCAGCTTTAAGCTTAAGGATTCTGGACTTAGATTTACTGAAGATTCTTTTTCCAGAGTTCGTGATGTTAGGAAAAAACTTTGGGATGCGTCCTGTGTTCAACGGAACAACGGCTGTTCCGTTAAGCTTAGATTTGAGCACTTTTTGATTGACAACACTCGGTACAACTGGTGTGATGCCTCTAGCTCTCTTGTTAAGTTTCTATAGCTCGCCATTTTCCTAAAGCGACAGCTTCAGAACATTCATTAACAGGTTGACCCGTTTCTACACCCCCAAGAGATCTGACCATCATGAACGTCAATGTCAGAAGTATAGTTAATCAATTTCCTCTTTTTCTTGCCCTGGTGTTGTCCTAGTCGCCCCATGTTATCGGTATCAGCGAAAATTGGTTCCATGGGGATATTCATGACTCGGAGTTCACACCGCCAGGATACGTCACCGCGCGAAATGACCGCCTTAATCAAAGAGGTGGTGGTGTTGCATTGCTTTTCATTTTGGATTTTGAGTTCAAGGTAGTCTTGTCTCGAGTAGACATAGAATTACTCTCTTGTAGACTTTACTACGATAAAGAACACCTAACCATATGCATTTTCACCCGTCGCCCTAACAACTCGTGGAACATTCTTGAGGACGTGGACCAGCTTCTACAGCTGCAAAACTTCTCTTCCTCAAACATCGTCCTACTTGGTGATTTTAATGCTTCTGGAAACAACTGGTCCGAACTCTAATTTTCCAATCATGCCTCTACACTAAACAAGAATCTTGTACAATTCACAATGTCTCTTGGCTTAAAGCAGGTTCACTGTCCGACCCGTGGTGACGCCGTGCTGGACTTGATATTTCTGAGCACTGATTTAGCCAATACCGGTTATAAACAAGACATACTTGATGGCATCTCGGATCATAGTGCTGTTTTTCTATGTTTAAACCGGCCGATTCATAATCAAAGCTTCACGCTGTCTACGTGTCGCGATTTTTCGAAAGCTGATGACGTCCGTATCATTGAGTAGATGTCTAGTAATTATGAGGGATTTTTTGCACTTGGTCGTTTTAGTGACGTCGACGCGCTTGTGGCTCGTTTCAAAAGCATTGTGAAGTCATGCATTGAGCAATTCGTTCGTTTAAGAACCAAGAAAGAAAATAATCTTCCCTGGATGAACCGCGAACTGCTGCACTTATCGCGCCATGCCAGCAGACTTCGCTCCAAGCGCTCAACCAATCTTCCAGCAAGGGTTCCGTACGCTAAGGCAAAAGAACTCCAGCAAAAAAACTATACGGGAGAAAATTTTCTTTTGTGCGGTTCAGCTACCGCAACTGCTCAAGTCTAACCCCCGTAAGTTCTGGTCTTTTATATGTCCTGGATCTTCGTCCTCCATGTTTAAAAGGCAAGAACAGTGTAATTAACGATGCAGCGGTAATTTCTGAAGCGTTTATTGCATATTTTCAGTCTGTGTTCACTTCGGATGATTCGAGTGTTGTAGCATTAATAACTAAAAATTCTAATGCAACTGTTGACATCTACATTAGCCTAGAAGGTGTTAGATACCTTCTAGGCTAATTAGATACCAAAAATTAGGTACCAAGGAAACCTGCTGGACCAGATGGAATTTCTAATTCTTTTCTGGTCAGATTTGCGCTGTGGACGTCTAGGTACCTGTTCACTATATTTCAAAGTTCCCTAAATTGCAGCGTCGCTCCCTCTTCCTGGAAAAGTGCTAATGTACTGCCGTTATTAAATCGAGTGACAGACAACTTTTACAAATTATAGGCCTATTTCTTCAAAGCCATCCACATGTAACATGCTAGAACACATATCTATAAGCATATTATAATGTTCCTTGAAAATAACCTCTTGACCAGGTTACAACACGGATTCAGGAAAGGTTTCAGTACCGTAACCCAACTTTCGGAATTCACCCATGATCTTTCGCTTCAGTTCGACATAGGTAATGAGATTGACGCCATTTTCATTCTCTTTGGCAAGGCTTTTGACACTGTACTACATTCTAAATTACTTTTCAAACACCGTATTATTTTTAAAAACCCCCATTTGGTGTCATGGGTTTCACGTTTTCTATCTCTGCGGTCCCAATTCGTGTGCTATGACTCTGCGGAATCATCTTCAGTAGACCTCTCCTCAGGTGTCTCTGGGATCCATGCTCGGTCTACTTCTATTCTTATTGTTTATTAATGACATCCCAGATCGTGTTACTTCTAAGATATGCTCTACGCGGATGGCTGTGTTATATATCCTCCAGTTGGTTCCATTGCCGATCGTCAAAGCCTACATGTAGCTTGTGTCTCATTTTGCGATTGCTGTGGTACCTGGAAAATGAATATCAGTTTCAATAAAACTGTTACGTCTTTTCCTAACCGGCAATCCCCCGCAAGTTTTTATTATGCTTGCAATGGTACACAACTAACAAGAGTTTTTAAGTACAAATATTTAGGCATCATATTTACACCCACCTTGTCTTGGTCGAATCATATAGATTACATCTGTCGTAAAGCGTTAAAAAGAACTGGGTTACAACCGCAGGTCTTTGTTTGATGCTACGATCCACACTAAATTAGTGGCGTACAAAACGTTGATTCGCCCAATCCTAGATTATGCTTCCGCGGTGTGGAACCCGCATAAGCAGTGTGGAATTAATCTTGTCGAATCGGTCCAACGGAAGGCTATTTGCTTCATTTTTCGCCGCTTTGACCGACACTTCTCGCCGTCGGCTGCTCTTTTGGAAATAAACCTGCAGCCTCTTTTAAAACGACGTAGCGTAGGATCCTTGAAGCTCTTGCACTCCTATCTAAACTCCCTTTGTTCCCTCTCTGATCCCTCCCTTTTGATGCCTGCTTGTCCTACATCAATTATACCTTATCATGTCTCAAACATTAGACGATTCCACTCACGCACTAATACGTTTAAATACAGTTTTTTCCACGAACGATTGAACAACAGAATTAGTTGCCTGCCGAAATTCATTCTTTTTCCAATTTCTCAATTTTTGAATGCCGTTTATGATGTATTCTTCCTTTACATGTTCATATCTTGTTATACTTGTCAGTCTCAATGTTCGCATATTTCTGTGTATATATATATACATATATATTACATTCACCCCCACTCCTGCCATAGCCCTAACGGGCTGCAGTATGTATAAATAAATAAATAAATAAATAAATAAATAAATAAATAAATAAATAAATAAATAAATAAATAAGATCGTCTCGTGGCAGCCAGGATGGTACTGCGTGCTCAGAAATGCACCAATTTTTTTAAATAACCGTCTCAAAGGAGTGTTCAAACCGAAACGGATGGACGCCTCGGTGCAGCGTATACGATGACGTCACAGCCTTCCCTCCACGAGAAATAAGGAGCTGGTACCAGAAAATTGAGTGTTGAGGTAGCCCGGCGATGTATTACGTTATGCCAGCTTTTCTGAACTTGACAGCGACGATTTGAGCACTGAAGTATTGCCGTTTTGCTCTTGAAGGCCCACTGGCTCGGATAGACAGCGTTGAAGGTGATGACGTAAAAAACACAGTGTGGACAACGTCGGAACCACAGGAGATGTTTAAGATTCATTTTTAGGAAAACCAGGTAACTTGCAGCTGTCCGGCTTGGCACATATTATTGCAGTACCGAGGAGAATATATGCTGAAATTTGCAATGACATCTGTTATCCCCGAAAAATAGCCGCAGTTGCCCTTAAGCACACAGTCAACAATAATTTAACTGACGGTCGCATGGGTGTAGCTTATAAGATTCTAATTAGTTGCGGATGTTTCGACGTAGGGCAGACAGGGCAGCGTATTAGTTAGAGATTAATTGAACATGGAAGGTCGTTACTAGCTGGAATGCTGTCTACGCTATCGTTGCACTACTGGGCCTGCGTGCCCAAGTTAGACAAATGCACGGTTCTGTGCGGGTATAATAATGAAGAAACGCGTTTACCGGTTCAAGCCTGGCATGTCAATAATAGTGGAAGCGCGTGCGTGAGTCAGTCCGTCGATCAACAAGCACAAGGCAAAATATGGGGGATAATAAAAGGAGTAATTGATAACTCAAACAATCCGCACTAGGATACGCTCTGCTACGTGAACTGGGCTACGATATGTCTCCACCTGTAGCACTTGAACCAACTCGGCCTCCTCGGGCGACCCTCGACCAGATCACCGTCGAACCTGTGCCGCGGCACATGAATCGAGTACCCAAACAGGAAGACGGGAAGCACGAGTGCAACATCTCCAAGAAACCACAGGTGAGTGGATCCTGTACACGGCTGCATCTCCGTCTCAGACCGGCGAGGGCTTTCGAACGGAAACAGCTCCGATGGACTACCACTCTCATGGGGCTTCCATTATAGCATAAGTACACAATGCATTGCTGAAAGACGCCAAATGCAGTATTTTCTTCCTGTGGGGAGATCGAAGATCACCCAACAGATGTACGGTGCTTAGATACGCTGTTATTTTTTTATTTTTCCTTACGAATGCCTTAGAAAGGTTCCTGTTTAAATTCTGTTCGTTTTACGGGTGCCCTTCCCCGCCCTTTCACTAGTGAAATTCTCGTTATTGTAGCTTATTCGCGGAATCTCGCACCAATGCAGCTGTTGAGACAGTTGCTGGTGCGTTTGCCACGAAGCCGTGAGGCTGGAAATGCGGAAATGCATGCTGCTTCAGAAGCAGCTGAAAGCGTTATATTGAGCATAAAAACGGTGTGGCCGCATTTTAACGATTACCTGCATTTATTTACCAAATAGAGCACACCACACACTATTTCGGTACGGTTACAATGCCCTCTGTCGTCCCTATACATCAAAGGTCAGTTCCATTATTGCAGTAATGTATACATATATTTACTGGCTCAGCTATCGATCAGAGTGCTTTATGTGCATATATTTGATGCCATTTTGAAAAACCGGCCTCACCTGATTACCAAGCTTATCACGTCGTTGAGAAAAACAGTGTTTTTTTTTCCTACGTGACAGCTGCAGCTTAATTGCCATGAATTGTTTATGACAAAACAGAGACAAGCATTTCCCTTCCCTTCGCCTGAAAGTGCAAGGAAGTAAATTGAAATAATAATTGAGCAACTGTTTGTAAGGTGCTGTGCATATCGACTGGCACATTGCGCAGTCACGGTCATGCAGGATGATTTAACGATATGGGCCCGCTTCTATGTTTTCTGATTGGTGTTCTTGGCGCCTATGTGAATACATGCATGTATACATATAAAATATTGTGTCATCAGCTGCACATATTTTAGAGCTATTTATCGGCCCTGAATATATAAGCATTGCTTTCATGCTGCAATTGTGTTTTGCCATTTACAGCTCGCACAAATGACTTCTCTACGAGGTGCCAGCTCAAGTACAGTGGAGGACTTGTAATCGTATCCCTGGGTGCAAAAGCAAAAATACAAAACACAACGCCGAAGAATGAAAACATAGCTGGAATAAAAAATACACACGTGAAAGGTCCATATTGCATTTGTGTTCTGTTTTTGTTTGTATATGTAATTAGCACTCACATATAGGCTATTGCCAAGCAGATATGGTCATTTAAGGGCCCATATATGTATATATTAAAAATTGGGCAGATATGGCCATATAAGGGCCCATACACGGATATATTAAATATTGGGCAGATATGGCCATATAAGGTGCCATATATGTATGCCATATATGCACCTCCACCAAAATGGTACAAATATATTTACAAGGTATTTACAAAAGGATAACAGCCAAGCAGCCAATATGGTGGTTGTTGCTCGAAGCACACTTCGTCGACTTCCACCCCGATACCAGCTTCTTCTTCCTTGGCGCTCTGACACCGTAACAATATAAAAAGTTGGGCAGGTATGGTCATATAAGGGCCCGTATACGGATATATTCAAAATTGGGCAGATATGGCCATATAAGGGCCGTATATGCCATATATGGCCATATCTGCCCAATTTTTAATATAACCGTATATGGATTTTTTCATATCCGTCCATATATGGCATTTTCGTAAGGGTTGTGTCCTTGTTTTGCGCGCCTGTTCTTTGCATTATGATTACGCTTCATTTTGAGCACAGCACTAATACCCCTGACATGCTAAAGTACTTTAGGTAAGGGGACATCCGCCGGAAAGGCGTTCATACCCAGTGACACACGACAAAGGAATATCTCCTTCCCTGCAAAGCTCCTTTGCAGAAAGGTAGATCGGCGATCTACTTTTCGAGCGTAAAAGCGTACTCTCGCCGACAGTGTACACAGCCCGTACACGGGAGAGAACTTTCACAAAATTACAGCACCCCGCAAGTATTTTTTTGCCTTGCATATAAGCGTTAGCTTTTAGCCGCGTAATGAGATTTCTCGGGATGAAAATATTTATTTTTACCGCACTATCGAACCCTCACATCGCTGCCATGTGGGATTACGGCAGTCACTATCTTTTTCCTCGTGGTTGAAACGAACAATCAACATCATTAGCCATCAGCAATAAGAACGATATTTTTGCAATTCGCAATCGCTAAAACTAAATAAATGCGGAGCTAAAATGTTCACTATCTTGCTGCTTTAACAAGGAGCGCCATTTTTTTGCGGCGTTCGTCTTAGGAACCACCTAAAGAAGTTCACGTGCTACCATGTGTCATCGGCGCAACTACATTCCCTAGAGGGTCCTTTAGAGTAGAAAAAGGTGTTCACTACCAAGGACTTTACTTTCCCCGTCTGTCAGGGGTATAAGAGGAGATTAAAGCAAAGGACACGTGTGGCTCCTACAAAGGCATGCACGAGCGTCACATTTGGCGGTATGATGACAGGGGTAGTAAACTGCACTGTCTGAAGTTTGAAGTTTATTTCACCGCAGTGTACACCCAGAAACCCGTTCGGCCTCCATTTCCTTCTCTTGGTTGTGTTTTCAATGTCCTAATGTTGTGGCACCAGATACTCGGAGCAAAAAGTCCATGGTAGGGGAACTTTCTTCCTCTCCCGCTGTAAAATGACTTGAACGTAAGAAAGGAGTGACAGTGACAACAGGGGGACAAGTGAGGTGAAAATAAAAGTCGGAGTATATTTTGTCTTTATTTAGAAGGGTGAGGTCCTTGGCGTTTGGTATGAATGATACATTTCAATTAACCGGGCGCCTCACTGGTACGAGAGAGACCGCTGTTCAAAGACACGCAGGACGAGCGCAGGTACAGTCAATGCCCCGCTCTCTCTGCGGAACGGCGGCGTACCCACCGCGTTTGCTCATGGTTATACCGAATGAAATGTGCGATGAACAATGGACAGAAAGAGGCAACACGTCCTGCGTCTCTTGTGGTTACAACTCCTGATCAAGAACCTTCATTTAACTTACAGCGCTTCTTGAAAAACGCAGGTTGCTGGTATTATTATCCGTATTTCACAAGCTTTACTACAATGAGTCGTCCCACGATACTTTAAATACCGAGCCACCTCGACACGTAACATCAAAAAAGAAAACGAGAAGAAGAAAACGATCTCCCCGATGCAGTCCGCGGAACAGCACCCGCTTTCTTCTTTTTCTTTTTCAGTCCTTCCGTAAAGCATGTCACATGCACATAATCCTCGTCCTGTGCCGCTGCTTTCTCAAAATTGCTACGGTACGCGCACTCAAAGGCGCGCCTCTGCTCCCTCCCATCTTTCCCCACTCACATGGTAAAACAGTTTCCGCCCTTCCATGCCTGTATTAACGAACAGGAGAAAAAGAAATATTGTCTCGAGAAAGGTCAGGCACTGACCGAAACGTCGACCAATAAATGGCATGTCATTAAAGCGCTACGTCTAATATATATATATATAGCAGTCATGGTGGTGAATAGGCCGAAGGCGTGAAGACAGAGATGAGTAGTATACCCTCGGAATCGGCAACAACAATGGGGAAAGCGTTTATTCAACGTTTCAGCCGGAGACCGGCCTTCATAAGGACGGGCCTTCGTCATTCCTGATGAAGGCCGGTCTCCGGCTGAAACCTTGAATAAACGCTTTCCAATAAACGCTTCTCCCATATATATATATATATATATATATATATATATATATAACATTGAATTCTTTATTTGCTCAGGCAGCGGAACACCGGCGAGTGCGCAAGATCACTACAGTCACAACTCAGATCTCCCATGCTCCTGCTTTCAACAGTATGAGGGTGTTCATGCAAGCAGAATTCGCGCTGCTGAATGTCATGGTCATTAAAACATTGCTTTTTATGGCGAACTCTTTACATGCCTCATGAAACGTGCATAACAAGGAGCAGTCGGTCGGGGTCCATTAGGTACGTCTGATGGTTCTAATCTAAAGATGTCGCCGCTTCTTTTCCTTGGGAAGCCTAAAAATGGCGGAGACCTTGCGTGCTGCTGTTTGAGCAGCCAACCGCGCCACAACAGCCCATACCGCACGCAACAAATTCACGCATGAATGCGAGGAGCAGTCGCCATGAATACGCGCGCGAAACCATACGCGGCTTTGCACAAGACCTTCGCAGCCAACGCGCGCTCCTCAGCAATCGCGCAAATGAGGGGCGCCTCGCCATCGCGGCTCCGCCAGACTCCGCGCCGCGCGGTGCCGCCACTGCCGCCGGCGAGGCGAGAGGGTTTACGTCACAAGAGGGCGGGCGCTGGGGCGGGCGCGCCAAGAGTCATGAGAGCGGCAAGATGAAACAATCGCCAAACTCCCCCGAAGGGTATATATGGCTCTGCGTGTAAAGGGGTTTCAGCGCTCGAAGTTGTCCGTGTCAAAAACGACTAGACCAGATGTCCACCGTTAAATAGTGAAAGCTAGCGGCAAGATTGAACTCATGCGCAGAAATAAAGCAGCATACTTTCCTTTTGCTGAACGTGCAGGAGAGATGTCCAAGGGTGACTTACCTGCATCGAAAGAAAAAATTCCGTTTTAGTACAGCGCTGCAATAACTGTAGGAAATAGCGTTGTGCGAAATAACAGCCTTTGAGAAATACGGGAAATAGGGAACAGCAAAGCTTCAGTGCTCGATCGATGCGGACAGCGAAAACGGTCGGCCATGCTAAACACTGCAAAAATTTGAGGTGCCTCTGTTAGCATTCAATGCGTTAAAGGCACCCTCACCAGGCCACCTTGCAAATTTCGGCTACACATTCAAGGTTCTTAAGTGCTCAAGCAGCGCGCCTTGTGGCGCAAGAAATTTTTACACTGGTCTATTATTAATAGACAGAAATGTTTCAAGCGGCGCAATACGACGATTTCAAGGAGAGTGCATAGAGTGATTGGATTTCTTATAATTATGTCACACTGGCGTTTCGAAGGCGTTCGAGGCAGCAGTCCATCGACTCAAAGGTCAAATGTGGGCTGCTACACGGGCGGCTTCGATGTCAACGGAGCACCCTACCACCCCTCAGAGACTTCGAAGGCCATTGAGCGGACGAAAGCGGAAACGGCGCGAACTCTAGTTCACATTGTGCTCGTAGTCATGAGAGAAAAATAAAAAAGTTCGACAATCCCTAAGCATATTCTTATGAGATGAGAACGCGAAAGCGCTTCTTTTGGCTAGATTGCGGAGGGGTACAGCAAACTGGTGTTGTCGAGCTGTGTTATAAGGAATGGCGCAATGTGGGAGGCCGTATTGTGTTTAGTTACATGATTTGATGCCATCGAAGTGGTGTCGACACTTCACATGTCCTCTTCTATTTCGTCGTCCAGGCAGTATATGCAGATGTGCCCAAGGCAGGTCTCGCGCATATCGAAGAAGTGCGACCGCCGCGGCGTCGTGGGTGGCGTCATTAGACAGTCACCGGTGTCGTCACCCTCTTATCGTTCCGGTGATGGCGTACTTAGGCCGGGGTACATAGACTGCCATGGACTTGTGATCCGAGTAGTACGTGGTGACATACAACACATCTCGCACAATGTATGGGTCGTTGTATGCCAGATCGATGCGCGTACATCTCGACGTCGTGATGGCCCCAGTGGGTGTCTTCAATTCGAAAATAAAAAATACCCGCATTTCCCCGAAGGGGAGTATGAGGAAGTGCGAAGCACGGGGTGATGCTATGAGGGGGCGCGCGCGACTAAACTGCAGAGCCGAGCGAAGGAGACGGCAGCGAGAGAGAACGCGCCAGCCGACCCACGGAGGTCTGGCCGTTTTTAAGTGCAAAGCACTTTTACTGATGATGATGATTAAGTGTAATTAATGATTTAAAGTGTTGTTGTCATGATGCATTTGTACACACACACACACATTTATATATGAAGTATTATTTATTTATTTTACACTTCACGCTTTTCGTATGATGCATTAATGCACCTCGCGAGTGCGTCACACACACACACACATACACACACTACACACGTCACTACAGATCAGCACCTATTCGGCGGCCGAGGGTGAGTGCAAAGCTAACGGGGGGAGAGGCACACCAGCTGCGCGGAGAGGGTGCGAGGAGCCGGCGCGGCGCACGCAGCCACGGCGCGCAGGCGCCAGCTGCACAACGCGCCGTGACGTCACGGCGCGGAGAGCGGTGCGGAGCGGGTGCGGGGGGCGCGCAGCCACGGAGCGAAGGGCGGAGCGCGCGCCGTCACGTGGGGCGTGACGTCGCTGCGCCGTTGCTAGGGGAGAGGAGGAGGAGCTCGGATGCCGGCGGAGTTTTCGGGGTCGCTTAAGAAGTGCGTTCGCACTTAATAAACTCGGCACGCCTGGCGGCGAGAAACGATGGGCTAGCCGGCGCATTCGCGCGCCGAGTGCTCATAAGGCGACGCCACGCAGCTGGGCCAACACCACCTAGGTGGCGTTGGCTCAGCGCGCGCTTTCGCCAACCCAGCGAAGAAACGCGGCCGTACGCCGCCACGGCGAGTGCTGGCGCTGGCATCACTTCCGGTGGGAGTGGTCACGTGCTTTCCGGGCATGGCTTTTGCGGACGGGAGCTGGGCGCGCGCTCTCGCCAACATAACCAATAAACGCTTTAGCGCTAAAAAACGCCGTTATGCAATATGTGTAGAATAAAATGGTGTCCTCTGGTATTTTCTTTTTTTAACACCCCATATGTTTATCCAGACGCTGCATTCGTTGCGCCGACGGGCGGCGCTTTCGCTCTTATCTCCTCTGCGGCCACTCCGTCCGTCTGCTTCTGCCGTTTTCACTGTGCACGTGTGGAATTTCTTTAATGTGCCTTGAAGGTGAACATTTCGGTGTTTGTGAGTACGAACGCGCTCAAAATGTGGGCGAAACTAGGAAAAGGACACAAGGCGTGCTGCGGTGCTTTTTGGTGCCACAACTCGGGAAGAAGCAGCACAGCGAAATTTTCCCGTTTCCCAGCGGACGAACGGTAAGCACACTTTTTGTTCGGTACGGAGTAGCGAGGGCTATCCTTATCAAATCAGCTACAGGACGAACCGAAAGATTTCTGTTGGTGCTTTACAGTGGGTTTTTTGCTTGGCAATGCGCATTTTTCAGTAATGTAGCAAGCATGTAAAGCTACTTGTGGACAGTTTCTCGTGAGCCGATTGATGCCAGCTGGCGCGCAGACGGAAATTTCGCTTCGGTATCGGTATCGTTGGCGGTGGCTCTTAATATATTTCCCTTTAAGAAGAAATCGTGCAAAGTATGTTCGCCGAATGCGCTTCTTCGACGAACTGGTTCGGCTTTAGAGCATTCCGACGACCAGTTCCTTGTAGCGGCACTACCACATTTGAATGCTTAAAAAAATAAGCCCCCAAAATTATTTACGTAGCAGTGACTGCTTACATTCCGTGTAACGTGAAGTTCGTGTAAGCAGTGACTGCTTACATTCTGTGTAACCTGTGACACATTCTTTTCTCCCTTTTTCGCACTCTCTATATTAGTGTCGCTTTTACGTGTTTATTGATTTCCATGGTGGTGTTTGTTTCATTTTCTAGGTGTGACGTAGGGCGAAATTACGCCAGAAGGGCAGACCTCGAGGGACTCACACAGGAGCAACTGTACGACGGCTACAGCCTCTGTTCGGACCACTTCGCCGAAAGTGCCTTCGCGAACCCTGCCAAAACAAAACACTTTACCGCATTTCGATGTCTGCGCAAACAGCGTGCAAGGTATTGTCTTTGTGCAGACATTCATAGCTCACATTGTTGCGCTATAATTAACTGCTGCGAACGCGAATTTTGAGAACATGTACTTGATGTGGTGAGGTTGCACAAGTACTAATAGTACTCGGCATTCTTGCCACGCATACTTTCATTTTAATATCGAATGAGGAGGAAGAAGCTCCTTCTAGAAAAGTCAGAAATATTTTAGTAAGTCAAGAAAGCACGCTGTGCCACAAGCAAATGTACCAGCAAAGTTAAGGTGCTTTCACCGGTTTGTTAAGGCGTCTTCGAAAGTCAAATGACAAATTACCTCCAGCCAAGCGTAGCCGCGGACGACAGAGAGTAAGATGGGGGGACGAAATCAAGAAATTCGCAGGCGTCAAATGGAGTCAGCTCGCGCAGGACAGGCAAGAATGGAGAGGATTGGGAGAGGCCTTCGTCCTGCAGTGGACATAAGACAGGCTGATAATGATGAATTACAAAACTAATAGTACAGCTCAGATTTGTTCTATGCTTCCAACATTATGCACGAAGCTGAGCTTATGAGCTCTATAAAATAAATGCTTTATGTGATTCAGGCATATTAGAGGAATGTCTTGAAAACCGGTCAGAGTAGACTTGTTCTGAGCTATCTGCCCAGGCTGATTCATTAAATGCTGTAGATCTGAGTTACTTTTGTGAACATTTTTCCAAGTCTTAAAGGTGCGCCTTCCTAATACCTTTGCGCATGACTCTGTCCTAGCCCAGTTTCCAATGATGATTAGCCATCGACACTTACCTACACGGCATTTTTTTTTCTCAATGGAAAGCTGTGTCTACAGGGTGTCACTTGTTGTTTGATGTTGTAGGATTGTGATACTCATGCTTAAACTGTGATAGAATATACGGGCATTACAAATTGCGAGGAATAACTGCTATGTACTGCTGTAAAATTCTGTAATGATGCCCTGTTAGCAGTGCTACAACTCTGAACGAAGGTTTACGCGACATATCGAGAAACATAGCCAAGTGTTATAATGTAAATATAATTTGCTCAGTATGTAATGGTACATTAGCACAAGCTGAGTTATATAGAAAGTTAGTTTGCTATAGGAGGTTATTTCGACCAGCAAGCTTCATAGCAAAAGGGGCTGGTAGTGTTGGGCTCAACGTGCAGGTCATCTGCACTGCATGGTCAGTTCATTATTCACAAACGTGTTACTATGAACCGTCGTTTCTGGAGAATTGTATTGTGTACAGCCAATAAACGTGGTGACCCCTGCAGCGATATTCTGTATACGATGAATTGTGTGAAGACTTCTCTTATGCTTGTGTAACCGATACGGAATGCGGACATTTGTATTTATCGTACGAGATACACTGCTCTGTGCTATTGTGGCATCTATTGAGTTTTATCGTTTGCAATGCGTTGCTAATAAAATGAGTGAATAAACCACCATTTTCTGACTACACCGTTTTCTTGCTCAAACAAAACTGTCACGCTTCAAGGCTTGCTGGCTCGTGCGCATTGAAACGAGAAATATTTACAAACAAATGTTTTGTGGATGTGCTGAAAGTCCGAGAAAATAGCAAACGAAAGTTGTCGAAAACAAGATATGCGGAAGCAACGCAATCTGAAAAAAAAAAAAAATAGCGAGCGGGTCGTGCGCTCGTCGAGCGCATAGCAGACGACAAGCAGCTCGGCGCTTCCTCCTCTCTCATCAACAAAAGCGTTGCCATAGCAGCATCAGCAATTTTTTATTGTTTTTTGGTTTCACAGTTTGGCCTACCAAACACCAGGGGACAAATTGGCGCTAGTGGTGCTATTATCGTTTACCTGGGGGGTATACTAGCTGACCTAGCCCTGGTTCGCACTTAATAAACTCGGCACGCCTGGCGGCGAGAAACGATGGGCTAGCCGGCGCATTCGCGCGCCGAGTGCTCATAAGGCGACGCCACGCAGCTGGGCCAACACCACCTAGGTGGCGTTGGCTCAGCGCGCGCTTTCGCCAACCCAGCGAAGAAACGCGGCCGTACGCCGCCACGGCGAGTGTTGGCGCTGGCATCACTTCCGGTGGGAGTGGTCACGTGCTTTCCGGGCATGGCTTTTGCGGACGGGAGCTGGGCGCGCGCTCTCGCCAACATAACCAATAAACGCTTTAGCGCTAAAAAACGCCCTAGAAAACAGTACCTAAGACTGTTGTTCATTATTTATTAAAGCGTCTTTGCTGTTTGGAATGTGCGAGCTGCACGTATCACAGCAATATACTTCTGCCAGGGCTATCTCGCTTGCTCGCCATTTCTTTTTTTTTTCATGTACTACGTTGCTTTTTTTCCTTATTCACTCCCGCGTGTTTATTTTAGCTTGCAGTTCTTTATCGTCTTCCGCTGAAAAACTGAGTCGTACAAGAAAATCGCGATACGTTTATCGAGTACGATGGCTTCACACATGCTCTTATCGAACAGAGAAGTCTCATAGCGTCCACGGCGTAGCGAAAAGCTCTAACGCGGAATGCACGGTTGGAAAACTAAGCAGCTGCACTCACAGCCACCTCATCTGACGAGTGGTCGACCAGCTGTATCGTTCGACGAGCAGAAGGTCTTTTTTACAGTGACGAACAGCGCAAGTGAGACACACAAAAAAGGAAGAGGCAGACAAGGACAGGCGCTACTAACAACTGATTTATTGCAGGAATACCCACCGATATATATCGAACCAGTAGCGCATGCGCACAAGACGTTGCATCAGATGCAGGCGAAATGCAGGCGGCTGCATTTCGATGCAGGCGAAATGTTGAGGACCGTGTGCTGCGCGTAGTCAGTGCACGTTAAAGAACCCCAGGTGGTAGAAACTTCCAGAGCCCTCCATTACGGCGTCTTTCATAATCAGAGCTGGTTTTGGGACGTAAAAACCCCACAAAACAACAATCTTAGTTATTTACCGTGCAAACTCCAAGTATCTTACGACTACGCACATCCGCCCAACCTTACAGGTCCGTTCCCTAAAAATATAAGCTTTTTTTCTTTCTCTCAGAAAGCCTACATTTGCAAACTTAAAATCGTTCTCTGAAACACCCGGTATATAGAGAACCACAACTTCATATCGTCCGTTATTGCATGCGCGGAAAATTCTATTCCTTGTCAGAGAACGATAAGGTTTCGCTGATCGAAACAGTACTGACACAAATAATCTGCTTCCTCTCAGTCATAAGGCGAGGTCACTTCACGTTTGTTTTTCTGAAGATAGCTGCTTTATCGAATACATTCATATCTGCGATCTTGGCTATGTATCGCGAGAAAGCCATCTTATGGCACTTTAACGGACATGTTGCAACACTCTTGAATAGCCGCTCATTTGTGCACTGTCCTGTTTTCCCAATGTAACGTGTGCACCACAACGGGATCCCAGTTATGAGACTGGAAATGCACTCAGATTCTTTTCCCTTGTTCTTCTTTTGACAATCACGCTTTGCCTTCTTTGTGGGATCAGGGCTTCTTCTTCCTTTTCTTTTCACAGATCGCCCTGTTTGCTATAGTGCTGCTAGTGCAATCTGCACCTGTTCTCAAGGGGCTAATTTCCCCGCATTACGGGAAACGTAGTTGCTGGGAATAACACCAATACAATACGTCCCTTAGACGTATACAAGCGTTTGACCCTTAGAAAAGTACCTGTTAACATTGAGTAAACCACCTATTAACTTTCTATTGACCGTACTGACAGTCTACAGACATTTACACTGTAGTAACACTTGTTCGTAGAACGCCTGAAGACGTACTCCTAACTTCCGTATAACGAATTTTTTAGCTAGAACGTCTAAGGACTTCTGTCTTATTCTGTATAAAGAATATACTAACTACACTGTCTAAAGGCTTCCTTGTTACTGCGGTTTAAAGAAATTTTTATTGATGTAAAAATAAATTAAGGAGTTGTCGCCATTTTCGGTGACGGCTAAGCCTTTTCGCTTAGATAATGTAACCTTATCGTAATAAAAATAAATAAAGAAAGAAAATATAATAATAAACTAGTCCCAAAGGAGTCCGCTCGCGTCTCACACATATCAACACTGTAATAACGGTCCAGTCAGTAGTTGTCACTGATTTTTGTCTCTTCAAAGAAGCGTTGAAGGGCTTTCAAGGCCTTGTGGTGTATCTTTGGTGGCCATGGTCCTAATATTTTCTCAAGCAAAAAAGTGCGCGCTGAATCTAATAAACGTAGCTCTTGTTCGAGTCGCTGTCTCTGCGTGGCGTACTTCGGACAATCAATCAACAAATGATAGATATCTTCGTTGTCATTTGCCGCGTGCACATGTTGAAGATGAAGCACGTTGAATTTTGAATAAAAAACGCTTTGTGAAGGCAGTTCCAAGCCGAAGACGATGAATGAGGGTGTCGATGCATCACAGGAGGTCTAGTTGATACTGAAGATTAGGGTCGTGCATGCAAAATGGATTCTCTTGTTTTCTCTGTGAACCAATTGAGCAAGCACAATTGCCGTTTTTGTCCTCGTAAGATGCGGCGTATTTCGGATTCAGATATGGGAATGAGACGAATTTTTCAAGAATCATGAGCAGCTTTCGCCAACGCATCAGCCAGTTCATTTCCTTTGATTCCGCAATGACTTGGGACCCATTGGAAGACAATAGGATGTTGTAGTTCTGTAGCTTGTGCAAGTTTGTGCAAGAATTTTTTAGCCACCACATATAAATACATCCTTCTTAATTCTGTATAAAGAACGTTTTAAATACATCGTCAAATGGCTTCCTTACTTCTATATAAGGACTATATTAAATGCACCGTCAAATTGCTTCATTCTTATTTTTAAAGAAATATTTTTAGCGCACCATCAAATTACTTCCTTCGGACTTTCGCATAAAGAACTTTCTTTATCTAAAAGTGAGAAGTCGTAGAACGTTTAACCTGTACACTGAGCGATTCTTTGATATTTCCCGTAGGACGTGTTGATGATTGCAGCTGCACGTTGCCTCAACACAAAGTATATGTCGCCTACAAGCGCACCTGAGCTAACTTGTTCGCAACGCGTAGTGTAAGCTGCTTTTGCACTTAAAAATAACATGCGAGATTGTAATCAAACTTCCATTTGTCAAGATAACCAGTATAATTGAGAGAGCCCGCCGGCACTGCCCTAGTGGGCACTTCTAACGTCTTTCCAGACTCTCACCTTCACGTATACTCTCTTTCACCTGCAGTTCAAACTAACAGATGACACTCTTCTTTGATACAGCCGTCTTGCACAAAGATTCAAAGACCAACACTCACCCCAAAAGGGTCGAGCTGACCCCGAAATGCTCGGTTTCCTGCGTTTCAAGTCAAAAAAAAAAAAAAGGAACGAAGCAGGGCCCTACACTGGTGCCAGCGCTCCTGAAACTTTTTTTGCTTTACGTTGCAACTGAATAATTTCTTTATTTATCCAAAGACTGGTATTTCGCATTCGTTTCTTCATATTTGGCGCAAACTCCTTCACACATTTCAACGCAACGCTTTCGAAGAAGCACCACAATGCACCGACGGCGCAATCGGTTTAATCACTTTAAGCAACAAAATCACAAAACGAATGGTGCAACAAGTCTGCTATCGAAACACCATTGGCGCGTCGTAAATCTGGACATATGTGCTCATCTTTGTTATTCTGAGCAGACCAACCACATGCGAGGTTTAGCGTTATCATACAGAATAGGCACAGTTGGCTTTCGACAAACTAGTTGTTGTTTTGTGGGGTTTAACGTCCCAAAACCAGTTCTGATTATGAGAGACGCCGTAGTGGAGGGCTCCGGAAATTTCGACCACCGAGGGTTCTTTAACGTGCACTGACATCGCACAGCACACGGGCCTCAACATTTCGCCTCCATCGAAATGCAGCCGCCGCGGCCAGGATTCGATCCCGCGACCCTCGGATCAGCAGCCGAGTACCTAAGCCATTAAACCATCGTGGCGGGGCGCTTTCGACAAACTAGACAGCTACGTTTATGGAAAAGATCTAAAGTTGATTTGGTGTCATTCCAAATGCGGGTAGGTTCCATCATTACCTAAGTGAAGTTATGGGAGAAGATAAGGTCGAGAAACGGTCCCGCTGAAGTACTTAGTGGTTCAGGAAATTCGCCGTCGCACTTGATGGCAGGCATGTTGAAATCGCCAGCAAGTAGAGCGTTACAAGATGGACTGTTACTGGAACACAAGAACTCGCTCAATGCATCAAAAAATGTCCCGTGTCGCTGTTTGGCGAACGATAAAAAACACCGACTGGAACCTGCACCTTGAGATCATGACTGAGAGTCAGACCTATACCGTGGGTTTTGTGGTCCTGCACCAATGCTCGAGGGACGTCATCTGAGGCATGGATTTCCTGGACCAACAAGGAGCAGTCATCGATGCAGGTGAACAACGTTTTCCATGTATAATGCAACGCCGCCTGATACCAACGTCGGTTACCATGCCCTGAATGTGACGGAAGTGCAGGTAACCATTCCGCCGGTGTCCATAATCATTTCCGTCGGCACCAGAGTACGTATACAGGCGTGCAAGGCGTCATCGAGGGCGAGCAGGACTTGCTCCTAGACCGTCAGATGTGCGTCGCAAGAGGCTTCCCAAGCTGGGACAGAGAGTGCTACGGCGCGCCTTCTAAAATCGCCGTTTCAGCAGCTGGTGGGGTCGCTTCGCTCTCTGCTCTCTCCCTTGCCTTGTATTAGTGCGCCCGCTAACTTGCTGTTGCGGTGCCCCAAGCGAATCGCGCACTCTGAGTGGCTGCATGTGCTGCTGCGTCGTGTACCAGTTGCATGACAGCTTCAGGAATGTATGGGGCGTTCAAAAACATCCTCATGTTGCCAGTCGTATACCGCAACACCTTAAAGACCGCGACGGGACATTGTCAGTCGTTGAAGAGGCTCGCAGCTGCCAATTAGTGTGCGTCGAAAGTCAACGACAATATCGCCGCAGACGTCAAACTACACGAGTGTGTGCACTTTCATACGGCCGATAAAACGCACCTTGTTTAGGAAAGTGCCGCTTGTTCGGATCCGCAAGAAACTAAGCAGTTCAGTGTGCGTGGCTACAACAGACTTGCAAATCAGTACCCGCTTAATATCAACAGCTCATATTTGCCCTGCCCAGTCACTGGGCATAGGTGGACTCCGGAGCCCTCCACTACTGCGTCTCTGATAATGATATCGTGGTTTTGGGACGTTAATCCCCAGTAATCAATCAGTCCAGGCGCTGGCTCCATCGCGATACGCAATGCTGACAGCGTTGTGTTTTGTGGGGGTTAACATCCCAAAACCAGCTCCGATTATGAGAGACGCCGTAGTGGAGGGCTCCGCAAATTTTGACCACCTGGGATATTTAACGTGCACTCACATCGCACAGCACACGGGCTTCAACATTTCGCCTTCATCGAAATGCAGCCGCCGCAGCCGAGATTCGATCCCGCGACCCTCGGATCAGCAGCCGAGTGCCATAGCCACTAGACCACCGTGGCGAGGCAATGCTGACAGCCGCGTACAAGTTTGTCCTCGGAAGATAGCGACATCTCATCGTCACATATCAATCCTGTTGTGATGTTTTTGAAGCTGAATTTGTAAGCATTGCAACGCCGGCTCGATAATCTATAATGCCCACTGCTACCACGTAAGTTCCTTGCAGTGCAAGCATTTATTTCGGACCGTGTGTTGTTACATCATGCTGCTTTGTTCCTTTGGGAAGCCCAATTGGTCAGCAATATAAGATGCCCACTTTGATCGTCCGTGTGTCCCGTCACAATGTATTTCATTCATTTTTTGAGATAAAAACGGCAGCAATGTTCGCAATACTTTTGCTGTTTTTATCGCAACCTTGCTTCTCTCCACATCTGCTTGGTCTGTCTACCCAGCGGTGCACGCGCTAGCGTGGCCGGTATAAACGCTCCATTCACTAGACTTATAATAAATAAACTACCATGAGTACCGCTACCGTTTTACTTAGCCGGTGGAGGTAGGTTTACAGTCGCTGCTGGGTAAAAATGTGAAGTAGCTGGACGTTCATTCTGAGTATGGACGTGCAGCTATTAAATTTTGTTGTTGTTTTGTGGGTTTTACGTCCCGAAAGCAGTTCTGATTATGAGAGACGCCGTAGTGGAGGGCTCCGGAAATTTCGACCACCTGGGGTTCTTTAACGTGCACTGACATCGCACAGCACACGGGACTCAACATTTCGCCTCCATCGAAATGCAGCCGCCGCGGCCGGGATTCGATCCCGCGACCCTCGGATCAGCAGCCGAGTACCTTAGCCACTAGTCTTCAAATTGCAGCGGGACCAAGACGAAGACAGGAGACACATGAATCACACAGACGAGCGCCTAGTTGTAAGTCGGCGCTCGTCTGTGTGATTCATGTGTATCCTGTCTTCGTCTTGGTCGCGCTGCAATTTGAAGAGTATGAACCAACTAGCCCAAGTCAAAATTCTGCTTAGCCACTAGACCACCGTGGCGGGGCAGCTATTAAATTTTGTAAAGAGCGGCGACTGAAGACGTCATGTAAAACAGCACTTGACTTCTATTTCCTTACAGACCCCCCTCATGGGGATACTACATATGGGATGGGGTTAAAAAGGTAATTAATAGCCACATATATTACATGAAAGTAGTTAAAACTAGAAGAGAAGCTCAGGGGAAGATGTATGCTTGAATCGATGAACAAATCGCAAAATACGATTTAGAACAGGGAATGTCGCAGGAGCCAACCTTTCGACAAGTGGGCTTGTCCTCATCAGGATGTCGCAGGCGCCAACTTTTCGACAAGTGGACTTGTCTTCGTCAGGTCGCCGCCCTGACGAAAACAAGTCCACTTGTCGAAAGGTTGGCTATTGCGACATTCCCTACTCTAAATCGTATTTTGCGATCTGCTCATCGATGAAAGGAGTTAGTGTTTAAGCACTTGGGCGAATGTTGGTGGGCGGACGATTTTAGCGATATGACGGGGCAAGCCGTTCCAGTCAGTCAAAATAAGGAGGCGGAGAATGCCTGCGCGGGTTACCTGTAAATGCCCAGTACGAAGTCGGGGGGGGGGGGGGGCGGAGGGGGGGGGGGGAGGGCAACGTATATGGTGCCCGATGAAGCGAATTGTAATAGAACTTTTGAATCAGTGAATCAGTGCGACGCCGGGATGACGGCCGGATTGTCCTTTAATAGTTATAGGCCTGTGCGATAAGAGTACGATGAGTGAATAAACCTGGACCGATTTTAGAGCATTCATGAGGTATGTTTGATGTGGTGACCATATTGGGGACGCGTACTCAAGTTTAAGGCGTACAAGTACTTTAAATTCAAGTAGTTTAATATTAGGTTGTGCATGACGTAAGTGGCATTTTAAAAATCCCAAAGATCGGGTAGTTCAGGCAATAATGTGCGACACATGAACGGTCTAAATTATATGAAAGGGTGTCGCCAAGGTACATTAATAAGCCCACTTTTTCTAAGGAAGTATTGCTGATACTGTAACGCATGTAAAGGGACTGGTGCCGGCGGGTGAAACACGTTACTTTACGTTAACTGTGGTTGAGGGTCATCAGCCAGTCGTTGCACCAGTCATGCACTATGTTAAGGTCTACTTGTAAGGCACTGGTCGTAGTCGTTAGTGATTGCGCGGTAGATGACGCATTCGGCGGTAAAAAGATGGATACGAGATGACACACGATGAAGGAAGGTCATTAATGTTAATGAAAAAAGTAGGGGGCCCAGGACACTTTCTTGAGGAACACCCGACGTTGCGGGGAGTGGGGCGGAAATTGACAAGCACTAATTGTGACCGGTCAGCGAGAATTTAACAATGCAGTTGAGAATGCAGATTTAAACGGGGTAGTTTTAATAATAGCCGTTGGTGAGGTAACTTGTCAAATGCTTTGGTATAATGGAGAAAACTAGGGACGACGTGGACGTTGCTATCGAGGTTAGTGTGCAAATCATGGGTGAGGATGGCAAGTTGCGTTTCACATGATAGATCTTTAAGGAAGCCATGAAGGGATGGGTGAAAAAATTTGGCGGTGTCTACGAAGCGTGTGATTTGGGTGTAGATAACGTGCCCCCTTATGTTGTAGGGTAGACTTGTAAGAGAACCGTTGGAAAGGAAACAGCCCGAACACAGGGACGACGATGAAGAAACACACACCACAGAGCACTGACCATCAACAGATTTATTGCGGTCACAAAAGTCCATAAATACTTATGTATGAGCGCCTCGTCACAAGCATTACACACTTGATAAGAACAGGCAAAACAAGGATGAAAATGTCATCATCACATGATGCTGCGTCCACATTTCTAAAACGGTAATTTATGGCATATCAGCAGAAAGGAATGCAATCTCTTTGTCTAAGAGGGCGACAGACGGGGTACTTACACACTTATCTTTCAGCAAAGCCATCTTATGTGCCTCTATAATTTCCCGCGTTAAGTGGGAGTGTCTTCTTGCTAGAACTTCAGGTTTTTTAAACAGGGGACGACAACCACAACGCTTACAGTCAATGTCAAGATGGCCTTTAACAGGACTGGTGACGTTATTGTTATGTTCGCGAAGCCTATCATTTAGGCATCTGCCTGTCTGTCCTACATAAATTTCCGGCACGACAAGGGTATACGGTAAACAAGACGCTCAATGTAAGGCAAAAATGGCGGAGTATGTTGCTTGCCACAAGAGAATGCTTGGAAGGTTTGTTGATGCGGTTGCACAAGGTGGACAGCTTATTGGGCGCGCTCAAGGCGACATTGAAATTAACGCGCTGGCCGATTTGCTTCAAGTTTTTTTTCAGTCCCAAGCTGGTCGATTTTTCAGTCCCAAGCTAAGCCTACGAAAGTTCTCACGATCGAGTTGGGACGGCCCTGAAATCAGAACTTCCGGTGGACACGTCGTAGCGCCGAAAGGAAGTTGCACCGCTAGAGTGACATTTCGATCCAACGTATACCTTGTTCCCTTCGTCGTCATAGGTTCTCGTGGCGTTATTCTCAGGCTAGACTTTCTCCAATCAAACAAAGCCGTCATCAACCTGGAAGAAGAGGCAGTTAGCCTTGCAGGTGACAACGCCATTGCTCAAGCCCAGGCTACCCCCTTGTGCTTCTCGCTGGCAGTCCTTACTGACGAAGTCGCACTACAACCGTGCTCGGGTGTCTTGGTTCCAGTCGGTAGCGCCGACTGTAGGGACGCTGAAGGAAGAGTAGAGGCTAACCAGCGTGTAGCGAAGAAGCGGTAGCCGTAACGGCGGCCGACGTAGGCCGTGCCGTCGTCGCTACTTTACTTAGCTGCAGTGAACAAGGTCCGCGGCAGAACGGAGCGGCGGGCTGCAGCGTCGCGTCCGGCCGTGAGCGTGAGCGCGTTCTCTTCTTTTTTCTTCGTGGCTCGCTACCTCGAGCCACGCGGCATGAGCCCCACGAGAGACGCGCCGCGGCCCGCGCGATGGTGGCAAGCGATGGCCATGAAGCTGGCCGCTATACAGCGATTGCAACTCGATGAGCATATTTCTGTGGCAAGAGGCATCATTCATGCGGCCGATGGAAAAGCCGAGGTGCTGATTGCAAAGTTTGGGCCCGTGTTTCATCATGTGAACAAACGCACCACCATGCCGACATTTCAAACCGTGGCAAACGTCGCCAACTCCGTCGCACTCGAAGAACAGCACCGTGAAACAGCCAACTTTTCCTTCGATGTAAATCCTTCACTACCACATGCTGAGCAGCAACGCCTTCGGGCGCTGCTATTCAGCTACCATGATTTCTTCGCTTCCTCGTCAATGATCCGTCAAGCATAACTTAAAAAGCACCGTATCATCACAGACGAAGCGGCACCACCTATCCGGCAGCCAGCGTACCGCATGTAAAGTGCACTCGCTCAAAGTGCACTTTAGTTGCCTCGTGTGACAGGGGTATTAGTCAGGGAATGCGAAGCTAATAGCAAGAAGGTCAAAGAGATGCTCGAAGATGGCATCATCAAGTTGTCTGAAAGCCCGTGGTCTTCTCCCGTCGTCTTGGTGCAGAAAAAGGATGGTAGCTTAAGATTATGCGTGGACTATCGGCCGCTAAGAAAAATAAATTAACATCAAGATTGAATTTTCGCCGCAATGCCCTTGGGTGTTCTTTTTCATTACCAGATTAAATGAGCCGAGCTTATACGTGCCCAACTCACCATGCCGAACTTACACACAACAAGCATTGCAAGGTCTTGGGTATACTGAGAAAATGTCAGCATGTACTGCCAGTTGTTCAAAAGCTGTTGCTATTGAATGTACTAGCCACGTCACATCTGCATTACTGCAAGCTAATTTTGTGTAACTGAACAATGCAATCCTTAAATAAGCTTATTTTCCTGCAAAAAAAGGCTTTAGGTTCTGTTGCGAAACTTCCATTTAAAGTGCGCACTTCAGAACTATTCTTTACATATAAAATAATTGCGTTAGAGCTCCTATACGATTAGAGTTTATTAGTTTGTTTCAGAAGTGACACCGTTAAAAATCGCGGTTGTCTATGCAGAGCAGTGAACTAACAATTAAATCCTTCCTTACGCCAAAAGCGCCACTGGGAACACTGGTATGTACCGCGACCGCGTACAAACTATGGTTTTGAAGTCGAGAGTTGGACGGAAACCCGTCTCGTCAGGAACATATATGAAGAAAATCAAAATAAAACGCCGACCACGATAAAAGCAAATAAATAAAGCAAGAACGAGTGATCGCTTACGCCAGCCACTCCCTATCGAAAACCGAATATTACAACGGAGAGGGAATGCCTAGCAATAGTGTTGCCCACATCCAAATTTCGTCGGTGCGTCTACGGCAGACTTTTCAACGTCGTCACCGGCCACCAATCGCTTTGCTGGTTAACAAAAAATATCAACGACCCCGCCGGACGCCTCGCCAGATGGAGCTTACGCCAACGAGAGCTCGATATGACTGGTAGACAAGAATGGCACAAAGCATTCCGACGTGGACTGCCTGTCCAGTGCCCCCGTAGACAAGACTGCGACGACTGGAGTCTTCTAGCAGTACTCACAAGCTCCAGTTTCGCCACATATAACAGCGTCCCGACCACGAATTCAAGCGTCCTACTGAGTCTTGGAGGATGGAGAGGACACGCCCTGCGAATTTCCAAGCGCAATACATCTACTTTTTCTTTGCACAACGGTCTTCTCATGAAGAACTTCGATTCAACCAGCATTACGTACCTTCTCGTCGTCCCATCATCCTTGCGGTCAGAAATTCTGCGGGCCTGTCATAACGAGCCCGTTCCTGCACACGGATCCTCTCATGGAATCGGCTGACGTACTATTGGCCTCGCCTTGTAGCATACCTTTCTCGCTATGTTCGAACATGTCGGGAATGTCGGGAAAATATCCCTACAAAACCAGCTGGACTTCTAAACCCAATAGCACTGCGACAAGGCCATTTCACCAGGTTGGAATGGACTTCCTTGGACCGTTCCCTATACGACATCTATAGAACATGTAATATCGTGGGGCAAAAAAAAAACAAATAAAAGTAAAAGGCCCCTGCCCGTGCCACTAGGTATAACGGGCTTTCATCTATAGGACAGTTGGGTCATCGCCTTAACAGATTACATTCAGTAGAACTTACTGTTCGGCTAGTTCGTGAGGCACGACTTCATAAATTTAACAGCGAGCACACCCACAAACGCCAATGCGCGAGAAAAATATAACTAGTGAGCGCAAACCACACACACACTCACACACACCAATAAACAAGAAAAAATAGGCACCACTCAGTGTTTAGTGGTGTCTATATTTTCTTGTGTAGTGGTGTGTGTGTGGCTTGCGCTCTTAAATATATGAAAACAGACTACATGACGCGCTATGCTGAAACACAAGCACTTGCAAGAGCCACCGCCCAAGAAGCAGCCAGATTTTTTGTTCATGACATCGTTTTGCGTCTTGGTGCCCCAGGAATCATCATTACTGACAGGGGAACAGCCTTCTGCCGCGAGCTTATGCAAACGATACTGCAGTACAGCCAAGCTAGTCACCGCGGAGCAACAGTATGCCACTGACAGAATAACGGCCTTACAGAGTGACCCTGGCAAATATGCTGTCAAAGTACGCAGACGTTGAGCTCAACACATGGGACGAAGTGCTGCCCTACACTGTAAACAAAAATTAGCCGAGATGGGAGTAAATGGACCTGTCCTCTAGCGCATTTCCTCATAAGAGTTTAATATACTCCGGTCAGGCGGAGTAAAGGATTTACTCCGCTTGACCGGAGCTATATTTACATCCATCGAGGAGCTTTTGCGGGTGGCTATGGGAGTATGTGTTTACATCCATCGCGGAGCTCTTGCGGGTACCTATATGGGAGTTAATGTTTACATCCATGTAGGAGCTTTTGCTGAAGCCAGCTAAGCCTAGATGTGGTCCGGGACAATTTCTTGCATAATTTTATTAATATTCGATCTACCTAGGTAAATTTGGTATCCTTTTGGTCCTTTCTCCTTCCGGTCGATAGTCTTGACGTTTGCTTTCCGATAATACTGGTTTGTCCGCATACAATCTTGATAATTTCGGAAGCCTAAAACTACGCCAACACTCGCTGGGTGGTGGTCCCTCAGCCACTTCATAACAAAATATTTCCGATTCGCGCATCACTGTGGTGGTCTGGTCGATGCGCGGCATTCGGCTTCTGGCTGGAGGAGCAGAGCGGTCACCAGTGGAAAGAGCCTTGACACGTTTACACAGAACACTGATCGGCCGTTGCAAACTCACTGCGCACTCAAGACTCGTTTAAAAAAAACGAAGTGGTGCTTCACTTGTACGCACTAAGCACACGTGCGAGCACGCACAGATACAACTCCCACCGACGATTCGTCGAACCAACCAATGCACTGGAGCATCACACGGAAGCACTAAACAGACGCGCGAGCGCGAGCGCGCATACACACACACATCACACGGCTGCAAGAGCGTCGCAACCGAAGACGGCTGTTAAAAACTCCAATGTGGAGGTTGGGACCACGTGAACTAAAACTCCGTGTGGGTATATAATAAGGTCATGTCGTTTTTATACTCCGTCACTTAGCAATGGTGGTAAAATGATGTCATGTGCCGAATTCACTCCGCTATGACGGAGTAAATGGTTGGGGCATGAGAGTTTTTTCGGTTGACACGCTGGTAAAAGCTCCCATCTCGGCTAATTTTTGCTTACAGTGTATGTAACGTTCGCGTACAATACGGTTCTACAAGAGACTACAAGAATGAGCGCATTAAGTCTGGTGTGGGCGCTACAACAACCTTGAATGCCATGCTTCCCCATGCAAAGGACAATGACGTAAACCCCAACGTGGCTGACTATTTGAATCGTGCTGAAGAGGCCCTCCAACTAGCTCGTGCACGGCTGCAGAGGCATCAAGCAGTAGACGCCCAACACTACAACCTTCGACGACAAAAAAACTACGCTCCTGGCGACCTTGTTTGATTGTGGGCACCTATTCATCGGCGCGGATTGAGCGAGAAGCTCTTGCTACGTTACTGAGGAACGTACAAGGTCTCACGTCGACTCGGTGAAGTGAACTGTAAATTCCTCCACGAGGGAACAATACAACGGCAGCGGCGTCGTACGCGGCCTGAGGTAGTGCACGTGGTGCGACTCAAGCTTTTCGACGAGCGGTAGAAAAAGCGCGAGACATTTGTGCTGACTTCCTCATTCTTTTTGTGCTTGACTGCCTGTGCGTGCACGCACACTTGTATTAATTTGCTGCCGTATGTGTTCTCGCCCATGTTCTCATTTCTACTTTGAGTGTCTTCTTTCTCTACCGCGTACTGAAGCGGTGCTTTCTTTCAATCAAATATTCTATCAGTCATTTCAGCTTCTGTAATTTTACGAATTAATATACCTTAGAGTGTACCTTCGACCGAGCAGTCCATGTATGCTTAGGCACGCATCGTGTGGCCCCATCGTCCGCATATGCAACACCACTCTTAAATGTTCAACTTATCGCGAGACACACACGCAAGGGGAGGGAGAAAAGACGAAGCGGACAACTACTAACAACTGTTTATTGTCCACTGTTTATTGACACCTCAATAAAAGTAGCCGAGGAACCCACGAGGGTAACATGCACAAATCAGGGAAACGCCTGCATGAAACGAAATTCAGAAGAGTAAGGGCCTATCGACGCCACACTGGTGAGGTCGTTCCTCTTTATGCGCAATGCTTCTAATGCTAGCCGAGCTGTGCAGCTCTCCCCTAAGGATGTTGTCCCCTTCAATCGCGGCTCGCAATCTCATGCACTTACAATATTGCGCAACGAAATGTGCGTGCTCGTTTGAAAGAACACCGGTAATGCGCATAGAGGGAAGAGCGGGTACGTGGTTTCTTTCGCGTGCGAAGAAACCTAGCAAGGTTAATTCGTGAAACTAGCGAAGCAGAAGAGATCTTGTGCTCTGTTTCTTGTCTATTATTCTGACTTGTTTATTTACATTTCTTCTGGTGCACAAATATGGTCGATCGATCACGTCACCGCTCTAATTATTATTATTATTATTATTATTATTATTATTATTATTATTATTATTATTATTATTATTATTGCTGAACCTTGACATCATCGTGAAACAACTGCCCGTCATCACGCCAATGAAGGGCTTGATGTCTTGGGAAGGTGCTGAGGTTCACCACGGCCTAAAGGGGCCGTGGAACACTTTCTGAAGATAGAAAACGCTGCCGGCCATCGTGACATGTGAGTGAAATATTATTGCACAGAACTCACAAGGGAATTCGCAATTTGGTCCAAACAAAGCTCGAAAGGTTCTTCCGTACTTCCGTGACGGAAATGTATGTCCGAAAAAGTACGACACGATTGAAATGGAAGCCACCACCAGCCGGGATGCGACAATAGGAGCTGGGAGCTCGATCGATCACGTCACACTGAAGACAAGAAAACAAACGGGCCTTATGTGTGCACAGACCGCTTTGCAATCTGCATCTAATTGATGCCCGGCTATTTCGTTCCCCCTTCGTTCCCCCTTCTTACTCTCTGTTGTCCACGGCTACGCTTACCCTCTCTTGGTATCCATTCCGTCGTTCTAACTGTCCATCGGTTATCTAGCCTTCTCATCACGCGGCCTGCCCATGTCCATTTTTTTTCATCTTAACATCGGTTATTATGTCGGTGACCCCCATCTGTGCTTGGTGCGAAACGCTCTCGGTGACGACACTCAATCCCGCCTGAAGCTCGCCCTGCCACGGTGGTATAGTGGATATATGGTAGTCGGCTGCAGATCCGACGGTCGCGGTATCGAATCCAGGCCGCAGCGGCTGCATTTCGGTGGCAGCGAATGTTGGGGCGCGTACAATGTGCGATGTCAGTGCGCGTCTCTCATAATCACGGCTGCTTATGGGACGTAAAACTCTAGAAAAAGGATCAATCAAACCCTCTTGAGTCTTCTCTAGTGAAACATTTCCCGCTTCACCAAGAGTTAATGCTCTTCTTGCCGTCTCCATCTTTCGTTCGCCATTCTACACCGAGCATTTCCATTGGTTTTCATTAGTCCAATCAACGGACGCAGCAGGCGATGTGGCTATTGTAGGGTTTGCGTGACTGCTATGCTATGGGCACTACTATCGTGCATCGTGTATTTTTAAGGTCTGTTGTCGCTATTCGTATTGTACACCGGCTGAGCGTACGTCTTCTGTCATTGCAACACTTAGCGAGGATAACTTGTCCAGCGCATGTGCACAGGTTTCTCCTGTCTCGTGTGTCCAAAGGGCCTGTAATGTGTGGCCACTACGATGGTGTCGGTGCTGACCCAGAAAACGCAGCTTCAGTCGCGGCGGTCGCATTTCAAATGGCGCGAAATGACCATCTCGTGCAGTGCAAGTGCGCAAACCCCAGGCGGTCGAAATTACCAGGGTCTGCGGTGCGCCCTATAATCGTGTCCTGATTTTGCAAGACATCACTGTTATCTGAAGAATTTCTGTTAGGCCCCCATCTGCACAGCTGCGGTCGTAGGTGTGGCCAGGACCTTCTTTCAGGCTATACTTGACTGGGTCCTTACAGCTTCATAGTTACACCTACGCGATGAGCCTCCAGAACGTATCACCGTCATTAACCACTCCGGTCAACCAGGTCGGGCCTGTTTGTGGGAACCGCGCACACCGCCGGGCAGGTTGCGGGGCGCGTGACCTTAGAAAGGAACAGGCGACACCCCGGCCGGACGAAGGTTCGGGGCAAGTGCATGTGCTGCAGCCTATCGCGGGGTCCCTTTGAGCTGTTATTGATGGCCGTTCTCTTTGCTGCTGGTGGTGGTGGTTGCTGAGTGCATCGCCATCATTCCTTAGCACCAAGCTGGCCCTTCAAAATGAAACACCCACCACTCGAGCGACGCCGCCTTCAAAAACAGTCAACCTGTCACGCATGTGGCACGTGGTGAGCGCACCCGATACACCCGCACCGGCGACCCAGAACACGTCTGACACTCTAGCAACGTTTCTCCCCTTCGCGGCGTCTTTTCCTGCTTTCGCTTTAGTTCCTTCTCGACAGCACTCGCACTACATACTATACGTGCGCTTGAAGTGAACGGTTCCGTGACCGCCTTGGACGTGCCTCCGAGCAGCATAGGGTGCTGCGACTTGCAACCACACGTCTACGAGAAATTTAAGCAAACGCCTGCAGCCGCAAAACTTCATCTCATGGAAACATTTTCGAATCCTCATGAAAATTCACGGGAAATCTCTCGTACAGACTTCTTCCCGTGCGATGCTTTCACGACGCGATGCTAGCGCTAAACAAAAATCGCAAAGCTAGTGGCACAATGCTAGCGAAGCCGGTGGGCACATGGGTTTGTCTACGGCACACCCGCATTTCCTGGGCCAGAGGCTTTGGGAAACTCGCGAAGCACTGCGAGTCCCAGCGAACGCTTCTCAATGTTTCCCTGGGAGCTGCTTGGACGCTGCGAGCGCTCCCATGCTCTCGTGGCGCGAAGCTATGCGCAAACGCATACCTTCGAGAGACGCTGTGCACGGGACAAATTGACGCACGCTGTCTTCTTCGTGCACGTACAGTGGCGGTCAAAATTTTGCGGACCACGGGAGCGCGTGGCGGACAGCACAGCGGCGCCTACTGACGGCTGCCTGCGAAGCTCGAGAGCGCGCACTGCGCACGCGCGCCCTTTTTTACCTGCCAGCCAGCTCGTTCGCTCCCTTGAACCGCTCGCGGACCGGAACGCCAGAATAAGCGCAAGGTGTCACTTCTGTTGTCGCCGCGGAAACACCGAGCGGTGATATCGCGACGAAAACACGTAATTTGTACTGGCAATGCTCGCTGCGCCCCGCATTGTGTACGCCTTAGTCCCAGAGGCTCCGCGGCGACGGAAACATGCATACGGCGTCAGCTTTTCGGAAGTCGACCTTTGTGATAAGGTTACTCAACCACATTCTTTTGCGCTCTATTGCGGTAAACCAATGCACATATTAATACTCCTTATACATGTTATGCGCTCGTACACATCCAGATATCGAGCTGCTGTAGAAAAGACGCAGAGAAGTGAACGGAAACAGACGTGGTTTATGTTTTCTCGGGAACCGAAAGAAATCCTGGGAGATTAAAGATGCGTCACCAATTTCAAGACTCGCTTACATTTCCAAAGATGACCACCACATTCTCCACATGGAGTAGCTGAAGACGAAGTGGCATTAAATTGTGAATGTCTCCCTTGTTCAAGCATCTGTGTGGTTTTCACTCGCCTTGTTTAAAAAGAAGTACTGCGGCTAATTTGAGGAAATCACAAGTGAACTGAAAATGCTTGACTGGTTTGTTAATTTCCTAGTGAAGTACCGTATCTACTCGAATGTAACGCGACCACGATTGTAACACGACGGGCGACCTTTCATTTCGTCCAGGAGGAAAAAAAATATTGAATTTCGTCATTTGATTGTAACGCGAGGGTCGACTTTAGGTACGAAAATCCGAAAAAAACCTCGCGTTACATTCTAGTAAATACGGTATGCATTTTAAAATGAATCCTGCAAATCGGGCACTCGATAGATGCCTGCGTGCTTGCAGCACATCCGCAGTAGCAATCCGCTCGTGTCATATGTTGTCTAATTCATCGCTTCTCGTCGCGATATCACCGCTCGGTGTTTCCGCGGCGATAGCGGAAGTGACACCTTGAGTTTATTCTGGCGTTCCGGTGCGCGAGCTGTTGAAGGGAGCGAACCAGCTGGCTGGCAGGTAAAAAAGGGCGCGCGTGCGCAGTGCGCGCTCTCGAGCTTCGCAGGCAGCCGTCAGTAGGCGCCGCTGTGCTGTCCGCCACGCGCTCCCGTGGTCCGTAAAATTCTGACCGCCACTGTACATGTGCGCCAGTCAGCCGCAGTACTGCCAGTGAGTAGTGGGATGAAGATATGGGCACAAGAGAATGTGAACGCCGCACGTTGCGCATTGCACAGAAGTAGTGCATGCGCGCGCTATTAAGGACCAGAACAAATGATGATGACAGCTTTTGGTTCGTCGGACGAGGAACTATTTGCAGCTTTCGCTACTTGGGGCGGCGTATTCCCGCATGCCGCGCTACGGGTATGAGCCACACATGACTGAAGTATCGTGCTCCGTGTTCGTCACACATTTATACTTTACCATCCAAATATAGGGGCATACGAAGTGAACGAGACGACCATGGAGAGCACCGAGACGTATACGCGAATACACGGTGAAAGTGACATGCTCGCCAAGAAATTCTTCGCATTTAAAAATGTAATTGCAATGTACATGTATAATTCCAATTTACATGTGGAAACCGAACCGTGGCGATGAAGTATCTGCGCGTTACTATCACGCGCGATTTAAGACGGAATGAGCGTGTTGCCGACATCTACGCATCGGCGTAACAAAAGCCGGAAATGTTGCGACGTAAGCGAGAGCAAGCCTCTCCTGATGAGAAGCTGAAAACACACAACGACCCACCCTGGAGTGCGCGAGTATGATGTGGAAACCGCAACGACACACACACACACACACACACACACACACACACACACACACACGAAATCTAATTCAGCGAGTACATTTGTAGTTGTGCCCTTTATTTTCTCGCTATATGATACTATAGAACCTGTCACAGCGTCGACCAATAAGGCTAACCTATCAAGTCTAGCTTCACGCAGGCAGATAGCCACGCTAATTTCGTTTGTTCGTTTTGTCACCATATAATCCCAGGCATTGATTACGGACTGCACTTGCAGCAGGGGTATACCCTCACTCGTTCTTAGACCTGGTGCACTTGACGCGCGTGCGTACACATTGTATTGCAGAGTGGATCACGTCTCTTGGAACTTTAGCGTGGTGTCAGCGTTTTTATAAGGTGAACATCTGACAGATATCTGTCTGGTTGGGACGAAATTAAAGGTGAAAAAAGGGGGGACACCAACCAAATTATAATCATCAAACGTGAAAAGCCCGACGTTTCAGGTCCGAGTGGGAACCGAAACGTCGGGCTTTTTTCATTTTTCGAGTAGACAGTTTTTTACGTTTGATGAGTATAATTTGGTTGGTGTCTCCCTTTTTTCACCTGTTTTATAATGCAATTCGCGCTCGCTCAGGCTGTAATTTTCTTGTTTTAATTCTGGCAGTCGCTATTCTCCTAAGTTACCTTGGTAAATGATGGAATATGCACGGCAATTTATTCGACGGCTAAAGCAAACATGCTTCGTGTAAATGCGCGACACTTTCCAATTGGTTTCGCCTTTTGGGGAGAAACCGCTTTTAAGCGAACCTTTCTTGAGCTGGCCTGTATCACCGTGACCAATATGGAACAAGGCGCGCGAAAACGTCAGTCTGCGTATTTTAACCGGATTTCGAGGCCCTATAAGCGATTCCGCCACTGTTCATCATAGGCGCGCTTTAAAGCTGAGGACTGTTGGGCCAGTTGCTATTCCATTATCTAGAAAACTGCGCGAAAAGAAACGTGGACAGAGGGATGATAATTAAAGCGGAGTTTCAGTTTAACGACTAACACTGTTAGTAACGAGTTATCTGATTGAGATAACTGGTTACTAAGCTCTTGCAGTTAATCTCGAACTATGCAGAGAATCCGCTTTATCATCACTACTGCATCTGAACATGACATGCCTACAAATGAGTAAAGCAGCGATTTGGGTTTGTTTGTGTGGCAGTGTGAGGCTTATAGCGCATGACAAGACAAGGACGAAGAAAGACGTGGCGCACACAGACGCTATCTTGCAACAATATTAAGAACCATTCCCATATACAACTTTTGCACATGCATCATCGTACATGTGCTGTTTGCAAAGCTTACACACCATTGCGAAGGTAAGCTAGTTCTTTGCGGGAGAGGGCAATTGAAGGTGTTGATACGCAGCTATCTCCGAGCCTATCAATCATTTCTGTTTCGATAATTTCTCGAGTTATTATATCTTGGGCTCTTCCCACAATGTAGCAGTCACGGTAAGCCGGGGCACATGTAGACTGGCCAGCGTCATGAGCATTCGCCTAAGCCTAGAATATGCTTCCGCGGCGTGGAACCCGCATAAGCAGTGTGAAATTAATTTTGTCGAATCGGTCCAGCGGAAGGCTATTCGTTTCATTTTTCGTCGCTTTGACCGACACTTCTCACCGTCGGCTGCTCTTTTGGAAATAAACCTGCAGCCTCTTTCCGAACGACATAGCGTAGGATCCTTGAAGCTCTTGCACTCCTATCAAAACTCCCTTTGTTCCCTCTCTGATCCCTCCCTTTTGATGCCTGCTTGCCCTACATCAACTATAGCTTATCATGTCTCAAACATTAGGCCATTCCATTCACGCACTAATAGGCTTAAATATAGCTTTTTTCCACGCACGATTGAACAATGGAATTTGTTGCCCTACCGAAGTTCGTTCTTTGCCAATTTTTCAATTTTGAATGCCGTTTTATATGTATAGTTCTTTTACATGCTCATATCCTGTTTCTGGTGGTCAATCTGTTCCAATGTCTGCTCTTCGCGCATATATATATATATATATTGTAAATAACAGGACAAGATACATACACACAGCACTTTTGGTGCTGGCCGGCTGTTCTCTTCCTCTTTCTCTTTGTCGCCCTCTTGCGCTCCTAGCGCTAGCGCCCTAGGCACGGCGAACACTCATTACACATTACACTCGGCCACGACTTCGAGTTTCCGTAACGGCCGAAACTTTCTCCGGAGGGCGGCACTGGCTCTGTCGCACTGGATGCTCTCGACCTAGCCCCGACTTGGCTTTGAGAGCTGCGAAGACAGCCTCTGGTGGCCGGAACTGACTGTTCCGTGGCGGCCGGTCCCGGACACGCCGAGCACTCACTCGGGAATTTGATAGCAATGGCTCTGGCGGGCGACATTGATTGTGTCGACGTGGTCGTTCATGTCCACGCGGCGGCAAGACCTGTCGAGCCGTCAAACCAAGTTCGGGTGAGCGACACTGGCTGGGTCGTGGTGGTCGCTGCAAGTTTCGGCCACGCTGCGACTTAACATGTTGACCTCCTGAAGACAGAACCGGGCGGTAATGACTGTTAAGGCGCAGCTTTGCAGGCCCCTCACGCGTGCCTTGTCCCTCCCTTGAGAATGATGTAGCACTTTACTGAAAGTGGGCTGGATCAGACGGCATAGTATTGTAAGCAAGAAGATGCCTGGTCACCGGTTTTTTCGGTAGCGTTGATGTTGCCAAGATCTCGCACTCGAGCACTGCGCATCTTGAACAGGTTTTGAAGTTTGTGTGAGGCACAGTATCGCACAATGCACTTCTGCGCAGGTGAGAAGAACTAAAGCCTGTGTTTGAGTAATCGAGAGGTTTTGACTGCACTGGCACGTCTACTACAATCGCCGTGTTAGCCACCGCGGCTTCTCCCGCACAGATACCGAAGCCACGTCGTCGGCAGGAAGCATATTCTGTACGGACAAGTCGTCGACAATAATGATCGCCTCAGCGCGCATCGCCTGGAATGGCACGTTGCTCTGCGTCGAGTGAATATCGTTGTGTTCAGCCAATAAGGCCGCTGGCAGCCTAGGATGTTGGTCCGACGGCTTGGGAAGCATCCAATCCTTTTGGTCCGTGAGCCCGTCCAGCCCTTGGTATGGCAGCGCGTAATGCGATGACCACTTCTCCGAGTGTAGCGGATGGCGAGGAGCATCGACCTCTAGCAGGGGTACGGTTGTGTCGGATACCAAAGCAGAGCCCGATGCGCACAGCGGACATCACAGCGTGCGACTGGTGTGCGTGGCACAGGCGCTGCCAGCTACGCTTCCAATCAAAAGGCTGCAGGCGGGCTCTTCAGCGCCGAGCTTTTCCCCGTCAGTACCTTGTTCTTGAAGTTGCCTGGTGTCAGTGTTGTAATCTGTGTCGATGGACAGTGATGGTTCCTGAAGTCGCGGAGCATTCAGCCCTACAAGAGCCGGCACATCAGTGTGCTCAAACACTGGTAGGCTCGGCGACCGCATCTCCGGTTGCTTTGGATTGAAAATGCTCTGCGTTGTTGGCAGTGTTCTTCCAGCGCCAGGTCACCAACGCAGAACTCGAGACGCACGCACGGGGAGGCGCTTGACTTGCGCATTAAAGCGAATGGTCAAAAGGTGCACGCACGCATCTTAGAAGCAGGTTACCCTATGCTAACCATAGCCACAGTAGCCGAGCTTCTGAAGAAGTCATTTCGACCGGAACGAATGCTGTAGTAGAGAGTAACATTAACATGAAAAGAGTCATGAGCACTCCATATATCCACGCAGTTTCGCACAGGCTTAAGAAAGTGGGAAGTAGATATGGGATTAATGTTGTGTTTACGGCTCCCAATAAGTTAGGTAGGGTCTGTGCTGGTGTGCAGAGAAGAAATCAGCAGATGGAAGGACGGAAGAGAACAGATATCTGTCAGGTAAAGCACACAGCCAAAGATAATTTTACCGACTCTCGCATGGGTGTGGTTTCTGAGATTCCTTTTATCTACAGACGTTTTTATGTAGGGAAAACTGCGCGTTGTATTAATCAAAGATTAATTGAACATAGGAGGTCGCTATCAGGTGGAACGCCGTCTAATCTATCTTTGCGCGCCCGTGTTAGACGAAAGCTAGATCCTGTACAGACATAAGAATGAAGAGACGCATTTAATGGTCGAGACGTGGCATATAAGTATTAGTGGAAGTATTAGTAGCTGTCAATTAGCTTAAACAGAGAAGAGATAGACAACCTTAGCAGTTGTCTTTTGTGTAGACTGGCACGTGTAAGCGTTGGACAGGTGGTACCGTTCCTGAGCATGCGCAGATAAGTTGTGTGTCTTCCTTCCTTTTTGCTCTGTGCTCTGCTTCAGTTGTTAGTCGGCGTTCGATGTTGCCCACTTCTTCCCTTTTTGTCCGTGTCTTGCACGCCTCTTCTTGTGACTATGGACCCCTTACCAACTTGCTCAACATTCTGTCCTTTTGAGCTCTTTCCTTTACTTCTTGCGCATGTTCCTTCTACCTTTCACTCGAATATCGTCCCTGCGTATTGCTTGGCGCATATGATGGGGGGATAGTGTGAACTCTTCATTGGTCCAGGCAAAAAATGAAAGCTTGTGCTGTTGCATTCTGCAGCACGTGAGTACTGTGATTGCAGAACTTAAACAGCTTCTTGGTGCTGAGAAGGCAATTTTGATTTCAGGCGAATGGCAACATGTGACTGATTATTGGAACCACAGCCACATTTTGACGTATATCGCATGGTGTATAACACGTGAACGGTAGTTGGGCATGGGGATTATGCGGAGCAAGGTTTCTGCAACAGAACGCTACACGTATGCAACGGGTATCCGGCCTCCTGCAACGATCGCTCAGACTTGATTGCATCAGGTATCAGAAAGATCGCAGGTGGCTCGAAAGTGAAAACTGTGTTTTCAGCTCCACATAATTTCATAACTCTGCAATCAGAGGACCGTTTGCGTGCTGCGAGGCTGCAGCTCAAAGGTTCATTTGTTGCCTGCGATACTAGTCCAGTTGACGGTATTCCGATGTCATGCGGCGAACGATACGCAGCTCATTCAATCATGCTTGCATGAACGGTTCAAACATGCGCGAAATGCTCGTTTAAATAGGCGCGTGGTGGCACTTGCTGTGGATGTGAAGCTCTGTCTGCACAGTTATCACGAGCGGTGACAGGCTCATCCGCAATATCAACGAGTTTCCGTTCTGTACACCTTTCGGGCTGCCCTTTCTTAGGAAGTAGCGAGCGCGAGGAGGAAAGTATAAACACTTGTGGTTTTCATAAACCTTTGTTGGTTCAACTCGTTCCTGGTGGAATTACGACATTGGGAACGTTCGCCCAGCCGTGCCAACGCCTACGTCGTCAACGTGATGTTTCTGTCCGGGCGCATCACGAAAGCCCAGTGCGTGATTCGTCACAGCGAGGACGCGCGTGAGCGCACTTCCGTCAGCGCACAATCGCCCTTTGTGCAGAGGCGAAAACAATCGCTCGTCCATTACAAACAAGCACGACAACGGTGCAGAGCGGCGGCCATTAGGCGAGCAGGAAGTGCACCGCCGACCCCCCACGGTCCGCTCGGTGTGGAGGTGACACGCGTGGTCTATTCAATTCCAAAACGCCTTTTCGGAATGCAAGGTTATCGCAACAACAGAAATTGGGCACGGCCGATGTGGCCTGACCGGATTGCTCTTCTGGAGTTGCGCTTCACCGGAGTCTTGTACACAAGGCAATAGCATGAAACTGTCGATGGTATGCAATTGTTCCGCCAAGAAACGGCTGGTTTTGCGACAAGCACTGGAGGGCATAGTTTCGACAGACGACGAAGGGCACAGCAGGTATCGGAACCAAAACGCGGCGCGCGTCTGCGCGTTATCGTGTGTAACAACGGGTAAGATACATTCCACAAATACGTGAACCCTTCACCCACAGTCAGTCTAGCCGGATAAGGAAGCCCCGTCCCTGGCATACAGGCCTGGGCGCCGGCACCATTCAAAGCAAGGGGTCGGTTGTCGCTGTGAAGCAGCGTACTCGCTGCGCTTCCCATGCCTCAATACAATGATTTCTCTCCCTTTGGTTCTCGAAAGCACCGGTCGCTTAGGGGCGCGCAGGTACAGAGGGCCTCGCGTCGTCCGCCTGAGCCCGAACCAGCAGCGGGTCCACAGCAATCTTCGGCGCCTGTAGCTTGGCGCTCTCTGCATTGGCGCAGCTCTCCGTGCATCGATGCGGAGCATGGCCACGCGATCGCGTGTTCCCCCTAACGGTGCACCGACCATGTTCGTACAGAAAAAAGCGCTGAAATATTGTTCGACAGTCGCGTGCGTATGCTTTGGCCGTACAGACGTAGTTGGCAGAACTAGTGCTGGAGAGGTTGCTTCAATATAACAGTAATATAAGTAACCACATCTGGACTGCTTCCATCTTTCATCTAGAAATGTCCATTAGTGTACTCCATGGTCAAGATCGGAGATTGTTGTTTGCGAACGCGGGCGGCTTTGTTCGCTTTTCGGTGCATGTCATCGGCCGCGGTCATGTTTACCTCGTAATTAGCGGGGCGCGGCCACGTTCTTGCACGACCGCGTGTTATCTTTGCACGTCACGCGTTTAAGGTCAAGGAAAAAAACACATTATTGCTTTTCATAGCAAAGCTTTACTCATTTCATGAAGAAAAAAATTTCATTTCGTAGCACATTGTCTAGAAGATGACAACAAAAGGCGCTCGTCAGTTTTTGGAGTGTTCACCGCTTACCATTCGTTGATCTCCCCCTCCCCTTCTGGCATATTTTATGGGTGTGCTAAAACAGTGCCCGCTCAAACAAAGAACAGTGACCAATCATGGAATCCTGCGTCGCCCTCAGTCGCGCCAAACCCGCAGCGCGCATAACGAGAGGCGCGCCCGTGACGTTGCATCGAGAGAACGCGTTGAGTTCCGAACAAAGATCTCCCATCGCGCCCCATGACACACGGCCTTCTTTTGAAATACCTTTTTCATCGGTCAAAGTACACGGTACCAGCTAGAGCGGACCCACACCTTGGTAGAGGAGTATTAGCGGCCACGCATGCTGGTATGCCAGAGCGTGAAACTTGATCGATCACTGAGAGCGAGAGTTCGCGAAAGGCGACGCACTGACGTTTTTAAGCGAAACGATCGATGCAAGCGACCATCAAAATTCCTGGGCGTCACTGGTGAAATGGTAGTAAGCAGCACGTTGTCCTCGAAGGGCTGACGTCAGCTCGGGTCACAAGGCGCCCTGCTTGGGCCCTGCTATTTCTGGCGCTCTTAAATCTCATCGGGGGAGGGAGCATGTTTGTAGCCTGTATTCTGGGGATACCGTACCCTTGGTATTCAAGTGTACTACAGGCGGACCTCCAAAAAGTCTACCCGTGGAACGACAGCCGTAAAATGCAATTAAATTCTGCAAAGTTAAACGTTGTCCGCTTCACTAACAAAAGCTCGTCACACGTTAGTTTCTACACATTGAAAAAACTCGCTGAGGTAGCTGCCAGGGCGATGTTTCTAACCTTTCTCAGAACAATATAGAAGGCGTACGAATGAGGCTAGTCGCTTGTTAAATTTTTGTAAATCGTAATCTCTGGAGAGCCCTCTGTATCGTTGAAGAAACACCTTATTCAGCAAACTTTCGTCCGAACATGGAATATGGTTGCTCAGCCTGGGGCGCAAAATCAGTTAAAATCAATAGAGAAACATGCGCCCCGGTTTGTTACCGCCAATTATGGTGTCACTTAGAGCTCATCAGAAATACGTGCAAACTTGGAATGGGCAGCCGTCAGACACCGACGGGAATGTGCGACTGAAACTCTCCTTCATTGTTTGCACTGGCAGGACTGATTTGCACAGAGAACGAACAATTCATGTTACGTATCATCCTGTAGAGATCATCCGCGCAATGTACATATAGCAACTGCATACGTGTTTCGAAAATTTGCTGTCCCGATATTTGGACGTATAGTAATAAAGTTATTTTCGGCCGGGCGCCAATATTGTGAATGTTTGTAGGATGTTCAATAACTGTATTCGGTTGGAACATTCCGAAAGGTTGAACATCTGCCCCACTAATCTCACCAAAAGCGAGTCAGTTTGCAAAAGGTGCCAAGAGCGGCAATGCCTGCTGTGGGGGCATCGGTAGTGCGAGCAACGCAGGCGTGGTGGCCGCCAGTGACGAGCGATGTCACCGGCGATATTCAACCTCGGCAGCGCCGTTGCAGCCACTCTATAGCACGCTTTCCTCAGGCAACCCGTTTTGCCCATCCGCAGCCCGTTTCCAGATTGCGCCAGAATCTGATCTATCGAAATCCGCTTAACTCTACGCCTTTATCACATGCTAGTTCTTCCTAGGCGCATCTCGAATGTCAAATGACACCCGGAAGGAGCCAGACTATACGTCTTTCCCTTCTAGAAACTGGTATGCGAAGCCTTCGTTAGGAGAAAGCCGGAATACGCTTCCCCGTTTGGAATCCCTACCTCTCTCGAGTCCGTCCAAGATTTGCTGCCCGATTTATTTCATCAAACCACAGTGCGTACGTCAGCATACCCGTCATTACATTATTGCCCTTGAGCAGTAAAGCCCACAACCTCACGGCTCTTCCACAAGTCACACCTCGTCTCATCTGCCCGGTTACTGGCTCTCGTTCGGAGCTCTCGCTGCCTGTTCAATCCCAACAGCGTTCAACGCCTGCATGGTTCCACTCTTGCATTTAAGAAATTTCTGCAGCCATCGAAGACTGGAGCTCCCTTCCTGAAGCAGTTGCTTTTGAGAAACTACACTACTTGTTAAATGCATCCATAGACTTTTTGTTTCCTTGCACCTTTTTTGTGACATTGACCTCGTATGGAAGGAAACATCGTCCTGAACGGCGCTGTGTGCACTACTTTTGGCTGATTAAGGGTCAAGGTACTTTCGTGTCTGTTATCACTTTTTTTAATAAATGTAATTTAATCTGTTATCTTCCTCCCGATGTTTTAGGGGCGAAGCTCCTTAATGGTTGGGTCTGTCCGTTCGTTGTTCCTAGTAGCGCGTTACCTTCAAAGAAATGAATGATGCTACGTGTGGGAGGCGCGCCCTCGGCGCGTGCCTCCCGGCACGCGAGCTCTCTCATTCTTCCATCTGCTGTCTTGTGAGAGAGAAAGAGACAGTGAGAGCGAAAGGCCCGCGTTGACTATGGAAACGCTCTCTCTTCGATGCACGCGCTACCAGCTCGCAAAGAAGGAGAACGCGCCCTCACCCGCGAGAGAAAACACGCAGGCGCTGCGTCTTCTAGCGAGTTTCTTGATTGAAAATGCTGACTGCTCGCGCTGGAGAACCGTCCATATATATATATATATATATATATATATATATATATATATATATATATATATATATATATATATATATATATTGTCACGTGGTCGTGACACACGCAGCACTCAAGGCGATGCACGCAGGACTCAAGTGATGTCACGCGAACTGTTTATTGGGCGAACTTGTGCCCAGCAAAACAAAGCCAATCTTAATTCACAGCAACAGCGGCGTGAACAGTCGTCGGTCGACGGAAAGAGTGACAAGCGGCGTAATGCGTCGGCTTTTATACACGCGTCAGAACGCGTTCTCGGATTATCTTTGGAGTTCCAGAAGTCACTGAAATGTGCGCGTCAAGCATGCAAAGTCTCAAGAATGGTCGACACGGATACGGAAGTGGCATGCGAGACAAACGCGGCCTGCGTTGCGCGTAACAGAAAGTGATAACAGTGCTCGTCGCAAACAATCAAAACGTGCGCGCGTGCCACTAGGAAGTGATAACGGCTTTACACTGAAACCAAAACAACCGCTCGTGTCAATATATATATATATATATATATATATATATATATATATATATATATATATATATATATATATATATATATATATATATATACACACTGGATCTTGACTTGCAATGAAGTGCCGGTGGGAGATTTCACGTTTCCTATACGTTTCCTATGGACCTATTCAACCGGGCCTACGTCACGAAGATGCGGTGGCGCTGTCGCCGGGAGTTTTGGTTTCGTATGGTAGGCATCCGCCGGCGCGCCTACCGTAGCAGCCGCTGCGTTTTCGCTGGTGCGGGCGCTTCTCACCGCCGTGAAATGACGAAAAAAGTGTTCACCGATGACCTGCGCCGTTGTTTGGTTGCTCAGCAACGCACAAGCTTTGTGCGATAGGTTTTTATCGGTTTCCTGCTTATGTTTGTCTTAAGGAAAGGGACGAACCTGTAATGCCGGCTGTTTGGCGCATCGGTTATGCGCCAAACGTCTTCGTTACGACTAAGCATATGTGTAATTATTTAGCGTTAGTGCGGCTTGTTTCATTTGAGAGAAATAGCATTGTCACAAGTTTGTCAAGTGTAATGCTCGACACCAAGTTTCTTGGCATAAACAAAGTGCGGACACAGAGCGATGACGCTTACCGCAGAGCGCGCACGACGTTAACTTAGCTCGATGTGCAGAAGTAATCGCGGTCGCCGTGTATTATTGAAGTGCGGAAGCTATACATACGTCATACGACTTTCATTCACTCAAATGAAACAAATATATAAGAGCTTAATTCACGTAGCCGTGAGCGAAAGGCCGATTACAGCGACGCTTTTGCAAATTGCTTACGGCTGCGATAGCATACATGCGAGAAGTGTCTTTGGCAATGCTGTAGTGGAGTTAATGCGCTTTAATTTTTTTTTGCGATTGTCAAACTGCACGAATGAACTACACGCTTGAAATTTGCCGCGTAGTTACAGGACTTCACGCCTTCATGATCGGAACTGAGCGTATGGGCAGAGCTGCCAACCACGGTTATGCGCCTTGCTGGCAGTTATTTGAGAGCCTTGTCCTTGGCACGTTATTGCTTTTTTTTGTGTGTGTGCGTTATCACAGCTGTATTTACATAGGTTATAGCGTCACCAATGTCGCATATGCTTGAGTACCTATTCCGTTACATTTGTTTTTGCGCAAGGATTTCGCGTAGGGATTAGAGGCTTTAGTTCCGAAGCAGTATTTCAGCTGAGGCCTCTTCAAGTCGCATTTAAACAAGTCTCGCTGTTGCAAGTGGTTCATCCTTGCGCTAGTTACCGAATTAAAGCATACGCATGAAGCGATGCCGACATGATAGCTCGCGATCATTCGCATCACGTGGCAAGGTGCTTGTCCTTTCGATCAGTTTCTCACATCTTGTCGCCCTCACTGTCTTTCCCCCCTCCTTTCTCCTGCTCACATCTTGTGATAGCTGGGCGTCGGCGCATTCTTTTCTAGATTCATTGAATGCTTCCTACAGAGCTAACGCAACTTCATCTCACGCGGCTGCCCCTCGCAAACTGTTGTAAACACGCCGTCGGCTCTCCGACGCCCCGTGCTCGGAGGCAGCTTTCGCACACGCTTCGCCGGCGAAGGTGGCGCGACCGTGCAGGGCCGCGGCAGGCGGTGGGCGAGGCCTCCGCGCCGCCACGTCGACACAAGCCCCGGTTATATCGCCGGTGCCTACCACTGTTTACCAACATGGAATAGGTCTATAGGAAACGAAACCACTACGTATCCAGAAAACACAAATTAGAGGGGTCTAAAACAATGCTTCATTGGCATAAACAAATACAAAAATTACGTTTTCAGCAAGTGCTTTAACTAAGCTTAATATCCACACTTAACCTTCGTTAAAGTGTTCGTTCTTTAAGGAATCAGCATCAGGCGACCTTTGCTTGCCTTTAGCTCTTTCGAAAATAGTTGTGCTGGCCACACTGACAAGTTGCAACTGGGCGGCGCGATGGTGGAAACCCCCTCTCCTTCTGCTGTACAGTTTTGCCTCTATAGAGTCAGCATATCTCTGCCCCGTCAGTTCTGGTGTGCGTCAGTTCTAGCACCAGTTCTTCTTTAATTTTTATCACTGTTTTACCACCTGACGTATGCGCTAAAATTAGATTATTCGCTTATTATTGTATACTTTACCAAGAAATCAAGTCTCCCGAGCACCATCTAACTTTAAATATAGCTCTGGAATCAGTTTTTAAATGATGCACTAATTGGGGAATGGCCCTCAATATCAATAAATGCACTGCCCCTACAATTATCAGAAAAATACATATCTCTGAGTTCCCATATACCACAAATTACATACAGCTATCTCGAGTTCAAGAACACTAATACCCTGTTTGACACTTACACGTAGATTCAGTATTCCAGAAGTTAGATGCGAAGAAACTGCGCCTAAAGCTTAGGTATGAAATATATCACAACAAAACTGGAACAGATAAGGAAATGTATTTAAAACCGCCAAACTATATGTCTGCACGCACTGACCACCAGTGCAAAATTAGAGAATACCGGGGCAGGACGGGCCTGTATGTCAATTCCTTTTTTGTTAAAACTATTACTCAGTGGAATCGGCTGTCATGTGAACAGGTGTGCAGTGTGAATGAAGATGTATCTTTTTTCATGTTTGTAAACCCCCTGCTGTATTCCTTTCGAGCTAAGAGGGACATGTCTGAATGTCTTATATGTTGAATATTAAAGAATAACGGACATTATCGTGAGTCGAAATCGCTAGCTAATCCCGAAGCTAGTGACAATGCCATTTTCCCTTCGTATCTAAACTACTGCCATTTGGTTTGGGGGACGGAATCGAGCCTCTTGGGGCTATTATTTGTTCAAAGGAGATTTTTGAGAATATTTGCAAATGTGCCAACTGTGCATCCTTCTGAAGAACTCTTTAGAAAGTTCAAAATAATTAAAGCACAACCCATACAAGAATGGCATATATGGCGATATCAGGAATTAGGCATATGTGAATATATATGGCACGTTCCCATAAGCCTATACCGCATCTGCCAATATCGTGATAGAGACATATATGATAATACAAGACCAACAAGAGGAATGTCATGTAAGACTGATACACATCGGGCAAATGCGGCCACGCACGGACACGTGCCATATATAGTCAGATATGCATATATGGCCATATAGGCATTATAGATATATATGGCACGTGTCCGTATATGGCCGTATTTGCCCAATGCGTATCAAAGTATTACATGACATTCCTCGGGTTGGTCTTTCATTGGTACATATGCTTCTATCATGATTGGTGCAAATGCGGCCACATAATGACACGTGCCATATATAGCCAGATATGCCCAATTCCTGATATCGCCATATATAGCGCTTTTGTAAGGAAAGACACACAGGTGTACATATTACCCCGTCAATATCGCCTACATTGCGAGCACCATGATTCCCTTTTCATGAGATTAATAAACTTGCATCCGAAAGAAGCACCATATAATATACGAGCAATTGAGACATAGAATAATCAGTATCTCCGAACTGGTTACGGTCAGCAAAGGGCTTGTAACAAACTTCCGCGTTTACTAAATGATTTCAAAAATAAACAAATTGATATTCGCAATGTAAATTTGCCCGACTTGTATGGTTGCTTCTAAGCTTGAATTCTTTTCTAAAATTATTTTTCTTCATATAACAGTACACTTAAAATGTCACTAATGTAATACCATAGTAGTCATGAAGTCTTGTGTTGGTGCATCACGCTGACGTGAACGCGATTATTTAAATGCCAGACGTTCTGCATAGGATAACAAACAATGGATGTGTATTTTGGTGGTGTGTTCAAATTGGATGTATTGCTTAAAATGGTTTATTATAAAGTGTATATATTAGCAGTGTTAAGAAAATGCTCGTACTCAACTGCTGTCCTCGAAAGAGCGTATGCTTGGGCATGTTGGTACTGCATTTTCACATGTGTAGCGCACAAAATAAAACGCAGACGAAAAGGACGGACGTAGACACGGCGCTGGACGTAGACACAGCGCCGTGTCTACGTCCGTCCTTTTAGTCTGTGTTATTTTGTGCGCTACACATGTGAAAATGTTGTCCTTGCCGGTACGGGGGCGAAAGACTCCCTCAAGCCATTCTGAAATGGCTTTTCACTTCGCCTCCGGTCGAGTGTGTTGTGATGAATCAATAAATGTCGAATTGAATCAGATCAAATCAATCTTAGATGGGACTCTTACATTAACAACGTTACCTCAACTTCCTTAAAAAAAGCTATTCTTCCTCAGAATACATCACCGTCTTGCGCCACCAGACATCAAGCTCTTAGCATACAAAGATTTTGCCGGAACAGTTCTCGAATATGGTAATAATACACGGTTTCGTTACACTAAACATAACACAGATACATTAGAACGAATGCAAGAAAAAGCTATTAGGTTTGTATTTGATAAATATAACATTTCGGACTCACCGACCAAATTACTAAAAAGGGCTGTCCTTAGCCTTGGAAATAGGGCCATAGTAGCGCGATTGAATTTCTTGCGCTAGGTCCTACACAACTGGCTAAATATTAACACTACTACATATATTTCTATTAGCACAGCAAAGCCTGCACGTACCAAACACTCCTTAACACTCACTCAATTTTCACACCAATCTAACAGCGTCAAATATGTACCCTCATTTTCCGACAGCAATAAGAGACTGGAATGAAGTCGACCCACCAGCTGCTAACACTAATTCGTTAGAAAATTTACTACCGTAATAGAGGAAGCTTTATTAAACGGCACGGTTAAGTTACGTTATTACCTCATTTATATGTATACATAACTACATTACCAGTGAGTGTGTCTGCTTAATTGTTTTGTTTTTTTTAGAGAAATGTCTTGTATACTGCATGCAGTTGTACTTAACTTAGAAATGTATTTATGTATTTATTGCACATTCTTCTACAACCTCCTGTGATCTTTTGCCCTTTCTGGGTATCGTTGTCTACGTTGCCATTCTATGTTACTTTGTGAACAACTGTAATTTAATTCCTCTTCTGATTGTCCATGCTGCTGTAACCCCGCTCTCCCTGCCTCGATCTCATGTGAGACTGGCAGTAATTTTCAATAAATAATAAATGAATAAAAGAATATATTAACTTCACGTTGAGGCCCAACAGAATCAATCCGTCTGACCGAGTTTCGGCGCGATTGTTTATGTTCTACGTAGGGAGCATAACTCTACGGCGCCATGGGAAATGCTACGCGACGACAACATCCAGCCGTCCAAGCCTCTGTGGGCTTCTGTATCGGAACTGTGAACAAGAGGGATGCAACGCTACGTTCTTGCGTCGACTGCTGTCGCCTCTAGAAAATGACGAATAGGGCCGTACATCCCCTCCCACCGTAAACGATTTCTTGGATCGACTACACAACCCAAAGTACTTTTGGTCGATGGACATCATGATCAGCTACTGGCAAATCGAAGTCGACCAGGGAAAGCGACAGAAGACTGCACCTGTAACACCAGACGGCCTCTCAGAGTTGAAGGTTTTTGCTCTGCAACCCCTACTTTCCAACGCGTTATGAATAGCAGACCTGCCTCCCCTACCCGCACGACGTCGTTGCATGTGCTTAAAGAGTTGACGAGCACCTCCGGCGCCTTGATTAGAACTTGAAGCAATGAAGAGCTCCTGGTTCATCTTGAAACGAGAAAAGTGCCGCTTCGCCTACGGAGAGCGCTATGTTTTGTACACGCAAGGCTGGAGTTGAGCCTGATCTGCAGAAAAGAACGGTCATCACCATATTTGCTCCATCCGCCGGCGAGAGGGCAGCCCGCAGATTTCTTGGACTTCGGCTACAGCAGGCGCTTCGCCAAGGATTTTCGCCGAGCCACCGACGTATCTCACGAAGTCAGACGTCGAGTGCAGTTGGGAAAGGCCCCGTAGAGTGTGATGTGCGCGCAAAAGCGCGCTTGTTCGGTGCGCGGGAGAGGAAAAACAAGAAAAGGAAGAGCAGCTAGACGGAGCAGAGCGGGAACAGTGGCATTCCTGAGCTCGCTCGCCTGCCTTCGGCGATTTGACCAAAGTAGCTTCAGCTTACTTTTTCATTATTAACTATCTCATTGACGCTGTTATTTGCTTATAAGTGCATGTTGTGCTAATCAAACCAGACAGGTGGACGTCACACGGACTTTCCTCTGGTACACTTCTATTCCACCGCAGCAGTGGAGCTGTGTTTGCGCAACGGTGCCTTGTCCGTCCCTGTGGCACCCTTCTCGCTTCTCGACCAACGACGGGATTATCCGAAGGAAGAATCCTAAAGTCAATCAGGCAGAACATCACTATGCGTCTGCGCATTACCAGAGCATCATAAAGATGCGACAGTTTGGCTGAAAAGGTACTCTCTGCTTCTACCCTGACCGGCCTTGTGTGCATCCCTTATAAAAACGCTCGTTGACTTTTTTTTTAAAACTCTTTCGAACTTCCTGCCAACTTTGTGGACGTCCTATAGAATTTTTCTTCCTATGCACCTACGGTTAAAAAAAATTAAAAAGTTCGTTTAGTTCTGTTTAAAGAAAGTTTACTTACAGAAAGTACAGAAAATAAGGTATGATAAAATATTATCATATAAGATCGTAAGATTGTTATAATTAATGTCACTGCAATATTCTGCGCAATTGTAGAGCTCACCTTTTATTGGGCATCTATTGCTATGCCACACTTTTTACCAGGCTGTTTGCTTTGAGTATATAACGGTCAACTAATCTCTCTCTCTCTCTCTCCCTCTATATATATATATATATATATATATAGTTGCAGCAAGGAAATCACGTTGGCCCCGGTACAATAAGGAACAAAAGGGAGTACGACGCACGTTGGTTTTTGCACAGTATATTTACTGACGTTTCGGCTGGTGGACCAGCCTTTGTCAAAGGCTGGTGGACCAGCAAAGGCTGGTGGACCAGACTCCCCAAAGGCTGGTGGACCAGCCTTTGACAAAGGCTGGTCCACCAGCCGAAACGTCAGTAAATATACTGTGCAAAAACCAACGTGCGTCGTACTCCCTTTTGTTCCTTATATATATATATATATATATATATATATATATATATATATATATATAAACTCGGATTTATGTGTATTGCTCATGTGATGGCGGCATCAGCTGCCTCGCCATCCCTCTCCTTCACTCGTGCTTCCTTGTTTTGCCTGCCGCTTTTTGGACACTGTGAGTCTCAATGTCATCATTTCATATCCAATGTCATCATTTCATTTTCCATCCAAGAAGTCATCATTTCAACCCTTGCTCCTTCTAATTAGCACGCCCCTCCCCTCGTCCCTCTTCGCCATGAGACCTGTAGGAGAGGTTTACTTAGACTGTAATGCTCCCCCGCCCTTTTTATTACCGCAATAGTCTAACTTTATTACATAATGCAGTTAATTGTGCAATTGGTGGTATTGCTGCAGTTTTTTGTTTGTTTAAAATTGCGTTCCGTGCAAATACACGCACAAGACGTTTTGAATTTCCCGTTCATAGAATTTCAACCCTCGCTCCTTCCCATTAGCACGCATTAGCAGGATAATAAAGAAATGGTGAGGGAGCGTTACATTGTAGGTAAACTTCTTTCGGAGAAGTTTACCTACAATGCAACGCTCCCCCACCATTTCTTTATTATCCTGACAGTCTAACTGCATTACATTATGCAGGTAATTATGCAATTGGTGGTATTGCTGCATTTTTTATTTGTTTAAGATGGCATTTCTTGCAAGTGCACGCACAAGACGTTTTGACTTTCCCGCTCATAGAATTTTAACCTTCGCTCCTTGCCATTAGTACTCCCCTCCCCTCTCTTCGCCGTGAGACCTTTAGGAGAAGTTTACGTACAACATAACGCTCCTCCACCCTTTCTTCTTACCGTGATAGTGTAATTTTATAACATTACGCAGTTAATTGTGCAATTGGTGGTACATGCTGCAGTTTTTTATTTGTTTACAATGCCGTTCCTTGCAAATGCACGCACTAGACGTTTTGAATTTCCCTCTACTAGATCCCGCGATTCGGCCTCAGTGATCCGCAATTTGGTCTTTTTTTGTGTTGAATAGATCAAGTTTATAAGCATCTTGCTAATGTAATTTCTATTTTTATACTGTGTGTAGTATAATAAAATATGAAATGCATATATGAAAGTCTGTTAAAACAGGCGTAAAAATAGTGTTGTGCGCAACTGCGGCCACCATAACACAGTGCCTAAGTCGCGTTTCTTGCCTTCTTGTATTGTTGTACGAGTAGTGCAAGCTCTATTTTCCTTGCATTTGAAGGGTTGTTTGCCTTGTGTACTTGTTTTCTGTGTTTTGCCGGTGCTGCTTAGCACCGCGGTCTCGCTTTTCGAATCGTGGAGCACCCACCGAACGGGAACTGGCCTCATCAGCGCTTCGAACATACGGACCATGTGGTGGACCATCGACGACAACCATGCCAAAGGCGCGATAAACACTCTGGTAAGAGCAGTTGCTGATTCCTCTTTCTTTGTAGATGTTAAGTAAACTTTTGTTGGCATAGCGGGCACGTTTGTATGCATAACGAGCATGCTTGTATGCATTATTCAGTTGTGATGAGCGCGTCTTTTCAACGATATTAAGCTGGACGTGTACTGCGCCTGCGAGGCTCTGATTTGGCGGCGATTTGAACCGAGCTTTGGCAGTGCACAGTGACGAAAGCTGCGCCGGCTGTGGTTGAACCCATGTTGATGAAATAGTGTTTTGCTTAATAAATGCTGCTCTTTTTTCTCTTTCTCGACGGGATTTGCCGTAGCGGCTGTCCTTTCCCGTCTCTTCACGATTGCGTGCGTGCCCTTTAGAATGTCATGCATTGACCGTGTATTCTCGGAGCTTAATAAGTTCTCCTCGACGAGCTTATGGTCTACACCTTATAGGTTGTGTACATGAATAATGCTTGTAACGACTGTTCGCAACACGTTTTCCTTGCACAGATTGTACTGGGTGAATCCAGATAACAAAGAACGCTTAGTCTGGGTCACTATCCTCGATTATTTTTTTATGGGGTGTGGGGGTCAGGTTATGCGCCGAGAACAGTAACTCTAATGTTAGTTTCATGATTCTGTTTCATGATTCTGAGTTTCATAATTTCTTCGCTGCACGAAGATATACCTCCTCCCGTTTTTATGATAAAGAACAAGGTGCGTGTGCTTGTTGATGGGGTGCCCGCGATGGCTTTTGTAGACACTGGTGCGACTATTTCTGTGATGAGTCTCGTTTTCAAACAGGCACTACGTCGCAAAGTAATGTTTCTGTGGGATCAGGCGGGAATGTTTGTAGGAGTCGGTAGTAATCACTGCGTTCCGTTGGCACGTGTACTGTTGATGTACTCTTGGGTGGTCGACATTTTGCTACGGAATTCGTGGTCATCTCTCGATGCACGCGCGACGTGATATTAGGTATTGACATTCTGAAGCAGTGTGGAGTCACAGTTGATTGCCAAAGTGCTGAATTGTTAGTACGCGGCGACCTTGCTTCTGGACTTTTGGAGAGCAGCGATCCGTATCACGAGAGCAGCTTTTCTGTTTGTGAAGATACCGTCGTGCCTGCCTTATCAGCTGTCTGTGTTCCAGTTACTTGCACCAGCTTTCCAGCGGAAATGTTTGAAGCCACAGTGGAGCCCATTCATTTAACCTGCGCTAAAAAGAGAACGTCATCATCCCCCACTGCCTTGTCCCAGCGGAACACGGGCACGCTGGTTCGTGGACAGTGAACCACTCTGCAGAACCTGCGATACTTCCTGACGGCTTGAAAGTGGCCACCTTCAGACAAGATGAATTTTTCGCGGTGGCCAGGGTTACAGACGAAGCTGCTCCCAGTAATGAGACAAGCATTGGGCCTACCGATTCGCGTGTTGTTCGAACGATCAATCAATCTCTTAGCACCAGTGAGCGCAATGCTTTGGCCAGTGTGCTTTCAAGGCACCTACTTGTGTTCGACTTCGCGCAAAACGCCAATGCTTCCACGATCCCAGCGTCTCGCACGTGCCACAGGATCAACACGAGCACGGCACATGCGATCAGGCAAACGCCTTATCGGGTTTCTCCGTCGGAAAGAAAGATTATTAAGGAGCAGGTTCACGAAATGTTAGAAAAAGGGGTAATTCAGGAATCGAGTAGTCCTTGGGCGGCGCCAGTGATACTCGTGAAGAACAAAGATGGGACATGGAGGTTCTGCGTGGACTATCGACGCGTCAATGTGGTCACTAAAAAAGACGTCTATCCGCTTCCTCGTATTGACAACGCCATCGACTGCCTGCACTCAGCATTGTATTTTTCGTCGGTGGATTTGCGGTCGGGATATTGGCAGATCCGGATGGGCCCGGTGGACAAAGAAAAAACGGCGTTTGTGACCCCTGATGGACTCTACGAGTTTAATGTAATGCCATTCGGGCTTTGCAACACGCCCGCAGCGTTCGAACGGTTCATGGACATGATTCTGTGCAGCATGAAGTGGGAAATTTGTATGTGCTACCTCGGCGATGTTGTCATTTTTGGTCGCACATTCAGCGAACACAATAAGCGTCTGGACGTTGTCCTTACCTGTGCCAAGAACGCTGGATTAGTCTTGAATTCCAAAAAAAATGCCATTTCGGTGAGCGGCAAGCTTTAGTTTCAGGTCATCTCGTGGATGCAGATGGTATACGACCTGATCCGCAGAAGACGAATGCAGTCGAGGCGTTCCAACGACCGCGTTCTGTGAAGCAGCTGCGCAGTTTCTTGGGACTGTGTTCATACTTCCGCCGCTTTATTAATCGGTTTTCTGACGTTGCTTGCCCACTTACACGCCTTCTCCGAAAAGATGCACCGTTCTACTGGACTGCAGAGTGCGACGCTTCTTTTCGGCAGCTCAAGTTTCTTTTGACGTCACAACCACTTCTACGGCACTTTGGCTCCTCAGCACTGAGCGATGTTCACACAGATGCTAGCGGTGTGGGTATCGGTGCCGTACTCGTCCAGCGACACGCTGAGAAAGAACACGTTATCGCTTATGCCAGCCGCTCACTAAGCAAGCCTGAGTGTAACTAAACCGTAACCGAGCAGGAATGCCTTGCCGTCGTCTTTGCTGTTCAGAGGTTTCGTTCTTACTTATACGGTCGACACTTCAAGATTGTTACGGACCACCACTTCCTCTGCTGGCTTGTAAATCTGCGCGATCCATCTGGCCGACTTGCACGCTGGGCCCTCAGACTACAAGAGCACGACTTCGCTGTATCGTACAAGACTGGTCGGCGTCACGCTGATGCAGATTGTCTTTCGAGGATTCCACTGCCGTCCACAGACTGCGACGCAGACAATTTTGACAACTACCTGGCTGCCCTCACACCTGCTTTTCCCGACCTAAACAAGTTCAAAGCTGAGCAGCGCAAGGACCCCAGCTTGCAGTCATGCTTTTAAGCAACGGAAAGTTCTACGCCGCCTCGTTTTTGTGTTCGCGATGGTTTACTGTACAAGAACTACACAGCAACTGGTGCACAACTACTGCTGGTGGTTCTGGAAAGCCTCCGCACTTCTGTCCTGCTAGCCATGCATGATGGCCCTACTTCAGGCCATCTGGGATCAACAAGGACACTGTACCGGACCAAGGAACGTTTTTATTGGCCGAGAATGCGTCAAACCACCGAACAGTACGTCGCCAGCTGCCCCATTTGTCAGCGTTATAAGCATCCTACGAAAGCTCCCGCCGGTCAACTCCAGCCTGTATCACCTCCAAGCTCCCCTTTGAGCAAGTTGGTATTGATCTGCTAGGTCCTTTCCCACGATCGACCGCAGGAAACCGTCGGATAGTCATGTGTGTTGACCATCTCACCCGATACTGTGAGACTGCGAGACCATCTCACCCGGTACTGCTATTCCATCTGCCACGGCCGCCGCCGTCTCCCTTTTCTTGCTGCGTTCTGTTGTTCTTAGGCACGGACCACCTCGAGTCATCATCAGCGACCGTGGACGTCAGTTTACTGCGGACGTGGTAGAGCAGCTCCTACGCTTATGTGCTTGTACCTTCCGGCATTCCACTCCCTACCACCCGCAAACGAATGGCCTCAAAGAGCGTACCAACCGTACATTTACCAACATGCTTGCGATGTACATTGCACCAGACCACAAAAACTGGGATGCCCCGCCACGGTGGTCTAGTGGCTATGGTACTCGGCTGCGGATCCGAGGGTCGCGGGATCGAATCCCGGCTGCGGCGGCTGCATTTCGATGGAGGCGAATGTTGTGGCCCGTGTGCTGTGCGATGTCAGTGCACGTTAAAGAACCCCAGGTGGTCGAAATTTCCGGAGCCCTCCACTACGGCGTCTCTCATATTCAGAGCTGGTTTTGGGACGTTAAACCCCACAAAACAACAAACAACACAAAAACTGGGATGAGATTCTACCGTTTATAACGTATGCGTTCAACACAGCGAGGCACGAGACGACTTTCTACAGTCCCTTCTTCCAACTCTACGCCCGTCCACCACGTCATACGCTAGAGACCATCCTTCCTTTCTCGCCTTCTGACGACTGTTCCATAGCAGAGATTCTCTGTCGTGCCGAAGAGGCTCGTCGGCTTGCTCGTCTACGGACACTCGCTGCCCAAGACTCATGAAAGGCCAGATACGACTGCTGACACCGCCCCGTTACCTATGTAGCTGGTGACTTCGTGTTGTTGTGGACCCCTGTGCGGAAACGCGGTCTATGCCCGAAACTTTTGGCAATTTATTATGGCCTTTTTGTGATTATTGACCGCCTGAGTGAGGTGAACTACACGATCGCATGCCTCACCGCTACTGGCCGACTTTCGGCCCGAACTCAGGTAACGCATGTCGCCCGGCTTAAACGATACACCCCACGAGGCGCCAACTGACTCGCCCGGCGGGCTTCGTCTGCGCGGGGAGAAATGTCACGGCACTTGTGGAAAGCAAGGTGTAGGATAGAGAAGAAGAGAAAGAAGCGGAGTTCATTCCCTGGCCTCGCTCCATCCTGTTCGGCTCGGAGCCTCCTGAATAAACGTCAACTCTTAAACGACTTCGGCCTCGTAACAATATTTTAAAGTTGTATTGAAACACATGTTGTGTACCCATTACCTTTAACTTGTCTTATTTATTTCTTGTTTAAGATAAGTTTGTTTAATATCAAGGAAGTTCACTATTTCGTGTGAAAAAAGTGTGCATTATAAGAATTATAGGAAGTTAAAATGTATCAGATGAGTCAGCCTAGCAGCTGCACTGCTAACGTTGTGCTGCATATAGGCTGAGGTTGTTAGCGAATAATTATAGCTAGCATCACCTGTAACAAGCTCTCAAAAACAATTAAATAATGGAGTGTGCCGTTTTCGCTAAGCTATGCTTCAAGTGTAGCAAGTCCAAATATGGTGAGAAAGTGTTTTCAGTGACTGAAATTTGTATCACGTATGATACTGGGTAGCTTTTGTATGAACACACCGAATGGACACCAGTAATGCTTCTAGACAATTCGTATACTCTTTAAGGGGCTCTGTAGCATGATCAGGTTACTTTAACTTACATTTAGGAAATCAAGCCAGTTTTTAGGGATGAATAAAAAGTAAAGCATTGATCGTTCGGTTTGGGATGGAAGAGGAAATTTAATGATCGAAGTGGTTTATCTGGAACACCTAGTAGTAGCATTTATAATTGTTAACAAAGCTGCTATTTGATGTTTTTGGTTACTTTAGTGGTAGTAGATCTGTAGTTTCGAGATTGGAATATTCGTATGATAAATAATAACCTTGTGTAAATCCATTTCCTTCAGGACCCTGCTATGCTGGACGTGACTGCTGTGTGATGTAGACCCCTCGACCTATCCTGGCTCAAGCATACGAACAGTCATGGTGTCTCCAGCGTTCCTAAAGCTGCAGGTTGGGCGTCTTTTGTATGACATATTTAGAAACCTTAGCTTGATGCACTTACACAGGACAAAGAGTGACACACACACACACGGAGCAAACCTTAAAAACTGTGCTTATGTGAAGGCGCTGGCATGCTTGTACTCTAGCAAAGGCTCATAACAGAGTGCATGCTTATAACCAAATGGCATTGATGAACATGTAGAGCACCTATTTATTGTCAAGAATTTCTTTCATTGGGTTTTTTTCATGCTAGTATGTCACATGCAGACTATAAAATATTACCAGTGATGCCATGCAGTAATTAGTCGTCACCGACCTGGAGAAATTGGCAAAAGCTAGGATCATGAGCGTTGTGTTCATATTGGCAAACGGGCTACAAAAAAAAGCCCAGGGCTGACAAGGAAACAAGCCCTGAAAAGAAGCACAAATTCAGGGTGGCTACATAAGCTGGTTGGTGTGTCATTTTCAACTTTATTGTAGTGCAGGAATGAATGAACGACACACAAAAAAAGCATTTGGCAACACAGACCACTGTGCGCTGTCAGATGCTCTTTTTGATGTAATGCGTTCTGCGCTGCGCTACAACAAAAGACAGGTATAGGTTTATCTAATGTAAAAAATGCATCAATTATTACGCTCGCTAGTGTGCAGAGGTTCCTACATGAGCTTGATTGGCATATGTTGTGTTGTTTTAATGGTAGGCTAAGGGAACGTTAAACCGAACAAAGAGTAGCTAAATTATTTTCTTGCACTGATTACAAGAAATGCACATGCCAACTCCATGAACGGCAGAGAGATTCTCGGTACGAGCATGAGCAAGTCAAGCAGGCTAATCGTATAGGCATAGCACATGATCTTGCATATTAACACCTGCATTATGAAGTAATGTATTTGTCATCAACCAAAGAGTAAAGGGGCACGGTAACACTTATTAAACAGTCTGAAAAACATGCCAATCGGTCGGAGGCTCCTCTGCATGCAAAACCCAAACTATGAGTGCACTGCGTGCACCAGGGTATTCGCAGTTTGGTTTCAAGTATGGCTGTGGCTCGCCTGGTCTCGTTTCATCAAATGACATTACAAGTAGCGCCTACTCTTCACTTAACTTTTCTTGTTTTGAAAGAAATGCACATTTTCTTTTTATTATTATTTGTTGAACTGAAAACGAACAAATAGGGTATCGCTGCAGATGATTCTACAATTTTGAAATCAAAGGCAGCTCTACTTTTTGTGACTGAGTCAGTGCTCCTTGTGACGTGATATGAATGAACACTTTCCAGCTGTGTTCGAAACCAAAGTGCAAATTCCCTGGTTCATGCAGTGCACTAACATTTGGGTAACGTGTTCAAAGGCGCCACCACGATTGATGACCACCGTTTTCAGACTGTGTTAAAAAATGGGTTGTAGGGCTCCTTTAAGCTGCTGTGCAAGTCAGAATTCTCTCAAAGGTGCGTGTTGCTACAATGTTATTTGTATGTCTTGATCTCCCAACTAAACGTTGAGATTTCGTACTACCTGTGTTATATGTTAGAACCTATATCTCAGACTAATTTAGTGCATATGTACAAGTTAGGAAATGTGTAAATATACGTACGAGACACAGGAAATATACGAACAACGTAGGCAGAAAGAGTGCAAACTATCAAGTAGTTTTATTCTTTCATGAAGCTGCATATACATGCATGTTCACACATCATCTCAAGAAGTAGGAAAGGCAGAGGGGCAGAATGGTATTAGATCAGGCCCATCTTGCGTCAAGAAAAGCTGCATGGCAATTTGCTTTCTGCCTTATAGGAAACCATGGAAGTATCAAATATGCAGTAATCTCCTTTTTCCTTTTTTATATTTTGAACAATGGTTTGGATCTACTGCAGGCACTGAATATACAGAAAGCAATTTTTCGCGCAGCTTTTGTTGACATGGGGTAGGCCTGATAGGTATACCATTGTGCGACTCCTCCTATCCTATTTATTTGCATGTGCAAGTGCATATATATGTATACGTATGCAGGTTAATGAATATTAAAGCTGCGAAATAGTTTGCCTTCTTTCTAATTCATTCGTTTATCTGCTGTGTCTTTCCATTTCTTTGCGCGACATTTCCTAGCTTACACGTGTTGTGGGGTGTTCTTGCCCTGTGTTGTGTGACATGTTTGGGGCGTGTACCATGCAGCATGCCAGGTGCTCCACCAGAGTGCGCTGATTGCTTTACCACCACACTAATGTGTGAAGTGCTCGTCTAAGTCACCGATTTGCAGGTATTCTGTGACATCATCAGTGGTATGAGTGTTTCACTGTATATTATGTTTACCAAATGCCCCACCCCACCGCTTTACGTCTCCATTATGTACTGTCTGCTGATCACTGCATCATCACTGTGCCATATGCTGCGACTATTGCTGAGAGATCTATCGCGCAGTACAGTATAACGATTGCTGAAGCTTAGTGCATTTCAAATGCCATTTGCACAAACTAATTTATTTTTTGCAAATTCAGCAGGTTTTACCTAGACCATCTAATAAGTAGGTCACGTTGCCTTAGCCATATTTTTGGTGTTCTTGCTTCTCTTTGTCTAGCTTTATGCAGTTTTAGTTTTTGTAGCATCACTTTTAAAGGGCCCCTAAACCACCCCCGACATTTTTTTGAACATTTCCAGTTAGCACGCGCATCAAGTTGCAAATGCCGTCCCGATGAACGATGTCAAACGCGGCAGCGCTACGCGCCGCGGGCGCGCCACAAACTCGAAAAACAATCCCGTGCGCCTCTCCGGCCAGTTCCGGCATGCCAAAGTTAGCCGTGACGACATTGTGGTTTTTGGTGACGTCAAAAAAGTCCGAGCTCCGCTTATTGGTCGAAGGAGGACGTCGACTTCCGGTTAGTCTGCTAGCAAATGCACGCGCTCCCTGCCTGTTTGTTTTCCTCGTCGTGTGTCGTTCGTGTGGTGTTCGCGTGTGAATTCGTAAATGCGCTACGCTACGCAAGTGCAAGTGAGGAACAGCCGACTAGAAACTGCTGCAACTCTCAGAACACGACGGATAGCGGTAACAGAGAGCGTTGGCACAGCACCAACGAGACATTTGCGCGAACGCGGGAGCCCGGCGGAGGCACGTCAACCGGATGCGCGTCATCGGCGATGTATGTCACGTGACATTCGGAGGAGCACTCGGCGAGGAGGTGGCACTGGCAAGCGGCCGGCGGGCGCAGGAGAGAGTGAAACAAGCAAGCGCCGCGTTTTAATAATCAAACGGGTGTAACTCGGCTATTTCGGCACCGTTTCGAAAAATTCTTGCGGCTACGTGTTTGTTGCGGACACCGGCACAAAAGCAACGCCACAACTAAATTTCGACCTCTAGGTGGTTTAGGGGCCCTTTAACATTGCAACCTGCACTCAGTAAAAGATTGAATTAGTTGTATAGAAGGCACATAATGTGGCATTTATTATTCTGTTGTACATAAGGAATTATTTCGAAACCATGGTGCTCCTGTGTCATGCGAATTGTATTTTTTTTCTTTTTCGCTTCAATATTGTTTCATGTTTTACATGCCTTAAATGTTTAGGTACTTTTTTATAGCATATATGTATACAGTGTGATAATATGTATTTATTTCTTATATTTGCATTTAATTGTATGCAACATTGTGTGAAGCATGTGTAATGTAAGTTCAATAAAGCTCTGCTTTGAAAGTAAGCTTGAAAACTCATTTTTGCACAAGGTTAAATGTATATAAAACGTGTGCTGTGCCTTCAGGGACACATAGTAGGACACATAATAACAACAAGGTGTCATATGTTCAATGAATTTTCCGCGAAACCAACATCCAAACAATGTAGCGAATGTGCAGCATCAGCACCCCTGCAATTTTTTTATTGTGGAGGAGTTGCGTCATTCGGCAGTACCATAAGAATGAATTTAGGTGATTTGGGTCAATGTCAACCTCTATTATAGGTGTTGAACATCCTAATAAAGCTTATGGGACATATTCAAGGAATGTTTGTTGTTTACAGGCAAGATTTTCAAGATAAAGGTGGCACTGTCATTACTTTGGCCTGTGGTTCATAAGACTACAGATATCCAAGTGGCTTACATGCTTAGCTTGAAATACATATATTTCAGCAAACAGATGTGTTGTTTTGACATTGGTGCCCTTATTTCTTATGTATGATCAATTTACACTCATCTCGGTAGAGTGTTGTTAGATGTAGAACAAGATTTTAATGACACCATGATGTTTCTATCGTGTACAAAAAAGTCCCTATAGTGTCCGTAAGGATTTTCAAGACGGTCTTGCATAGCATGAGAAAAAAACGTTGTTATGGCATCCATAACAAGTATGAATACTGTTTATATAGGATTAGTGAACCCTTGTTAGGATATCATAAGCATGTTCCATCAGCGTGCGCACCGTATTGGAATTCACGTGCGCACTACTTTCGATTCAAAAAAAATTTTTACACACCATTCGAAAGACTAATTGGAGCAATTTATATCGCGACAAGGGCGCCGAAACTGCATTTAACTGTTTTTCAACTAAGATAAGAGAATGTGTCAGTCAGTCGTCTTCTGAAACCACGATTAAGCAATGGTTTCGTGCGCCTAGGAACCCCTGGATCACTAAGGCACTTATGCATTCTATAATGAAGAAAGATAATCTTCGCAGGAAGGTCAAGGCAGAACCGTTTAATCATTCGCTAAAGTGTCGGCTGAAAACTTATTCCAATATTCTGAGAGCTGCTCTGAAGCACGCTAAACGGGAATTCTATCAAAATAAAATCAGAAATAATAGTGGCAATACAAGACAGAAGTGGCAAGTAATAAAAGCATTTCTTAATAACAATGACCCTAAATCACACCCAGCTGCCTTAGCTGTTAACAAAGACAGATACACGGATTCCGATTCCATCGCTGAGGTTTTTAGCTCACATTTCAGTGCCCCTACAGATACTAATAAAACCACTCAGTTTGAACTCTCTCTGCCAAGCCTTCCACGTGCTCCTCAATCTTTCTTTTTGTACCCTACGGTACCAGATGAAGTGAACAATATTATCTTATCATTAAAGAATACTGGCCCCGCGCTCGATCAAATTTGCGCTTCCAAAATTAAACTTGTGTCGATGGAACTTTCAGCAATCTTAGCCTATTTAATCAACAAGCTTTTCTGGGCTGCCGTGTTTCCTCATAGCCTGAAAGCAGGTAAAATTATCCCCATTTTTAAAACAGGTGACCGCGAATGCCCTAACCACTATCGCCCAATTTGCATATTACCTTTCTTTAGTAATCGAGAAACTAATCTACACCCGCTTAATGACTTATCCAAATTCCGCATATTACCTAAAGACCAATTCGGCTTCCGTCCCGGTTTTTCTACTGAAGTTGCACTAATTACTTTCACTGATAGAGTTAAACTGCCAATTGATGAAGGTCTACTTTTTGGAGCTGTGTTCATTGATTTTACTAAAGCGTTTGACACAATTAACCAGAACATTCTCTTTCATAAACTTGACTGTTATGGCATATCAGGACCGCCTTTAAAGCTCATTAAAAGCTATCATACTGATCGGACGCAGGTTGTTCAAATAAATCATTCTTTCTCATCTCCAAAAATCACTAACGTTGGCGTTCCTCAGGGATCAATCCTGGGACCCCTCTTATTTTTTCATTTATAAATGATCTACCATTTTGTTTGAAACACACTAACGCTATTCTTTATGCTGATGGCACTACAATTTTTACCACACATAAGGATACACTCGTGCTACAACGCTCACTAAACATAGATTTAAATAACGTTCATTCATGGTGCGAATCAAATGCATTACGTATCAATCCATCGAAGACTAATTTCATGGTGTTTCATTCACCACAGTTATTGCCGAACATTTCTTCATTAGCGGTGACACTTGACGGACACCTCATTCACGCATCTGCGTCCACTAAATTTCTTGGCGTAATATTAGATGAACACTTGAAATTCAGCAAACATGCTCAGTCTTTAACTCAAAAAGTGTCTTTCAGTATTCGCGTGATTATCAAAACACGCCCTTACTTTACAACCGAAATCCTTCTTTCCTTATATTACGCATTTATCCACGGTCATCTATCTTACTGCCTATCATCATGGGGAAATATGTATCGGTCGCATCCACGTCATCTTGAACGCTTGCAAAAGTAAGCATTAAGACTTATCACTTTCAAACCATTTTCATCACCATCAACCCTCATTTTTCGTAACTTGAACATTTTGCCCCTGCAAAAACTTGTTAGCCAGAAAATTCTAATAATCATGTTTCGTGTTGTAAATAATGACTTATCCCTTGCTAGTTTTTCTGATGTCACTCTTGTAAATACCAACAACGCAAGGTTTGCAACTAACTGTAATCTACTTTTACCTAAAGTACGTACGAATTATGGTCGAATGATGGCAAGATTTTCATGTGTAACCCTGTGGAACCAGCTACCTTTTGATTTGAAAACATGCACCATGCACTCATTTCATAAACGTCTTAAAATTCACTTGTTTAATGGCTTATGATTTAACTCTTTGTTTTGATATCTTTGTCTCAAGCCAATTGTCTTTATTATGTTTCTCTATTTTTAGCACACCTTTTTCTATATTTTGCTGCTTTTTCGCCACTGTTTGCTTAACGATGTACCATTCCTCTGTTCACTTTTTGTTAGGAGGTCCCCTTGACAGTTCTTACTTTGGGACCTCTGACTGTTCTATTACAATGCTAATGCAAATGTATATACTTTGAATACTGTCAATAAACTTTCTTCTTTCTCCTTTAAAAAAGAAGTTTGTAAAAAGGAGTTTAATTCAATATCGGTGGCCAATAGTCAAATAAATGTTTGTACGCAGTACTTGGGAAGTTTCAAAACTGTATAAAAACATTTAATATACTGTCCGTAGGTTTTATCGACTTTTGTTTAAAAACAGTCTATTGAAAGTTCGTAAAAATTTTTGTAAGGGCAGGACCTTCTAAAGTGCTCAACGTTTCCTGGTAGTTCGGTAAGCGCGTTCATTCCAAGAGACCTGGCATGCATGAAATGTCTTGTCCTCGGCATCGATGTGAACATGGCTCCTGAGGAGGTATTAGAAATGCTTGCTCCGGCAGGCGCTCTTTCATTGTATCGGTATGGTACGGTGGTGGACAAGAGTAAAATACTAAGTGAGTCGGTCATAGTTGTTATATATGCGCGCAATAGACCTCGCTTCCTATCCTCCTGACATCTGTACGTCGTCTTTGAACTAAACGAACAGCTAGCGCCACCTACGTAACGCGTCCTGAATTAGTATCTTCTGAATAAAGACAGTTCCACTTCTGCTCTCGACTGGGCTGGTCCCTTGTCTCACGCGCTCCAACAACAAACCCAGCATAACACGGTGTCAGAGTTATCCGACCACCCCGTAACTATGGCCAGTGCATTTCTGCAACCACCAGCACATTTTGAGCCAGGCGACAACCCGCAGCAAGCGTGGGAGAACTGGAAAGAAGCGTACAACATCTACGAGCAAGCCTGTGAGTACGCCACCAAGCCTACCGCCACGCGAAGAGCCCTACTTCTCCATGTTTTCGGGCCCCACGGCCGACGCGTCGCCCAGACGTTCCCCCCTCCACCTCCAAACACCGATGACCAAGAGCCGACGGATCAAGTTGCGTACCTCCTCGAACAGTTCGACGCCCTCTACAGACCATACAAAAACGTAATACAGGCGTCTGCTGTGTTCAACACGATGAAACAAAAAGAAAACCAAGCATTCGACGAGTTCGTAACAGAGCTTCGGAGGCAAGCGGAAAAATGCGACTTTGGGGAGAGGAAAGACCGACTCATTGGCGATCGCATCGTCGTAGGAATACAAGACGGAGCACTGAGAGAGCGTCTTTTTCGTGAACGGGACCTCACACTCGACAAAATCATAACAACGTGCAAGGCAGCGGAAATTTCCAAGAAGCACGTAAGAGAGCTTCAAGAGCCGAATTTCGAAGTGCAAGCTCTACAAAAGCCCAAGCAATGGAATTCACGAAAGCCAGCAACAACGAGGAACCGGCAACAGAAACCGCAGCCGAAGCTGCAACAAAAGTGCTCGCGCTTTGGAACAACGCACAGACCACGCGAATGCCCTGCCTACGGTTCCAACTGCTATAACTGTGGCAAATTTGGGCATTTCGCCAACCTGTGTAGACAAGGCCAACGAGGCAGCACCACCTCCCGCCAGCGAATAGGTCTCCTCGAAGATCCGCAGCAACAGGATCAGCAACAAGATTTTTTCTTGGAGAGTCTTGAACTCCACAACGTAAACAGCAAGTCGGAGTGGACAGAAACGACCAGTGTAAATGGTTACGACGTCTGCTTCAAGCTAGACACTGGCTCCGACGTAAACATAATGCCCAAAAGTCAACTCAACACGTGGGCTTCGCAACCTGTATGCAAGCCAACAGCAGCACGAGTAACAACTTACACGGGACATCAACTTCCCATCGAAGCTGAATGCGAACTGCACTGCTCAGCTGGAGAAAACGAGTGTAACCTACCCTTCCTCGTCGTCAGCCAACCGCTGAAGCCGATTTTAGGCGCCAACGCGTGCAAAGCCTTGAATCTCGTTACGAGAAGGCAGCCGCAGTGATCGACTGTAGCTGCGTGCACAGCAACACAACGACTTGAAGAAGTGCTCTACGACTTTCCTGGTGTATTTGCAGGCATCGGAAAATTACCGGGAGTTTATTCCATACAGCTGAAGGGAGGAACAACTCCCACGGTGTCAGCTCCACTCCGCGTACCCAACGCCTTAGAGCACAGTCAAAGAAGAGCTGCAACGAATGCAACAAAATGGAATCATCGCAGAGACCACTGAGCCTTCCGAGTGGGTCCATCCGATTGTTATCATCACCAATAAAGACGGCAGCGTCCGACAATGCTTAGATCCCCGTAACTTAAACAAGGCCATCAAAAGGCAACATTATCAGGTGCCTGTGGCGGAGGAGCTCTTTGCAAACTTGAGCGGTGCGAAGATGTTCTCCGTCCTTGATGCAGAGTGCTTTTTACCAACTTGTCTTGGATGAAGCAAGCTCACATTTGTGCACATTTACGACGCCCTGGGGAAGATATAGATTTCTTCGCGTTCCATTTGGTCTCGCAACAACACCCGAGCTCTTCCAGCAAGCTATTGACAGGGTATTCGAATGGCAACTTACCGTCAAGCCCTACTTCGACGATGTTCTGGTCGCATCACAGATCATTGAAGAGCACGCGAAAGACCTCAGAAATGTGCTCACAGTAGCACGCGCCAACAAGCTCAAGTTCAACAAAGCCAAGTTCCAGCTGGGATTGATAGCAATTACGTACTTGGGTCATCAACAATCATCTCAAGGGACAGCTCCAGACCAAGATAAAGTGAAGGCCATCAAAGCCATCCAAATGCCGTAAAACAAGCAAGAACTGCAAAAATTTTTGGGAATGGCAACCTACCTAACTAAATTTATTCCCAACTTCTCGGAAACTACAGCACCTCTACGTGAACTACTGAAGAAAGATGTCTACTGGCACTGGACGCAGCGACGGACCGACACAGTGGAGCTCATTAAATCGAAGCTAACGACTGCACCGGTGCTTCGCTACTTTGATCCCTCAAAGCCCATCACAGTCTCAACGGATGCCAGCTCCTATGGAATGGGTTCAGTGCTACTGCAAGAAGGCAGGCCTGTGGCTTCACATCAGCAGCTCTTACAACCACCCAGCAGCGGTATGCATATATATAAGAAGAGCTTCTGGCTGTCGTGTTCGCATGCGAAAAATTTCACTACTACATCTTCGCGCGACACATCACAGTGCGATTCGGATCACAAGCCACTGATCGGCATTCAGAATAAGGACTTCAACAAACTATCACGAAGAATCCAACGACTTCTCCTTCGACTACAGCGGTACGACAACACTGTCACCTACGTTCCAGGTAAGCAAATGATAGCAGCAGATACCTTGTCACGAGCACGAGACTCATCTTTCCAGATCCAAACAGTGGATCATGATTAGGGACTTCTCATATCAACCTTGATCCAAGCAACTCCCACACGACTTCGTCAAATTGCAGAGGCGCCCGCAAAAGATCCAGCACTGCAAAAAGTGGCAAGTTAGGGACTTCTCATATCAGGATGGATGGATGGCCTCAGAGACTTTCAGACGTCTACAACATGTGCTGTCTGTACAGACAGCACATCATGTGCTGTCTGTACAGGCAGCGTGTCTGTAAACAGATGTGCTGTCTAACAACTTACTAGGTTTTAGAAAACACAAATGTACAATGGACGCCGTAATAGATATCGTTTCATCTGTGGAGCCCAAACGACCCTGTGGTAGCTTGACCATATCGGTATTCTTAGATATCAAGAGGGCATTTGACACGGTCAGTCACGTTCATGTTATGCTAAGTATGTTAGAATTTCCAATCTCCGGCAGAACATTGAGATGGAAGTTTTTGTCAGATCGCAAGATGCAGCCCTGTCGGAAAAAAACAGATGCTGGGCATGCTGGAAAACACTATAGTGGATTGATGTAGTGGGTGGTGCTGGGTGATGCCGGGTGTTGGGTGTGTTGGGCAAGATGGGTGAATGGTGGGTGTTGGGCATGTTGGGTGGTGGTGGGTGTAGGTGGGCAAGCTGGGTGTAGGTGGGCAAGCTGGGTGTAGGCGGGCAAGCTGGGTGTAGGTGGGCAAGCTGGGTGGCTGGCCAGCGGTAGAGGCAGAGAGCCACGGGCTTCTTGGATGGACATAATTAGAAATTCTACTTTTGCTCATGCAGGTACATTAGCAAACTTACATTGATGGCTGAAATAAACCACATAAATCAAGCACAAGGAAGACATTGTGGCCCACACATTTCTAAATATGTTAAAAGGCCAAGCAGGCATTTCAGTGCCTTTCTTACAAAAAGCAGCGGATAATTTGGCTAATCAAATTAATTTATTTTGCCTTGAGACATTCTTTTTTTGAGCCACCCGGACTTTCTTTGCTGTGCTGCTTCGGTGAAAAAGCTCCGTAAGTACCGCCTTATGGCGGCAATGCGGATCTCCTTTGGCAGACCTTCACGTGAAGTTCCACATATTTCTCCAGGCAACCTGCAAAATATTAAAAGAGCCACATCAAGCCAAAAAGGAACAGCACTTGAGAAGAACAATCACTGTACTGTCTGAAGTGATACTATCATTTTGTTCATATTAGTAAACTGACATCCCAACTAAACAGCATGTGCGCTGCAATCAGTATGTGTAGCAATACGCAGGTTGAATGTGTACAGCATGATTAACTTACTTTTAACCATATCCACCTTTTCTGGTGTTGCTGGAAGTTTTTCAATGCCTGTAGAAAGGCTGCGGCACGCCTGACCTGTCAAGCTGCGATTGGCAGCTTCAGCAGTGGGCCAGAAGTACCGTGCTTCAAGGCAACATTTTCCATCGGTGTTGTCCATCATGGCCAATTTTGACCTGCACGAAAATATTTATGAAAGTATTAACTCTTTTTGAACAATACGGCCACACAGATTCACTCAAAGGTGAGTAGACAAGAATTATAATGCAAACCTTCGCTGCCCATAGGTGTAAAACAATCAGCAGCAAAGTAAAACACAGAAAAGCACACACAAAAGTAAATTTCAGGATGATTTTTATGCGTGCAAACCAGCTCCTATGCCATCCCCTCCCCCCTGCCATTTATATAACAGGAATTCATTACTCTGCTACATCAGCAGCACTGCCCCAAATTAAAGGACTGCTGTCATCATGTGGCCCCAGGAGACAAATGTTGGCATCAACCCTGATGCAAGGACTTCCATTGATAAACACTACATTTTCGTTACATTTACTACTCCACAGGGATGATAGTGATATTAACTAAATTTTTCACCTATGTAGACATGCGCAAAAAGAACTCCCAACCATTCACAAAAGATTATTTCTACATGTTTCATCAAACTAAAAGAAATGAAAATTAATGGTAGTTATCTCTCAATAACAGAAAAATCTGAGCTTTTCGCATGAAACTAAAAATAAGTTGTATGTAATGTTGTATGTAATGTCACCTGGCCATCAACTACTCTAAAAAGGCCCTCCGGCACTGCAAGGTCAGCTGCAGGCGCTGCCCCTACTGCCACTGGCACCTGGTGAACTACAGTCCGTGTGTGTGGCTTGGGACAGGGTACATCATTGTTTGTTCCTTCATAGCATGTTTGAAGCCACTGACATTGCTGCTTACAGGACCCTACCTATTCAACGCTTTGTAATCACAAGCACCGTAAGAGATCAGTCATCTCCATGAATCACAACAGTATTATCTGCAATAAAAACGTGATAATATACAGAAATGTTCCTGACATTAAGCGAACCATGCTTTCATACAGTAACACTGAAGCTACCAAGAGTTATCAAGCCATCAAATACAGCTATCAATGAGCAACCAGGCAACATCGCACCCACACACAAATCTCACAACTGCACATCTGCACAGTGCACCTAGAAAAACATTTAGTATGCTTTCTTTCAGCAATTGGTCAACACACATACTAAAACAAGAGACCTGCACAGGAAGAATGGAAAAACATGCCATAGGTTGGGAAGCAACTACAAAGATGACAATATCAATGCTCATATTCCAACAGTGTTTAAGTACACACACCGTATAGACGGCTACCAGACAGCCCAAATTTTTCCCCGTTAGTGAATACTTTCACATATGCCACATGGTATGAACTACGAACAAGCAGGCACATGTATCACTTAACAAAAGATACTTCACTTCATGTGTAGAACCACCAGAAATTTAAACAATGTTAGGCACTTCACTCTGTTGACAGAATCAGAAATGTACTACCAGCTCCAATATAAGTGACACTTCTAAAGTAATTTAAGAAACAGCTCACTCCAGGTAGTGCCTAATGCAGGCTACAAACAAAAAAAAATGTTAGAAAAAGAGGGCCCAGTTACATCCGCACCTACTTTAAATTGTGAGATGTCTTTGTCAACATTCCATGGCTGTAAAACCTGTCTTCACCGATAAACACATTAACGAATGCGGATAATTACATACTTTAGCCCAACTTTCCCTTTACACACTTCTCACTGACATGTGCAGATTTTTGTGCATTCATCACATGCTAGCAGCACCCTAAATGGTGTGATATTAGTGCTGCAAACAACTGCGATCCAAACTCATTATGCAAGTATAATTATGTTAGCTACCAATGAAAAAGGGCGAAACAGAGGAAGTTCGAACACATGAGAGTAGTACTAGAAATTAATTGCAACAGCCGACATATGTGAACCTGCAAACAGCAATAACATATGACTGAAGTTTTTCTTTTTTTTTTGAAGGGCGTTTTTATAGCTAGCCAGCTCAAGAGCTATGTATTGTTAAGTGAAGATAGCATTCACTACCCCATACCTCTGTAATTCTTCACATTTGTCACAGGTTGGAATGAAATATAATGAATATATGTCAACGAAAGTTTCTCCGAAATAAATTTGTCCAGTATTAAAGTTGTTTGCTTCATGAAAGGATGACGAATGGAATTATAACAGCAAGTCTGAGATAGTCGGATGAATTCATAATGAAATAAGACAAGGCAAGCAAGCATGGATACACGAGAGCCAGACAACACAAACACTAAAGAAAAGGACAGCAAAAAAATTATCTGCAGATGCCTCACATTAAAAATGCCAGCACGTTGAAAAAACTGCAGTCTACACCTGGCCCTTCCTTATGTGATCCAAACGCTTCCAAATAGTTTCTGAATGAACCCACTGACTTATCATCCAGAAGCTGTTTGCAAACACTTGACTCCTTGTTGTTTTGTGGGGTTTAACGTCCCAAAACCAGCTCTGATTATAAGAGACGCCGTAGTGGAGGTCTCCGGAAATTTCGACCACCTGGGGTTCTTTAACGTGCACTGACATCGCACAGCACACGGGCCTCATCATTTCGCCTCCATCGAAATGCAGCCGCCGCGGCCGGGATTCGATCCCGCGACCTTCGGATCTGCAGCCGAGTACCGTAGCCACTAGACCACCGTGACGGGGTAACACTTGACTCCTTCCAGACAGGCCGAGATGCATATTGCAGTTTTTCAAAGTTCTGGAAAGTAGAACAGAAAGGCATGTGCGGTTAAGTGTTGTGCCATCTTCTTTTATATTTTTTTTTCGTCAGCATTTGTGTTGTCTACTTCTCATGGTCAGTGTTCGCCTGCCTTACTTAGCCATGAATTCATACAGACTAGCTCAGCTTTTTGTTGCTATAATTCCATTCGTCTTGCCTTCGTGAAGCAAAGAAATTCAGGGAAGATTTATTTCAGAGAAACTTTCATTGACAGATATTCAATATCTTTCATTTCTATCAGTGACAAATGTGAAGAATTGCAGAGGTAGGCGGTAGTGAACGCTATCTTCGCAAAGCGATGCATGGCTCCCGAGCTGGCCAGCTATAAAAACTGCCTTAAAAAAAGCTTCGTCATGCTGTTGCTGTTTACGAATTCACATATCATATCAGCTCTTACAATTTATTCCTATTGCTACTGTCATGTGTTCGAACTTCCTCAGTTTTGTCCTTTTTAATAGAAGCTAACACATTTTTATACCTGCATAATGAGTTTGGATCGCAGTTGTTTGCAGCCCTAAAATGGCAGTAAATGCACAAACGCTTGCATACATCACCGATAACCACAGCAATAGGCACGTTTCGCGAGTCATGTAGTTACACGTATAAAAAGCAAGACGATCATGTTCGTGGCGACAATTTTATGCTCCCTTTCATGGAATGTTAAGGTACGATAGCGCGGGCGCACCAGAACTTCGCAATTGTTCCGACTAAGCTCTGCACAGACATCGTGCACACGCCAATTTCACGCTACTGGCACCACACTCTGCACCACGCTACTCGATTTCCTTTGCGGTAAAGAGCGCACACAACAATGATAAGGCACAAAGCGCAGCATTCACAGCCACCTACCTTAGTTAAGAAACATGCTGATTCCAGTTTGCGTCGTCCGACGGCCTTGAGGCGCTGTGCCGAGCCGCGTCGTTCGTCCGTAGGTCGAGAAGCGATGTGCCGACCCTCGATGAGTGCGAACGAGAAGGCATTTCCTAGGAACACACATCACGGAACGTAGAAAGCATTCCGGCACTGCTTCTCACTGATCGCGTACACACTGAAAGACGATGTCGCGACGACTCACGTCCCTCGGCGAATGGACGTCAACAAAGGATCTCCGAGGTGTCGACGCTGCCGGCTGCAGCTTTCTCAGTCTATCGCACACCGCACCTCACACTGGCTCAAGAAGGTCCACTGGAGCTAAAGAGCACAACGCTAAACATACACCGAGATGCAGCGCAACCAGAAATCGTCCACACGAAAACAAATATCGCCCCCACGTTGAACACGACAGCCACAGCGCGCCGCCATGTTTGGAAGAAAAAAAAACAGCAATAGCGCGATGGTGGCGACACCACGGGTTGCGGTTTCGGTTTCAAAATTTCAGACCAGTTGTGATGTTTTCAGTGTAAGGAAATACAGAAACAAATGCTCTGAGGCTAAAAACTGCAAACACAATGTAGTATTTATTTTACATACCATCCTGCAATTGGAATTTGCCGTAAGCTCTGCAGATTCCGTAATTTATGCGAGCTTGCATTTCGCGACGTTTTCCTCGGCCTCGGTCCAACGTGTTCCGCACGTTGCATGTGCAGATTGCATGCGCAACAGTACACAGTTGCCCTGTAGCGCATATTCTGTGCATTATCAGCTGCAGCCAAATGATGTTATTTAGCAATCAATACGGTTGAGGCGTGCGTGTGGTGGTAGTACAAATATTGATTGCTACAAGCAAAAAACAAAAAGAAAAACGAAGAAGAGGACAACGAGTAGGCATGGTACACAGCGCAGGAAAAAAAGAAAACGAAAAACGAGGAGAGACTTGCTGTGTTTTGTTGTATCTGCCCTCGTTTTTGTATTTTTTTTCCTGCGCTGTGCACCATACCGATTACCTGTATCACCAACTCGCCCAACCTGCCACTTTATCGATAACGTAGCATTGGACGGAAGCACTAATAACACTGCCAATAATCGCAGTTAGATATTTTCGTAAAAGAACAAGAAAAAGAGTGCTAAAAAGAAACAGCGATAAGCATATACGCAATGATTCATGACACATTTGTTATCCGCTGCTTTCAATGTGACGCTTCTCACAGCCACCCCAACTTGAGCTCTCCATTAAGTCTTAATTTTCAAAATACGGTTCTCTTCAGCATAGCATATTGCCTTCAATGATCTTTCACAGTATACCCACCACATCGCCTACTGCTTTCTAGCGTGACACTAATGGTGGGCAAAAGTTTCCAGGATTGTACACCATGTGCCACCATCGTTTATATCACCCTCGTCGCCTGCCCGCTGCTTCCCAGCATTTCCACGATGGTGGAAGCAGCCTCCCAGTTCTTCCCAACATTGCCCGTCATCCTTTCCACTTTACCCACCTTCCGTACACCATGCCGCCCACCATTTCCCTGCATCGTACACCATAACCACCATCTTTTCCAGCTTGCCCAACATTATTTCCACCATAACCACCATATTTTCCAGCACCCATCATGGTGATTTTTCTGATAGGGAGACGAACAAAGGAAAAATTAGTGAACATGATGTCAAGCAGGGTGTGCCACAGGGGAGTGTACATAGTCCATTCCTCTTTAAATGTGTCATGGCTGACTTAACAAAAATGCTACCAGCTGAGTTAAATTTCTCAAATTACGCAGATGATGTGTGCATTTGGGCATCTGGTAATAACGTGCTGTTACTTCAGAAATTACTACAAGAAGGAATAAACATCATCAATAACTTCTTACGACAAAGAGCGATGGATTTGTCACACGCAAAGAAAGCCGTAATGCGCTTCACTCGGAGGAAGTTAAAAAATTTTAGCCTTAATCTCGAGGGACAACCGCTGGCGATAGTCAGACAGCATAGGTTTCTTGGAAAAATACTAGATCGGCAATTATTCTGGGCACCTCACATTAGGAAGCTGGAAAGTGGCGTCAACGTTATAGTAAATATACTTCGCAGACTTGCTGACACATCATGGGGTGGATCGGTGTGGTCTATGCTCACGGTTCATATTGCTTTAATAAGTAAAAAAATTGCGCACTCTGCAGCCATCTTACATAACCTTTCTCGCACGTCAGAAGAGCGGCTTCAACGACCTATAGCAAGAGGACTACGCATATGTCTAGTAGTTCCAAAAGCGACGTCTAACCGGCTTGTAATAGCTGAGTCCCGCCAAACTCCGTTTCCAGTAATGAGAACAATATAAACATGCCGGCATTTCTTTCGTCTTCAAACACAACATAAGAATCACTCACTGGTAGTAGATAACTGGAGAAGAGACAGAATTTATATATATAAGGCAGTTAAAGAAAAAATTCATATATTACCAAGCAACACATTTTGATATTGTGACGTTGATTATCCTTCATGGGAGCTCGCACTACCAAAAATTGAAATGTCGGTAGAGGGAATAATAAGAAAAAGACACATGTTTATACCGGCCGCTCAACAACTGGCGCTGTATAACATATATATGCTGTACCCAGGATACGTGCATGTTTATACGGACGGTGCTTGTGTAGCAACCTCCTCTACTTCGGCATTCGTTGTTCGGGGTTGACGCCCATATGCTTCGAGTTGTCGATGGATTCGCCCTCGCGCTGTCAATCGCTGGCCTCCTGGTTAGCTCAATTGGTAGAGCGAGCGCCCCGGACAGGCGTTGGTCCCGGGTTCGAACCCCGGACCAGGACGAAGTTTTCGGCCACTAGGAAGCTTTCATTTCTGAGAAATCCGTATGGATTTTCTTGTAGCCTTTTGCTACAAAACGGGTGGATGCTAATTTTACCTTTCATGAAATGTTACTCCACCTTGCGGGTTTCCGCAGAACTCATTTGCCATAGAAAAAGAGCCAGGCCTGCGCGGAACCGCAGGACAGTGACAGAGTAAGCTGGAGGAGCGACCTTCTTACAGGTCATTTTAAACGATTGAGGAAACTAGCGCAAGTAGACGGTATAGGTATCCCCTGCGCCATAACTATTATCATTTCGCCAAGTGGGGAGTACTCACTGCGCAATAATTACTGTGGTATTGTAACGTGCAAATCTGTATAAATGCACATCTTACAAAGTGTCTTGGCGTCGTTTTCCCGAGAACGAACCGAACTCTCGGTCCGGCGTCGACCGCGAGCTGCGGTTTGGGCTTCTCCGTGTCTGTTGTGCCCGACGTTGCCTTGTTGCAGCCACGCGCGTAGCTCTGCGGTTCGCTTTTTCAGCAGCGGTCCGCACCTTGCGAGAATGCGCCATCAGATATATCGAAGAGCCAAATCAGGTTGCTGAAGGGGCTGCGCACGTCGCCTTCCGCGTTATCGCACGATACGACAAAACTGCTTAAAAGGTAGTGCTTCGTAATAATGATGACGGAAATGTTGAACAAGATTGTTTCATAATGATGATGTTGATGATGCCTCTGTAATGGATTCAGAGCTACAAACCATGCAGCCCTGTGTTCTTTCAAATGATTCCTCGAACTCGTTATGCTATCCAGTTTCCACGCCTCTTTGATTAGTCCGATTTATCTCTAATTTTTCAGACCTCAGTATTCGGCATAGGCGCAAGGCATGGCCCTTGAATGACAGGAAGAAGCCCACTAACTGGGCGAGCGTTGGAAGCAGGTGTGAGTTCTTTATGGCCTAGGAGAGTAGCCGGGCATGGCACGTAGCACTTACCAGGTGGGCGGAACACGCAAAGGGATCGAAGGGATCTCGCCTGATATAATTGCATACAGGAAACCTGGGTTTCAGGGTATCAGCCTTTTTCCTGAAATAAATATCGATCATTCCGGCTAGACCGCCGATCGAAAGGCGGAGGATTACCATTCTTTGTTAACAACAAAATTAATCTTAAGGCCAAAATTTCGTATAAGGATAATTATGTCTCCTGAAAGGAAAATATTCGCCGTGAAAGGAAAATATTCTTGCTAGGTAGTCTGCCCTTCTCTTTAGTTTATTTGCATTTTCTGAGGGAATGCGAAATATTCATTGCTTAGACTTTGCTGTGGCATCGTGGTGTGAATATAAAATTCTTGTGGGCGATTTCAACTGTCAGCATGTTTGTTGTTGGGGCTTTAGAACCGACCAATGCGGCAAGCGTCTTTGGGAGTGTTCAATACAAAATAACCTGACTTGCCTTAACTCTGTAGTTCCTACATATATCAATGATCAATCCCGCTCAGTATTAGATTTAGCTTTTGTAAGTTTTGGGATAACTATTTCATCCTGGACGGCCTTTGACTGCGGCACAAAGAGTGACCACTTCCCGATATTTTCGAATCAAATTGTCTGATAGCGTTATCATGTTCTTCCGTTCGAGTTTTTATTAAGTTAAATAATAATCTAAAAAGCAGCGCTGGTTGCCTGCTCAGAAGATGGTGAAGATAACAAGGCAATGAAACTAAGCGCCATAATGAAAAGGACGTACAGAAAAGCAGAATTCATTGTTCAATCTCACAAGGGAGTTTCTTGTAGCCCTTAGTGGAATGCAGATTGCGCTCGTGATCACCCACGACGACAGGCGGCGTGGAAATACCTTTTATATAATCAGTCCCCGAAGAATTGGCCGAATCACAAATTTTTGGCAACTATCTTCAAACGTACAGTCGCTAAAGCTACAGAGGATTATGATAAAAGGCAACATTATTTCATGATTGAAATCTGGTGTAAAACATGGTTAATGTCCCTTAACGCAAGCAAAACGTCACTAGTCTCCTTTCATCGCCGACAGTGCTACCCATCTCCAACATACTCCATTAACAACACTCAAATTTCATGCGTAAGTACATACAAGTATCTAGGTGGCCACTTATCTGCTGATTTAACATGGTCTCTTCACATAACGCACATTACTAACGAAGCAAATCGTGCTCTGGGCTGTCTACGCCGAAACCTTCATCTAGCTCCTACCCCTGTTAAACTACTCGCTTATCAGACACTAATCAGACCAAAACTTGAATACGCATGCGCTGGACCCTCATCAGAGTAACAATACTAAAACACTTGAAGCTGTGCAAAACCGGGCAGCAAGATTCATCTTTTCAGATTATTCATATCAGTCAAGGGTAACCGATCTTAAATCTCGTGCTAACCTCGCTACACTTTCGTCACGCCGCTGTATAGCTCGTCTGTGACTGTTTTTCAAGTTCTATCATGGATCACCTCGTACTCCCGCCATCAAGCCAGCCCATCGTCATTCAGACCGCATCAATCACGGGAAAGCTGTGGACCCGCCAAGTGCTCACACCACTGCGCACCTTTCATGCTTTTTTGTCAAGACCGCACAAGATTGGAATGGCCTTCCTCCTGACGTTGTGCACCACTCCAGCATCAACTTCAAAGCAAGCGATCGAGCATCTACCCCTTTAACCCATCGAAATAGCCCACCCCTCATGTAAAACCCCATCATGGGGCCTTTGAGGTATTGTAAATAAATAAATAAATAAATAACTAAATAAATAAAAAAATAAATAAATAAATAAATAAATAAATAAATAAGTATATAAATTTTGAAACCACGAAACAGGAAAGTCTTATTAGATATACGAGACCTCGGAAAATTCTGTCGTCTCCAGTTAATGTAGTATACATAATTCCATCGTCAGAGGAAATGACAAAAATGTCTAGAATTCAGTGGTATGGACTGGAAAGTAAATTCACGTCGAGTATTTCTCAAAGCTTAAAGAAACCATCGCTAATGACAGATTTCACGGAAGTCACATCTGCAGAATTGACGGAGGTGATTAGATCCTTACCACCGTCCGCTGCAGACCCTGATGGAATTAAGGTCACTATGATCATAATTTCATTTGAACTACCACAATGTGACCTCCTAAACGTTATAGACTATTCACTAAAAAACGCCTGGATTCCCCATGATTGTAAATTAACTAAAGTGATTCCGATACCTAAAAAGCAAGGATTAGGCTACAACATCGAAAATATGAGGCCAATTTCGTTTACTGCTATGGTGAACGTGATAGAAAGAGTACTTCATCCCAGACTAATCACTTTTGTGGAAGATACTCCATCTTGAAGTCTTATCAAATAGTCTCTCGATTTAACTGCTGAATATGGTGAGCGCATGCGGATTTAGAGAGCAGGATTCAACTTTCTCGTCAGCGAAGACAACATGCTGCTTTAGTAAAGCTAGACCTAGCTAAAGCGTATGATGGCGTTGAACACTCAATTCTCCTGACTTCCCTACACATCTATAATTTTCCAAAACATACGATAGCATATGGTAGCAGAATTTTTCAGACCTAAGGAATGCTTTTTGCATTAAGGATGGCTGCTCCTCGCCTAAATTCACACAGACTGCAGTGGTGTTCCTCAAGGAGCAGTTTCTTCTCTGTTACTGTTTAACATGAGCTCCATCCCGACTTGTGAGAGTGTGCAACTTTACGTTTATGCAGACAATGTTGCATTCTTTGCAGCCGACAGCGACATTCACTCACTATATCAAAATTTACAACGATACATGAATGCGGTCACGAATTGGCTTTGTAAAAGTGGCATGTGCTTAAACGTTGATAAAAACTCAACCTTAGTGTTCCCTCTAAGTGGTCCGATTTCTACCTCTGTATATTACATTCAAGACTATATTCTCCAAGTCGACTGTCTCAAATATTTCGGAATGACTTACGATGCGCCCAATAATGGAATTCGGTTGTATTCTCTTTTCAGGTTCCCCGTCTTACAAAACTAAGCCTTTAGTTCTCTTGGAGCCTGAAGCCCTGAGCCTGTGCATAGGCCCGTCTAGAACTACAGCCAATAATGTTCTTTATCAAGAAGCACGCTTGCCTACATTTGTCTCGCAGATTCCGAATCCTGACTATACAAATATTCCTAAAATTGTATAGTTTTCCGCTTAGACGAACTAAATATGTGTTGCTGATAGACCCAGGCTTGTTTTTTCTAGCACATTAGCCACGCTTCCATATTCCGCTGATTGTCTTTGTGCAAAAGAAATTAGATGGCATAAACGCTAACATTCCACATGTAATTACACCAAACTACTCAAATCACGGTATTAGGATTGAATATGATGCTTGCATAATTGCCGAGGATCCCGCTACAGTTCTTTTACTTTGGGACCCTCGCCTGTAGATTTGCTGATCTCGCACTACATTCTAAACCGAAATGGACGAAAATGGAGCCACTAGTGGTGGCGCAGCACGTGACCTTTTGCGTCACGCAAGGATCAGCCGAGGTTATGTGGTACCCGGTAGCTTCTAAGGTGTGTCACCACCTTTCTCAAAATTTTTTTAAATTGTGACCCTTAAATTTTTATTGCATATTGACCTTATAAAGCACCGTCTTATATGACATTCAAAAGCAAAAAAGAGAGAAAAATGTTATGCTGGCATTTGTTATTGATTAAAAATTGCCCGAACTCGGCTCTTACGCCAACATTCCTAACTAGCGAATGGAGTGCAGGAATTGTAAGCTTTTTGACATGGAAGTAGCCAACTAACCAGACTGTGCAACAGACTAGGATCTTTGTCATCCGATGATGGGAAATCAAGTTATGTCAAAAATACCAAAGAAAACAAAAAAATGTGTCATTTTTTCCTGCATTCCTTTACATCAAACATGATTACATCAAAACTTACCATTCGTTTTCATTAATCCCAGTTCATTGCACAGGCTAGTATTAAAGGAATGAGCGTGCAAAGTTTTATTAGAAAATATTCAGTCATTTCAAAGTTGTAACTGTTTGCGCAACACGAAAGTGCCAGAAATCAAGTCTTGAGAAAAACAAGATTAAAGTTTTTCAATCCTTGTAGAAACAAGATCATCACGCCCAAGGAAGTTAAAATCCATGAGGTTCTTAGCTAGAGCCCTCCTTAGCTGCCACGAGCTCTCTTTTGGATTTTGTTGCTGTTGGTCTTTTCGTGCAGAGATGTTTTACCTCACCAGTTGATTGACTCAGGGCCTCCTTCTCACGGTACTGGTCACTGGTGCAACACGCTACAAGAGTGTGGTGGCAGGGTTCGATGCCTGCTTTCCTCATAATATCTGCTGTACTTCTGTTTCCGTCATTTAAGTGGCACACAGCATCATATAAACCAAAAAGTAGGATGGCCAGGCTCACGTGGATATCTTTGGGAACCCGTTGCCAAATCATACCGTTGGAAATCTCATTGGCATTTTAGGTTTTTCCGCGCAGAGATGGTAGGATCTCCCTAACTATAATCCTTACAGTAGAGGTTCTTTTAGTGGTACTTCACAATTGTTTTCCATGTTCCCAAGCTTTGCAGCACTCACTGATACATTCACATCCGTATGGTCTTCTGTCGGGGCCTTCATCGTGTGGACGTTGCCAAGAAACATCCGTTTCAATCGCCCTTTTACCTTGAACTTGGCCATGCATTCTTACAAAAACTTTCAGCCTGTGTTATTAGTGTTGTTATAAATGTAATTCTTATAAAAAGACGAACCCGGTAGCACTCAAAGCGGCAGCACAAAGCGCGCGCAAAGTAAACAACTGAGACGCTTGTAGGTGTAACGCATCCTCCTTGCAGAAATTTAAAGCATTGTTTAAAAAGAAGGAAGCCTTACAGATTGTCCTTGCATAATCTTTTACATATCCAACTAAAACATAACAGGAAAATTTCAATATATCGCATTGATTCTCACTGAGTTATCAGTTTCTGTTGCCAAACCACACCAGTTCCGGTTTCAGAACTGTTCAACAGCTGTTAGAAAGTTGGCAATAACTTTTAAACTAAGTAAGGTAAGAACATGATTCCTGCTGCAAAACATTTTTGAATGTTTGCGGATTCTCGAAATTTAAAAAAGGAAAAATGTCATTTTTACAAAAAAAAAGCCTTTCCAAAGGTGGTGACATATTTTAATGTTCGGTCTACTTTTCAGATTTCGTCGGTGGTTTCTCGGCTGCTCTGCTTGTGTACTCAGAGCGCTTGTCGCCCTTCGGCTGTTTCTTGCAAGGCATATTTTTCGCGCCGTGCGCCAGTTGCGAGAAGATTACAACGCAACGTTACACACTTGGGCTTCGGCTGCGGTAAAATGAGCAGTGTGCGCGATAAACATTGTGTAGGTGAGCATTATTGCTTTTTCGCTGTTCATAGGTGAGTAGCATGCAGGTGATATTGAAACGCAGAATGATGTGTGCGTGAAATAGCCTCACGACCTACTGATGCTGCTCGCCGAACTGACACGCGCAAGCCCAAGGCCGAGAGGTCGCGCGCTGCAAGCGACCCGGTCATACTATACAAAAAGAATATGCCTGCCGCACTGAAATTTTTGCTAATTCTTTTTTTCCAAAGACAACTCGCGAAAGGAACCGCCGACCAGCCAGCCTTGTGGAATGTCCAACTACTGATTCTTTTGTACAAGCTCTTCAGTAGCAATCGCTTTGACAATAATTTACAAAAGTATAGTTTTAAACGTAGTTGCTTTGCGCTTACTGTGCTTGTTCGAGAGTGCGTCCTAACCTTTTTTTTTTTTTAGCCCCGTTGTTTGACGTAAAATGATTATTGCGTCTTTGCTTTCTTTCTGGAATGATTTGTGCATACAAGTGCTTGAAAGGTTGTGTATATGCTTTGTATCTCGCTTTTCAGGAGAGCTTTCTTTTTCGTTTCATTGCGTTGCTTTTTCTTCTTTATTTGTCATTTTCTTTATTTCTTCATGCGACACGATTGCTGTGCCTTGCTGTGCAATCTTCCTTTTGAGCTAGTTTTTACCCACTCCTGCGTACAGCCTCATTTAGGGGCTAGCAGTACAGTATAAATAAATAAATAATAAATAAATATATAGAGAGTCTCGCCGTGTCATTTCGAATATTGTGACGCTGTGTGCTTTGCAAAAGCTTTTAGGTGCGAAGCACCTTAGGCGCTCAGGATGTCGGTTGGGCTGTCGTCGTCGTCATGATAAAGCAAGCTATGGTGAAATATTATGAGATATGATAACCCAAAACACACAAAGGCACGAAGGAAGGAACAAGCTGGACAGTCACCGAGCGGGGTACAACACGTGCCTACTCTCTCAACACACAGTTGACAAGGAAAACTACCGCCCGATAGGAGTGGAACACACAACTACGAAGGTAGCGACGATAAGAGCTGGAAGCCCTACCGGTACACCACCGATAATTTGTTCTTTGTTACATGGAAAAGAAAACTGAATTTATATTGCAGGGAGAGAATTCCTCCACACTCGGAACTCAGGCGCACACACACATGCGTCCAACAAGTGCATCCAGTGAGGCGCCGGTTTCTGCGCAGCATACGTCTGTATGCTGTTCTTACATAGGGCGCCGTTTAACGGTAAAACGATTTAGTGGAACGCGGGTTTAAGGCATGGAGATCGCACAGTCGATCTCCATAGACTGTATAAACCAAGTACTATGAAGATGTCATAGGGCGGACCGGCAATCGTTTTAAACGGTAGAAACCTAATTGTGCACGGAGTGGTGCCCATGTCCTTTTTAATAGCGCTTTCCATGGGGCGAGCAGGGGCAAGGGGAACGAGCAGCACGCGGAGGCAGCGTGTGCTCTCGTCTCCCGAATCACGCTGCCCCGAGAGCAGAGCAAATAGAGGGCGCGCGTGATGTCAGGCGTCATGTGACCAAACGTTTCCCGCGCTCGCGATCCCGCTTCGCGGACATGTTCAGACATCTTGCACTCTCGCACTGTCCGCGCGCTCATAGAGTTTCCTACTAAAATACTAGAGGGAAAACTGGCGCTAGTGTCTATGGGAGTTTCAAACAACGTGGTTGAGCCAGCATGGGAATGATGGGTACGACATGCCCTTGCCTAGTCTTCGTTCTTCTGGCTTCATATCGCTTTGCTACTTCAAAAAAATAGGTCGTTTACGACAAAATACTGCACTAGAACGGAATATTTTGGAATAAGCTATGTGCGTGCGCAGATAGCAGTTGCTTTTTCGCGGTTAGAAAAATACAGATCGCTCAGAAATTTAGCAATATTGCGCGATATCGCAGTGTTGCCCTCTCTGCTTGTGCCCAGATTTAGCAGCGTCCATACGTGTTTAAGTTCCAGATATATTTGAGTTTGAATTTAAAACAAAGGTTTTTGCTCTAGTGACGTGCTGACATCTTCAAGTGTGTAAAATGTAGAAGTGTCTTCTAAACATAACAGACGGGCTTTCGCTCGCTCCTTCTAGTGCATGGCAAGTGCTCCACTGCTTTTTTTACAAACTATATGCATGGGTCAACCTCCTGGGCAAGGTCGTAGCAGGAGCGCAATATCGGCTATCGCTTGGTGGTTGGTTTTGTGAAAAAAAAAACGTAACGTTTGATAAACAACTGTGCCGTGAAATTCCGTCGGAAACTACGCGTGAGCTTCGATTTGAGCTGACTTTTTGAGCGTCGACCGCAGGCGTCTACCTGTCGCCCACTGGGTGTCTAGTACGCACGATATCTATGCGTCTGCTTAGCGCATTCGGTCATCGTTGAATTAATCAGACAGCGGAATTGAAATGATCTAGTACAGGATATATGGACAGCCTTTTCACAAGGGATGTATGTCAGCCGTGAAAGCGGCCCTACGCTTACAGATTCTTTCGCACCTGATACAAAAGAAAAAAAGAACAGCAGCAAAATCACGTCGACAAGGTTCGCGAGACGCAGCGCAAATAGTTCTAAAGTTGGGTAATATACCACTGCAAATAATATGTGTAGCCATCCATCCACAAACACAACAGCGAAACAGACTGCATGGCACCTCATCATTGCAGACGATTTTAGGTCTGGTTAACCTCCCTGCCTTTCTGTTTTCCCCTTCCTTCCTAGTACAAGCGACAGTCTGATGATCTGTAGCGGTAAACCGTACAAGATACATCCGCTGCCTTCGTCACGTAATGAAAATTGTAGGAAAGTCACTCGCGTCACCGACGCTAAAAAACAGAAATAAACAAATCCACCAGGACGTTTGAAGCCGCAGGCAAGAAGATTAGACAAATCCAAGTCGTACCCACCATTCCCATGGCATCTTCACGATCGCAGCGCCAGTTTTCCCTCTAGTATTTTAGTAGGAAACTCTATGCGCTCGCTGGTGTCACTAGGGTGGCTAGAATGAGGAGGTGTGAACAACGGCGGCGCAAACGTGACCCCAAAGCGCACCGATGCCGCAAGGGGCGCTGTAGGCATGAGCGCGAGGCATGAACGCACTGCGAAGGCTGTAGGCATGAACGCACTGCGAAGCGCTCCTCGCACACTAATACTTCCAGTTTAAAACCGTAAGTGTGTGTGTGTGTGTGTGTGTCTTGTTATTTTTTCCCTTAGCGAGTGTACCAACGTACCGCTCAGTCAGACCGCGCAGTTTGTTTTTCGGTGATGTCCATTAAAGCACTTCACTAGACGGAATCGGAGCGATATGTGGAGCACATATTAAGGAAAACTGCATATATGCATTTCATGGAGCCTCTCACTAAGACTTCCTACAGCGTAGCGCCTCTCAAATTAAGCAGCTTAAATGTAGCTTTCCTGGGAAAACATCTGAAAAATGTTGTACACATGTGTCAATAGTTAAGTCGGTCCTCTTAATGATGTTCCCGTTTCTGATCGTGTTATTTACCAACGGGTGGCTTTTTTATTGAGGGTGGGAGTTCCAATGTTAAATTTTATCGTAAATCTCCCACTCACCCTTCCCAGAGCCGTAAATCTGCTCTTGGCAGTGTTTTCTATATTTGGACGTTTATATTTAATATTCACTTTTCTACTTTTTATTCGGTGCCTGTGATATTCTTGCGGCTCAGGAACGGCATTTACTTGTCCTGTATAAGCGTACACCATATTGCCCTCTAATTAAGTACTGATTTTATATCGCACAGAAACGGCGCATGCCTCAAAACCCACATTAGCGATTTCGGCAATTCTTGACAGGGGGCACACGTCCGTACCTTTTGTTTCACGACGTGTCATGTCATTTCAAACTGATACATGCAATTTACTATGACTGCAAACAGTTAAACAATAAATATGGCCGTGACATCGTATATTCACAAGTGGGGGGGGGGGGAGGAAAACTGACGGGAACATTGGTCTATAATACGTAAGGATTCAGTGTTCGCTCGGGCGACAACGCCCGAGGTGGCCGCATATCAAACGAATTTCGAGACCTTTGCTTGCATATTTTATACAAATAATATATCTCGCTCTCCCTGTCCTTATCTTTTAATCCCTCTTGCCCTCTCCCTCCATCTTCTGTCAGCTATCGAATAAGCAACCACCACAACAAACTGCCAAGGTCTCCCGCAACACCTTGTCAGCCTTTGGGATTGCCCGAGCCCATTTGGCAAACGCTTGATTGATTGATTGATTGATTGATTGATTAATTGATTGATCGATTTCCGGCGTTTTACATCCCGAAATCGTGCTATGATTATGGGAGACGCCGAAGTAGAGGGCCCTGGAAATTTCAGCCACCTGGGGTTTTTTAACCCGTACTGACATAGCATAGTAAGCGGGCCTCAACACTTCGCCTCCATCGAAATGCCGCTGCCGCAGCCGGGATTCGATCCCGCGACCCTCGGATCAGACGCTTCTTTGCAGGCAGGGAAGAGAGAAGCTTTTTCCGGTGTCTTTCTGTGTCGCAACCAGGCACGGAGCACCAACGTTCAGTCTTCTTTTTCGCTGTCGACTACACCTCGCCGTCAAACAGTCCAAAACTGGCGACGAGACCAGCTCACAGCGGCGGCAGCGTTGGCAAGGCCGGTGCTACCGGTGTGGCCGCAGCTACCCCGCAGGAAGCGGCAGCGCCACATTCCCCCTGGTGGCATCTGTGCGAGGAGGGGTCACGCGCACCCGTAGGCAAGCGCCGCCGGTATTCACACCTCCCCATTCCAGCCACCCTATTGTCACCGCCTCACCGTACATAAAACCAGAAGTGACGTGAGAAAGGTCGTGCGACTTCCTCCGCGCTCTCGTTACTCCGCCGCTGGCGGCGGAGCACCAAGAACTGCTCTCGGTTGCCTTCGGCGCCGAAAAAGTTCTCCTCCTCGACCAATGAAACACAACGCCCCCGCTCCTGCCCGACCACTGGAAGGCGCCGCCACTCGCGAGAGCACTTTGAGCGCAGTTAGAAGTGCTCCTGCACGCCCAATATGGGCAGCGCTATAAGATGCACACGCTGGATAATGTCCCAAATGAACATTGCATCCGTACACTCGATGAAGGAGGGATCACTCCTTCCCGCACGTGGACAGTATTTATTTATTTATTTAGTATACCTCAAAGGCCCCCCCCCCCCCCAACAGAGGGCTTTACATGAGGGTGTGCGCGAACAATATAGGGTCAGTAAAACAATGACTCTATGGAATTTGTGAATTTATACGTGTTGCAATGATGGATGGCACTTGGGGGAAAATCCTTCCAGTCCCTGGCTGCTTGAGCGAAAAAGGAGTGATGGTGGGCTGTGGTGCAAGCAGGAGGTGGGTACACGGCCTTGTGGTGACTTCTGTGGGCTGAAGTACGATGATGGGCTGATTGAATGGGAGAGTTATGGTGCAACGTTTGATACAACGATAGTCTAGAAATCTTACGGCGTAGGTCAAGGTGAGGTAGACCATTCTTTTAAGGGTAGTAACACTGGTATGATATGAGTAATATGAGTAGATGAATCTAACGGCTCGGTTTTGAAATAGCTAGATGGACTTGCTTAGGTTCAGTTCAGTTCAGTTTAGTTTCATTAAAGGCCCCGTTTATAGGGGTGTTACATAAGGGGTGGGGTACATAACGCAACGGGTAATTCAAAATACAAACGAACGTAAGAAACGTTGGAACTCTGTACAAACGAGAACACGCGTTGATAAGGAATAAGTACAAAAGAAAAAAATTAATTAATTTGGCAGCAGTAGAATAACGTGGCAGCTGAACCTAAAAACTACTGGAAATGTTGCAGAAAACGAACACTACAAATGAATACAACGCTGAAAAAATTACTGTAGAAGCAAATAAACGCGTTAAGTGATCATCTCGCACAAACAACAAGTAATGTGGCAAAATAGAGGACACAGCGCCGTTGAACACATGGTGGTTGTTTGTAATACAACTTGGTGAGGAAGGGAATTCCAATAAGACTCTGTGCGAGAGAAAAATGAAGCAGAGGAGGGTGGGTCCCTAATGGCGGATGTGTATTCTAGTTTTGGGCGAATCAGTGTTTTGTACGCTAGTAACTTGACTGATGGAGGGGTGAGATGTAAATTACGACCAAAGTAACCGAGAGCTCTGTTAGCATTGTTAACTATTTTAGTTACGTGAAAAGACCAATATAGATTCTGTGAGATGTTAACACCGAGGTATTTAATGGAAGTTAGGAAAGAAATCATGGAGCCATTAATATTATAGTTAGCGGTGGGTAAGTTTTGGCGTCTGTGAATCGAAACAAGTGCCGTTTTATTAGTATTTAAAACAATGAGCCATTTGCGACACCACTCGTCGAGTTTTAGTAGGTTATGCTGGAGACTAATTGTATCTGAAATGTTAGTAATAGAATGGTATATCACACAGTCGTCAGCAAAGAGGCGCATGTTAGATGAAATATTATCGGGAAAGTCATTGATGTAAATTAAAAAAAGGAGGGGGCCAGGAACTGTACCTTGTGGCACACCGGAATTTACGTTAGAAAGGGATGACGGCATATTATTAGCTTCTACAAATCGCTGACTGTTAGTGAGGAAGTCCTGAATCCAGTCGTAGATAAGTTGGTTAAAGCTTAATTGAGAGAGATTGACTAGTAGGCGGTTGTGGGGAACTTTGTCAAAGGCTTCCTAAAAGTCAATTAAAACGGCGTCAACAGGTATATTAATTGAGGTCTACACTAGCGCTTAAAGGGTCCATGACAGCCATTTTTTTGTTGGAGACTTTTATGTTCTAATGAGTAGAACAGTGTCTTGTAATCACAGCATGGAATGGCAAATTCTCCAGCGTGAAGTCTAATTAGTCACAGCACCGTTAATTTTGTTCAGTTTTAAAGAAGCTTCGAAACGCGCGCCAAGAACTGCAAGAAACTAGCGCCGCGGGGCTAGCGCGGCGGCTGTCGGAAGTGAGCGCAGGCACTTGGTGAGGAAGATACATGCTCAGATCGTACATGCCCTAGTGCGCAATGAGCCAGAGTCCGTCAGTGATCTACGCGCTGATCCCACGTTTCGCTCCGTGTGTCCTGAACAGCCGTACGCCGCTTGTCGCAGCATGCGGCGGCGCACGTCGGTACACACGCCGAACCATAGCGTGTGTACAATGTACGCTTGAGCGACCAACACGGAGAGGAAGCAGAAAAAAAAATACGGCTTTTGGCGTGGCCTCCGCGATCGGCTGCCGCAGCCGATCGCAGAGGCCACTCTCCGAGGCCATAGCGCGGCGCACCCGTGTCTCTCTGTGACGTCGACGATATCGGCTTACAAAAGTGAAACGTTACAGATGGGCCACTAAGCGCGTCATACTAGCGGCGATGTCGCGAGGTGCTGCAAGCTCGGATGAGCATTCCCGCTAACTTTGAAACCATATTAAAATTACTTAGAGGCGACGTTCGCCGCTAACACTCGGTCAAGATTGCCTTCGTATGCAGGAAAACCAATTAATGCAAGCATCTTGCGTTTGAAATTTTGGTGTCATGGGACCTTTAAGTCATGGATGAATAGTGCAAGCTGAGTATCAAATCACAGTCCCCTTCGGAATCCGTGATGTTAGGGCGAAAAAACTGAAATGAGGTAAGGAAATTCATAACGAAATACTCCAATGCGCTTTCAAACAAATAATATTCTTCGGAAATACTATCCAATACTAACAAGCAACGATCGCCTTAGAAAAGCGTTTCCGAAAATACCAAGAGTCGCCTACCGCAGTAATTAAAACTTTAAGGACCTGTTAGTACATGCCAAAGTAAACCCTCAGCGCACCGCCTGCGTAATAACTTGCTCCTGTCCCAGATGTAAGACTTGCAAGCACATTCAAAATGATCTTAAAGTTAAAAGCACGGGAAGTGACTATGTCCATCATGTAAAATCAAGTTTCACTTGCACTAGTTCAAACGTCATTTACATGTTGGAATGTTCACTCTGTCACAAGCAGTACATCGGCGAAACTGGTCAACCAATTAATGTTAGATTGAACGGGCGCCGCGCGGACACCGCGAATAACCTGCCGAAGGTGGTGGCGCAGCATTTTAATATGACAGGTCATAATTTCGATGAACTGAAACTCTACATACTTCAAGGAAACTTCCGCTCGCCGAGGGATAGAAAATACAGGGAATCGTATCTCATATACAGGTTCAGTACTCTCCAGCCTACAGGCATATACCTTTCAAAGGGAACCCTTGAGTCCATTAGATACGGTAGAGGGTTAACAAAGACAACAAAAGGTTGAGGTATGCACAAGCTAAGAATGTTTCTCCCAGAAAGTCTACTTTCAGGTGTGGAGCCCCCATCCTGTTCGACGAGAACAACGACGTTAAACAGTGTAGTTACCTTTTTTTAGCCACAAGCTTTCGGTGAAATGCATTGTTGGTGCGGCGCAGGTGGTGTGGGGTGGAGGGGGGGACACATGCCATAGGAGCAACTTCTGTTCCGAGCGTGTGTTCCTTTTTTCATCCTGCTACCTAGTGCTGTGCACGCAATGAATTTTCAAGATGTGTACAAGGAGGGGATTCTTTGGAAGCTTTCGCTCTTGCCATTTATATTAGTCACGCTAACACCTGTCACCCAAATACCCCTGCACCCAACCCCCCCCCCCCCTTTTTTTTTGTTCGGAAGTGCTGCTCTTCTCCTCACTTTCTGAGGACGGAGGAGAGTGTGCAAAGGCGTACATAAACGAACGCTGGAGAAGGCAGTTGCCGCCATGACGAAGACAAGTCCGCTTGTCGAAACGTTGGCTCCCGCGACATTCCCTGTTCTAAATCGTACTTTGGGATTTGTTCATCGATTCAGGCATACATCTTCCCCTGAGCTTCTCTTCTAGTAAGGAAATTAGCAATTCGTGAATGAATTATATGTCCTATTATTTTTTAACTGGTTAGGGAAATGGGCCGGTAACTAGATGAACCTCGCTTTGGAACCGGAACGACTTTCCAGTCGTGAAGAACGATGCCGGATGAGAGCGGTTGCTGAAAAATATGGGAAAGAATAGCACTGGTGATTTCTTTCGTGTTTTTGAGCACCTTAGCATTGATACCATCGATGCCGCAGGATGATGTGTTTTAACGATTCGAGAATTTTCTGCATGCCCTGAGGAGAAAAAAATGTCTCGCATGGTGTGGTAGTTGTGCGTAGTTCTGTCCCAGCTCGACCGCGCAGTGCACCACGTTTTTAATGAGGGTGTTAGGGTTTTACGTGTCTTTAGATATGTAGATGTCTCATAAAAGGGCCGGGGGCTCATAAAAGGACCTAGTGGACGCGATTTTAGAGATCTTTTAACCTCCATGGGAAGGGACTGTGCTTCAGGCATGAACTCCTAACGCAGATCACGATGCAGTTTTTAGATATCAATTTCAGATATTTGGAACCACACATGTGCTGTTCGTATCAACCTCGGGCAAAGAATGGTGTTTTACGTTTTGACTCGCCTCGCTCCAAGAGAGTAAAAAGAGGCATTGCACAACTTTGCGTTGAATAAGCGCTGAAGAAATCATGCAACCACGAGATGCAACAGAGTTTTCACGCGCAAGTATCAAAGCTGCTGATGGCGGGCTATCCACCCGCAGTGATCACAGCAGTAGCGGAAAGCCTGCAGCAGAAGTGCGAACAAAGCATAAACACGCACGCTGGTGACTTCACTCGAAAGAAATGTGCTCTTGTAGTTCCATACATACACAAGGTTTCGCATAACCTCAAGAAGGTTGCGATAAGCACGACATTGGAGTGGTCTTTTCTGCCCCAACAAGCTCGCTCGACTTTGCCCTCACTAATCGGCGGCACAAACAACAAGGTTGATTGATTGATTTGTGGGGCTTAACGTCCCATAACCAACTCTGATTATCAGAGACGCCGTAGTGGAGGTCTCCGGAAATTTCGATCACCTGGGGTTCTTTAACGTGCACTGACATTGCCCAGCAGACGGGCCTCAACATTTCGCCTCCATCGAAATGCAGCCGCCGCGGCCGGGATTCGATTCCGCGACCTTCGGATCTGCAGCCGAGTGCCATAACCACTAGACCACCGTGGCGGTGCGCACATAAAACAAGGAGAGGTTGCCCGAAAAGGTAGGCAACTTACGCCATACGTGAAATGCACCGGTGGCGTCGTTTATGATATACCACTGTCAAGTGGAAAATGTTATATCGGTCAAACTGGCAGGTGTGCAAATGACCGTTTTAGAGAGCATGCCTTGAGCATAGAAAAGAAGGAACGAACGCACTTAACAGATCACGTGAACTCGTGTGCGTGTGAGGCATTGTTTTTTGAGCGTTTGAACGTTTCTCGGCAAAAGCAGCAATGATCAAGCCCACTTATTACTAGAAGATTTCTTAATTAAGAAGAGGGGAGCGGGGTGCGTTAGCGAGCCTTCCGTCACTCTGCACACGATTGAATTTACGTTCCTAGACGCGCATATAAGGTAGGAAGTCTGTTATCATCTTCACCTTTCTCTGCATATTTTTTATTGAACGCATCTGCGCATGTTCCACTTCATGACGACGTTGTGGAATAAACAGCTGTAAGTAGCGCCTGTACCTTGTGTGTCTTTCTCGTGTGCTCCGTTTTACAACGTAAGCTGTTATGAGATCACAACAAGGGCCGTTTTTGCGCCGTAGTTGTCCGCCGCCGGTGTCCGTAACCGCTATCGCGCAAATTTTTGAAAAAATAACAAGGACCGAGGAGGATTCAAACCACATCCTCTGCGTGGATTCGAACCCACACTCTCTGCGTGGCAGTCCAGCATTCTACCACTCAGCCACGCCTGTTTATTTCTTCTTTATTGCCTTGTTGAACAAAGTACAGAAAGAATCAAAAGCGCACACGCAAACATTGAGCCACGCCTGTGCTTGAAAAATCTCCGCTAAAAGACACAGGTATAACGGTATAACAGGTATGCATCACGCGCCAGGCGGCAGGCGACGTCCGCAGCAACGACAGTAACCTGACTTGGCTCTTCGATATACCTCATGGGCCTCCTCGCAAGGTGCGGACCGCTGCTGAAGGAGCCAATCGCAGAGTTACGCGCGCGGCTGCAGCAAGGGAACGTCGGCACAACAGACAGCTGTGCAGAGAGAAGCCCAAACTGCAGCTCGCCGTCGACGCCGGGCCGAGAGTTCGGTTTGTTCTCGGGAAAACGACGTCAAGAGACTCTAAGATGTGCAGTTACACAGATTTGCACGTTACAATGCCGCAGTGATTATGGCGTAGTGAGTACTTCCCTATTGGCGAAATGATAAGAGTTATGGAGCAGGGGATACCTACCACCTCTACTTGCACTAGCTTTCTCAAGCGTTTAAAATGGCTTCTAAGAAGGTCGCTTCTCAAGCTTACGCTACCACTGTCCTGCGGTTCCGTGCAGACCTGGCTCTTTCTTTTAGGGGTGAAGCTCCTTATGCCGTGGCTTTGTCCATCCTCCGTTTGTAGTAGCCACCTCTAGTTCCTGAAGTGCTTACTAGATGGCGTGATGGCGCTGCGGTGCTCGCTTCATTCAGATGTATGGGAACGCGTAGTATGGGAGTCCGTCCGTCCGTCCGAGCGCTGCGGTGCTGCTTAGCTAGTACGTGAATTGATCAATAGATGACGCGGAGGCGCTCGCTGCGTGCTCTAGTGTGATAGGAAAGCGCTAGATGGCGACGCACAGTGTTTGTCACGTCTTTGATGATGTATTGGGCAAGATTCACGGAAGATTCACAGTTTTTACCGATGTACCTCCGGAGCTTCGCGCACTCATCATCATTCACACCGTGGATATGCGTGGGTTTTTTTGCTTGCGGTAAACAATTTTCGTCAGTATACACCAACTGGGCGCTCAAAAAGTCCTATTAATTTAGACTCTTAGCAATGGCATCCACGGTCTCGGACCAGGCCGTGATGAGAGTAGCGGGATGTACATGGCAACACTTTACTGAATTTGCCGGAATGTTAACGGGCCCATGACAGCCATTTTTTGTTGGAGACATTTATGTTCTAATGGGTTGAACAGTGTCTTGCAATCACGGCATGGAGTGGCAAATTCTCCAGCGTGAAGTCTAATTAGTCACAGCATCGTTAATTTTGTTCAGTTTTAATGAAGCTTCGGAACGCGCGCCAAAAACTGCAAGAAACTAGCGCCGCGGGGCTAGCGCGGTGGCTGTCGGAAGTGAGCGCAGGCACGTGAGCTCAAGATTCGGTGACGTTCCGGAGAGCGCAAGCGCCAGACCAGTTGCTGAAATCGTCTGCTCACCACACTGGCTTTGCATCATAGCGTGTGTACAATGTACGCTTGAGCGACCAACGCGGAGAGGAAGCAGAAAAATACGGCTTTTGGCGTGGCCTCCGCGATCGGCTGCGAGAGCCGATTTGGAGGCCACGCTCGGTGGCCGTAGCGCGGCGCGCCCGTGTCTCTCTGTGACGTCACGATATCAACTTACAAAAGTGAAACGTCACAGATGGCCCACTAAACGCGTCATACTAGTGGCGATGTCGCGAGGTGCTGCAAGCTCGGATGAGCATTCCCGCTTACTTTGAAACCATATTAAAATTACTTAGAGGCGACGTTCGCCGCTAATACTTGGTCAAGATTGCCTTCGCATGCAGGAAAACCAATTAACGCGAGCATCTCGCGTTTGAAATTTTGGTGTCATGGGACCTTTAAGGGTACCTGCACTCTACGTGGCGGTGTACTGCGCGTGAGCCTGACGTCCCCCCGAGTGAACCACGCGGCTAGCGCCTCTAAAGGGACACAAGCAGAAGCAATAAAATGCTTCAAGCCGATATATTTGATGATTTCAGAACTACTGTCATTGATTTCGCTACCAGAGGTTTGGTATTAGAAGAGAAAGCGAAGGCTCAATTTTCATATTTGAATTTCGCGCTCGAACCTGCGCACTCCAAGGTTAGCGGGATGTCACAGATTTCAAAGCATTTCCTTCGTATTATGGCCGCATTGACTCTTGATGAAACTTGCTACATCAAGCCTCTAGCGCCCGCACGACACATTTTTATCGCAAAATAATTTTGCGCGCTATAGCAGGCCCCTTGAAAATCTATGACGCCAGAGCGAGTCGGCGCGGGAACGTAAAGGTGGCATCGCCGTATGTACTTTATTTTTGTGCGTTTTCTCGGCAACTAAGTATTCTCTCGCGGCAAGAGTGGTGCTGCTGTCGGTAATTTGAAAGTGTAAAAATCCTTGTGTTCTTTAGTCCCCCTCTAATAAGGGGGTGCTCATTGCACTTCGGCCAGCCCCGCGGTGAACGGCTGTTTGTTTCCCGCACCGCGGCTTGTGCGGAACATTGACGCCGCCTAAGGGTTTCATTTTTCTTTTAATTCTGCGTTCGTGCTGCATTACTGTTTCATGTTCATTACACATACAGGTACAACGTCGACAATGGCCTCTTTAAGTTTCGCGCAAGCGTTACGTGCCTCGGAATAGCTTTTCATCTCAACTTCGGTGTGCGCGAAATATGAAAATCGGTTTGCACTATATGAGTCCGAATTAAAAGTCCCGCGAGTTTTCTGCGAGAGGTGCATATTGTTCTGCTATCGCTCTAGAGCCGGTGGGTGTCGCTGCGCGCGGGACCCGCTGCCTTTTGAGTGGCGTTCAAGCAGACTGGCAGCGTCCGTTGGTCTGGCAAGGCTAATTAGGGCGCGACAGGGCGTCGTCCTTGCACCGCTGCGGGGCAGGGCGCGGTCGTCGCACTTCCGCCACCATTGGCCTCCGCTGCAGAAGACGCGCTGAACGCCATTCCCGTTGAGTAGCCTTTAGGAAGCGCCTTTCTCTTATACAGTTCGACACGGGCTATACGCTTACGTGATTGCGCGAAGCAACTACGCATGAGGTCTGTTCCGAAACATTGGCATGATCGTGTTTCACGTTCAAGTTGCCGACAGGTCCACACCATCAATGCTGCACTGATTGTATGCGCTGAAGGCACTTGGCTTATTTGTGCCAACCCTTCCTTGCAGATCCCATTCGCACAGTGGTCAGCTGTCCCGCAAGGATGAAAGTTTCGCAGGCGGAAATAAGCGCGCAGCTTCCCGGATAAAACGATGCAAGCACGCGATCGGCGCCGCTGGCCTATTTGCGACGGCCTCCTCTCTCGGCGGCGGCCGCCAGGAATGCGGCCCAGTCCCGTTACCAGGCTGCGCCAGCAAACTGGTTGCAGGCAAGGTCGCCCGGAACGCTTGGCGGACCCGAGCCCCAAACATTAGAGCTGCTCGGAGAAACGAGTCGACGCCAACTTGCGTTTCACGAGTGCGGTCGCGCATTGGTGCAAGTAGCAACACATGTGGTGGAGAACTTTCGCGCCCAAATGTTTGGCACTGAAGCGGGACAAACGTGCATCGCATGCGCGTGTGGATGGAACCGCTTTTCTGGGGAAAGGCCTGGCAGACAATAAGGCGCGTTTTCGCAGACAATAAGGCGCGTCCGTACTGTGACATTGTGTGAGAATATCCTTCGGGATCTTTGGGAGTTGCAGAAAGCGGCTGTGCGCTTGACACCTTTTGCACAACAGGCAATCAACTTGATGTTTCACACCGATACAATGTCAGCAGCTCTCGCGGCGAACCACCGGTACCGCAAAATACAGCCAAGTGACTGTAGGTAGAAGAACGACATCCTTCGGTCAGCAAGCAGACTCTCTCTGTTGCAACGTGAACTCGCGTTCTGTGAATATAGCTCTTATGTATCCTCAAGGGTAAGCAAGTTAATCCTGTCATTCATGTGTCGGACTGTTACGTCCCTACTTTACTATTATCTAGCTGTTTCCTGGGAGCGTGTTTGCGGATTACATAGCATTGTAGTTATTGTCCATAACTTTTGACAAATGTTGTGAAACGCCGCACGAAGATTTTGAAGCAGTCGCTGACGTCAAGGCGCAGCAGGATCCTTTTTGGAACATGTCCAGCATATTAGAAGAACGATTAATTGGCGAAGCAGGAAGTCTGATGAACCGATGGACACCCTCTTTTTACGCTCACTGTGAATCTATATTTTCGACTTCTAGAGGCAATTGATATCCTCTTTAGTGTCTCATTTTTCTTAAAGACTGCACGATTGAAGGTTATTGGGAGGAGGTATCGACAAAAGCCAGTTTCCTTGGCCATTTGCATCTTCGTCGATGTGTGCGTGTGGCAGAGAGCGAAGTATCCCCCCGAAAAGCCGATAATTTTCGACTAATGTCGAATCTCGCGACGAAGGGGCGGCAATCCTCCGCTACGTCGGAAGACTAATTGAACGGCGTTTGTTCCATGGCAACGCTGAGGCTGTCGGCGTGAGCGCTCGGCCTGTCTAGTTCACCGAGTGTCAAAGATTGACAAGGCAGGGTGACTCTTGCCAATCGTTGATAGCGTGATTAGTCATGAAGTCTTGCCAGCTAGCTCCCATCGCAGCTTCACTGTTTAGTTCACCTTTCCCTTGTGTCTCTCTTCGGAGTACCTTCAAGGAACGAGTCCTACTGACTCGGACGGTAGGGTTCTGCGGACTTGCAGACGTGATTGCATTCTGAAAAGTTTATCGCCTAAGGTGCCTGCCTTCATATCAACGGCATAATTTGAACAGCCAAGGGCGGCCGTTTGCTTTTTCTTTTTTTTTTTCATTCGGGGGATCCTTACTGTAGTGCCACTAGAACGGCCTTCCCTACGACATGGCTGCCATCACATGTCCAGCTGCTTTCACGGTGTCTGCATTTCTTTTACGGTAACAATGTTTTGTTTTTGTAATCCCACCTCTTATGTAATGCCCCCTGTCGGGGTCATTAAGGAATGAATGAATGAATGACCTGTTACAAGTTATATACAATGAGCGGCATAAATGAGCGTCTGCCGAAAAAAATGAATATTCTGCATGACGGCGTGCTCTTCAAGTGACCTTATATTTCGCGACCGCGTTGTGGGGTCCCCTTACAAGCACGGAGCGTAGTGCAAATCTCGTCGCTATCAGTGTGCCCGCCGGAGACCGGGACAACTGGATTGAAAGCCGGTCCCAGGCTTCAACAGCTCTTGGCGCCACGAGGGCACGACCTCTGCACGGCCGGTTATGCTGATGCACGGCCAAACTTATCTGCCTACCGATCTGCCACGAAAACTAGACGGACGGAGGTTGGGCATAGAGACCGATGGTAGCCGTCGATTGTCAGCGATAGATGACAGCGCCAATGTCACGCATTTACGCAGGAACACAATTTAGTCGAGAGCATGTCTCAGTCGGCTGCCGCACGTGTGCCAATCGTTTTCCTGAGAACGCAAGCAAGGTAACAAGTGCAGCCGCGCGCCACATGCCCGAGGTGGCAGTTTTAGCCTCCCGCATGTTTCCGCCGAAAATGCCATTCTTCAACAGAACTGGTCTGCTTGCTCAATGGGATGCTACACACGATCTTTCGAGGCGCCACGCAACAAGAGGAAATCACACACAGCGTTTCCTTTCTTTTTTCTTTAATATCGGTGCCTACATCACGTTTCAGTCCAGCGTTTGTTGTCTCTTACCGCCGCGCAACACGCTATTAAACGCAGCAAGGCTGTCGGCCTTATTCAATGATGGTCATCCTGCGGTTATGTCTGGGCTCTTTCGACCAAGTCGAGATCAGTAGACAGCCTTAACAGATCCGTGCCTTTCAGAAGACTTCTTTCCCGCGAGCATTCCTTGTAAGGGCTTTATGAATTAAAGCGCGGAAAAAAAGAAGAAAAAGACAAGGGAGGAACGACTAACAGAGGACGGCGTGAGGTGACGTTTCTTGCAAGCCACCCAAGTGTAGGCAGCGAAACGCCTTTTGAACGGAGACATTGCAAGTTTCTTCACTGTAAGTGTCGCCTGCCGTAGCGCTAGTAGTGAGGCTGGCAATTTAGTTGACGAAGCGTTCGTTGGAAATGCTGTACACAGAGCGCAACAAGGGTCATGCCGAAAGAGAAAGCTTGTACTGCGGTACTGCTGCGGGGGACGCAACTATTTAATGTCGGAAGCGCAGTTTGGCCGAGTAAAACGCAAGAAGTAGTGCAGGCTGCGTGACCGCTGCGGACGTCGCCCAGCAAGGAAAGATCAAAAGAGCGGTCACTCGGAGAATACATTCCAGTGAAGTTTCCAAAGCGAACAAGCCAAGATGGAGAATTTTGTGTATTTTGCGATTGATTGATTTGATTTGTGGGGTTTAACGTCCCAAAACCAGCTCTGATTATGAGAGACGCCGTAGTGGAGGGCTCCGGAAATTTCGATCACCTGGGGTTCTTTAACGTGCACTGACATCGCACAGCACACGGGCCTCAACATTTCGCCTCCATCGAAATGCAGCCGCCGCAGCCGGGATTCGATCCTGTTTCCTCGAAATGCAAATAGATGCAGTTGGATATGGGTATGCCGAAGATTTAATGCGTATAGTCAGGCCATCAGCAGCTGACGGTGTGTGACCGCACGACTTTGTTGTACAGTTCTGTACAGTTCATGTACGATGCTTTCGCCGCATATGTTATCTGGACAGTGTTCTCATTGCTTTTTTGCTGACCACTTGTGTATTTCATATATTTTGGTGTGTGTACTGTATTACAGTGGCGAATCCCACTCCCCTCTGTAATGTTTTACCTTGAGGGTATCAATAAAATAATAATAATAATAGTTTCCTTGGTAATTTGTTGCCTGCTTTTGAACTGACACTGTGAGCGTAGTTATGTGCGAGGCAACAAAGTGGGCATCGATGGCAGCTCGCAGGACAGCTAGAACAGAATCATTGCGAAAGGCTAACGTCCTGCATTTGAGATGGCCGTGATGAGGTCTCAAACAGCGTTAAACAACGAAAGAGTTCCATTACTCAGTGAACATGTGCCAGCCTTAAGGGCAGATGACCTGAGCTGCCAGAGGATGCGTAGTAGTTCTCTGCGTTGAGGAAACATAGAACGATGTGGTCGTTTTCGCAATCTATGAGGAGTACGCGAAGAAAGTCGAACGAAAGAAAGCGTACTCGGAAGCCGTTGCAATGCCCCCACCATACGCATTGCGATTTCAGTCACTCTTGAAGTTTAGGATTTTCTAACAAATAAAACAAATATATATATATATGTGTGTGTGTGTGTGTGTGTGTGTGTGTGTGTAGGTCAACAAGACTTTCTTCTGGCTGCCATGGAAGAATTATAAGAATTTGAAGTAAACTGCAAGGGCAAGAACGATCTAGATTGTCTTTGCCCTCTCCTCATGTCGTCTGTCTCCTTCCCTTTGAGCCAGCCGCGTTGGGCGTTGTTGTTTGTTCATTTGTTTATGGATATATGTGTTTGTTGGTTTGCCTCTTTGAATACTATGCCTTTGCACTTGTACTCGGATGGCCGTCCTGCTCATTCGACTTAAACATCTGAGGAACGCTGGTCCTCTAGCCAAAACGTTAGGAATAAAGTTTTTATCTGTTATGTTAACAATGCAGTTTACGTCATATTCTTAATATATATATATATATATATATATATATATATATATATATATATATATATATATATATATATATATAGGAGTGTATATGCAAAAATAGCTTGGGTTGCCGCTAGTTTATAACAGAATTGACGATGCGCCTCTTAGAGAACGACGGTTTATTAAGTCAACGTTTCGGTCGGAGCCCGACCTTTTTCAAGACTTCTTGGAAAAGGTCTTGAAAAAGGTCGGGCTCCGACCGAAACGTTGACTTAATAAAACGTCGCTCTCTAAGAGGCGCATCGTCAATCTGTTATATATATATATATATATATATATATATATATATATATATATATATATATATATATATATATCGGCTTTCGTCACTCGCCCGTGGTCACCGCCGCTCCGGCCGCGCAAGTAGCTTGCGTTATCTCCTTGTTATCTGCGGTGTTGGGCGCCGCGGGCAAGTGACGAAATCCGGGGAGGCGGCGACATCGACGTCACAGACGCTCTTTTTCCGTCTATTTTCGGTTTCAAGGAGCCTGCCACGGGGAACTAACTGTTCGCGTAGCTCCGACATGCATTCCGCTATTCAAAATTTGATCGTTTGGATAGGTACTGTCGAGGAGGGGCTCCAAAGTACTCATTTGCTGTAGCCACCAATTACTGATAACTAAAGAGTTAATTAGCGTAATGTCGCTAATTATGCATACAAGTGCGGTAATTGTTCTGTATCTAGAGGCCGACGATCCGTATACTCGGATGGTAGACAATACATTCCCGAGATTTATGTTTTTCTAATTATCAAAGTGTGTTGCAACTAAAAAAAACGCCCTGTATATACCTGGCACAGTTAATAAGAGGAACTCCTAACCATGAAAAAGACATTCACCGTAGAATAAGGATGGACTGGAGCGCATTCGGAAGGCATTACGAAATCATGACTGGAAACTTACCGCTCTCACTAAAGCGAAAAGTATTCAATCACTGCATTCTCCCAGTACTAACGTACGGTGCAGAAACGTGGAGGATAACGAAAAAACTAGAGATGAAACTAAGGAGCACGCAACGTGCAATGAAAAGAAAAATGATAGGGGTAACGCTAAGAGATAAAAAACGAGCGGAATGGATCAGCGAAAAGACAGGAGTAGCCGATATTATTTTATCAATTAAGGGAAAGAAGTGGACTGGGCAGGACATGTCATGAAGAGGAAAGATAACAGATGGACAGTAAGAGCGACGGAATGGATAACAAGAGGGAAAACGCAGCAGAGGCAGGCAAAAGGTTAGATGGAGCGATGAAATTAAAGTTTTAGGGCATAAAGTGGAACCAACTCGCCCAGGATAGGGTGGATTGGAAATCGTTGGAAGAGGCCTTCGTCCTGCAGTGGACCTAAATAGGCTGATGATGATGATTATGATGATGATGGCGGCGACGTTCAGGTCAACGGAACCTCTGTGGGGACTCAGGTAGGTCCTAACTAGGTTAATATATTTATGGCCATGCTGGAAGGTAATTTTCTGGACCATTCACCCTTGAAGCCATCATTTTATACGCGCTTCAAGAAAGAAATTTTCCTGACTTGGCATTGGACTGGAAGACAGTGCTGCCTGTGTTCACTGCGGCAACGAGGAAACAATTGTGCACGTCCTCTGCGATTGCCCTGGGTACTGCTCCCAGCGACAGACTCTCGCCACAGAATTGTCACGCCTTGATGGTCGACCGCTGTCCGAGCAAACCATACTGGAATGCCGGACAGACAGTGTCTCGCAGCAGAAAGCTACGAAGGCTGTGCTCAAGTTTTTGCGCGCAACGGGCCTCATTAACCGCCTCTGACACACGCCGTGCTTGTGTGTGTGCGCGATTTGACCTCTCTCTTTCTCCCTTTATTCTTTTCTTCCATCCCTTTCTATCTCCCTTCACCCCTTCCCCAGTGCAGGGTAGCAAACTGGATATTTTTTTTTCCGGTTAACCTCCCTGCCTTCCGCCCATCATCTCTCTCTCTCTCTTCCTGACTTGGCCACACCGCGAGGCAAGTCTCCTAACTTTGATTGACAACTTCAATGACGCCCACCCCACCATTAGTTTCTCTCTTCATTACTCATTAAAAACGATAAACTTTCTTGACGTCACCTTTGCAGCCAGAGATGGACGGCTATGCACAAAGCTTAACCGTAAGCCGACCGATAGGCACCAACTCTTGCATTGCCATAGCAGTCACGTCCGACACCGGAAGACGGGCATACCCTACAGCCAGGCACATAGGTTTAAAAAAAATGATTCCAACCGGAATGATTTCCTTTCAAACTGTGAAGAATTAAGGCGTTCTCTTGTTCAACGTAAGTACCCGCCGGCTATGGTAGATGATGCCATAAAGCGCGCAGCCCAGCTAATCCGGGTCGATCTCCTTAATGCCGGTCCGAAGCCTTCCAGCACATCTCAGGCTAATCTCGTTCTAACTCACTCTGCGTCAGCCCCAAACGTAGCGGCGATATTGGAACGACACCACAATATACTAACATAAAGTCAACGCTAAAGAAATATCTTTGTAGAACCGCCTAATGTCATTTACAGACGGTCCAGAAACCTCCGCGATATCCTCTCACCTTCAAAGCTTTCTGTCAATAAACCAAATGGGTGCGCACCATGTGAAAATTCGTTGTTCAAGGTGTGTGCGCACATGGTAACTACGCAAACTGACACCGGCTGTTCCACAGGTCAAAAGGACAGAAAGTTCAGCGAGTTGGTAAGGGTCCATAGTCAGTAGAAGAGGCGTGCAAGACAGGGACACAAGGGGAAGAAGTGAACAATACGAACGCTGTGTTGTTCAGTGGTTTATTACTGGTTTTTCAGGTGGTTCCACTGGTTTTCAGGTGAAAATAAAGGGATACCTAAATTGTGACTGCTCCAACGTAGTGTATACATGCTTTATTGCGGCAATTGTAGCATGCAGTATATACGCCAAACCGAAACATCATTGCGAACGTGATTCAATAATCATAAGCCCCATATAAAACCACTTCCCAATCTGCCCCTATCAAAACATGTAGCAATGCCTGGTCGCACTTTCGATAATATTAAGGCAACAATAATGGAATCCGGCTTTTCGACGTACCGCGAGCGTGAAATCCGTGAGTCTTTCCTCATCTATAAGTTCCTCATCTATAAGCCTGGAATAAATGAACACCAGTCTTCCTCACGCTACCCTATAGTGTTCGTTTTTGTGCCAATTGCAGCGCTTTGACCTTTCTTCATTTTATCCGGGGCTTTTTGTCTTTCCTTCATCATTCTCATGAAATGTTGCTTTGTTTTGTTTCATAGCTACGTTAGGTGCATTTTTTAATGCATGGTTGCTGCAGTACATATCTTACATCGTTCATAAATGCTGTTTCCCAAACGCTAGCGTCACTACTATGCTAACAGGTGGAAGTTCGTGGGCACTGTTACCGCGCGCCTTGTGCAGATTCCTGTCGTTGGTGTGCCTATATTGTGTGCATATTCATATCGTTATTCTGCCTATTAATGTGGCACCAACAATTTAGAAATGTATTTAAAGGTCACAATAATCATGTGACTTGTCACACTGACGAAGGCTGGGACGACCATTAAAACGCGGTTCACGCATATATATATATATATATATATATATATATATATATATATATATTGTTCGGAGCAGAAGTTCTGTGGGTCCGGTTCAAACGTAGTAATTAGAGACGAATTGCGCACTTGAAAATCCTACGTTTATTATTGTTGAACGTTTCGGCCAATGCCCCAGCATATATATATATATATATAATCATAGGGTCACCTTTTGGAGCTCCGCACCAAGGCCTCCAGGTTCTTATTGGGCGCGTTTAATTAAATTGACTGATTGAATTAATAATATCCATTATTATTATCGCTTAACAGACATAAGGGTATTGACGAAGCCGACATCATCTAAGTGGTATCGACGACCTAAGGCTTCGCACCCGGAACCTTCGGCCGTCACGTGACTGATGTGGCATAGGTTAACGGTCCCTCAAGACGCGTGTCCGACGCCGTCGTATCCGACACTGCCATGCCAAGTACACGCTCGAGGTAATTGAGAACACTTTTTCTTCTCGCCATAGACACTATATGCTTAGACGTGTGGCTTCTTGTCGTCGCCTTCTCATTCATACTGCAGAATCCGTTCAATGATGTGAGCATACAGGTTGACGCCGGAAATAAAACGACGCAGTACTTGTCGCCCTGTCCGGATGACTTGGAAATGGCCATCCTTTTGAACGTAGCGAAGTCTGTCATTTACATGGTGGAGACAGAGCTGAGATGTCTTGACGGCGATGCAGCACGTGCCTGTGGCGAAAAGGAAATAGCACAGCCAGCGGTCAGACTCCGGCAGAACTTGCGATTTTCTCTTGCGGCTGCAAGTCATTGTGACCCAGGGAAGCCTATGCGGCCCATTGCGAAGGAGCTTCAAGTGTCCGGCTCTGTGTGCACGAGGAAGTGCCATGTCGTGAAGCGGGAGCAATTCATTGTCTGATGAAACACGGGAGAGCCGTCTGCTCCAGTGGAAGCGTTTGCCGATCAAGCTGAGGAGGCGTGAGTAGCATCTGCCTTTTTTAACAGCGAAGCTATTCAAGGTCGAAAGGAAATGTCTGTCGTGACACGAAAAGCCGGAGTACACGCCACATGGGTAATGCAACAAAGCTTCAGCGCCGTAGACTGAAACAATTTTTCGCACCTAGTTAACATTTCGTGCAAACCATGTAGCTCTAGCTGCAACGTGCTGCACGTTTCCTTCCGGTCCTTTATGCTAACGCCGCGAGAACGCTAGGTGGGCCGGAGCGAGAACTGAACCCTGGCTGTCCGCGTGGCAGCCAAGTGTTCTACCAAAGAGCCACGCCAGCGGCTGACGCTGCCTCGTGAAAAAAGGAAAAAAAAAACCCTCTTGGTGATTAGAGAAGCTTATCTTATGGTGCAGCAACGAGGTGGGAAAGGGAAGTTATGCTGAGGACGAGGAAAAGGGGGGGGGGCGGAGTGTAAAGCCTTATATAGTTAACGCTGAAATTTGGACTAGTTGGTCTTGACTTAAAAACATACTATAGCGGAACAAAAACAAGGACAGAGAAAGAAGCACACAGGACGACCGCTAGACTTCAACTGAAAATTTTACTTTGGACATGTGACATAAAAAGTGCAAAGAACATCTAATCTGAAGAAACGTCACCATTCTGCCTTCATAGAAGCTACACGTGCTAAGCTACGCGTCGCGCATGCGCCCTTCCAGGAAGCCAATCTCCTTTTTCGTTAGGGCAATTGAGGGCACACTTACACACCTGTCTGCCTCCCTGTGTATATTCATTACCTCACAGATCTCACGTCGTAACTGGTCATGACCCCTTCCCAACACCCGAGTTGCACGAAATGCCGGGGCGCACCCACACTGCTTACAATGATCGGCCAAGTGGCCCCCCGCGGCAAGCGTCGAAACCGCTGCCCGATGCTCTCTTATAGCGATTTCCATTGGGCGAGCGGGAGCACTACTAACTGCGCTCAAAGTGCTCTCGCGAGTTGCGGCGCCTTCCAGTGGTCGGGCAGGAGCGGGGGCGTTGTGTTTCATTGATCGAGGAGGAGCACTTTTTCGTCACCGAGGGCAGCCGAGAGCAGTTCTAGGTGCTCCGCCGCCAGCGGCGGAGTAAAGAGAGCGCGAAGGAAGTCACATGACCTTTCCCACGTCAATTCTGGTTTTATGCCCGGGGAGGCGGTGATAACAGCGCGCGGACAGTGCGAGCGTGCGGCATGTCTGAACATGCGCCGCTCGAGCGCGGGAAAAGTTTGGTCACATGACGCCTGACATCACGCGCGCCCTGTATTTGCTCTGCTCTCGGAGCAGCGTGATTAGGGAGTTATAGTTAAGCGGCTCAGCGGGCCAGCGAGCCCAGCGATGGAGCGGAGGGGACAGCGGACCACATGATGAAAAAAGAGTAATAGCCGAGCGACGCCCCGCTTGTTTCAGCGGAACTTACTGCTGCGCCACCTGTTGAACAATGTTGGAGTTACTGTGGATCGAGCAGAGGTCTTACCTGTGGAATAACATTGAAGTTACTGCGAAAAGTATACCGCAAAAGTAATTTTTCATTAGATCACAGGTGTTATGTGGAAACACATGTTCGTTTTTGCTGCATGACATGACGACATGCCACCGCCGCTTGTGTTGGGGGCTGCCATCTTGCAAAACGCTCGCACGCTGGCCCCCTGCATACGCTCCGCTGAAGAGACGAAATGAGCGGGCGAGCGGCTCGCTCCGTAAATGCGCTCGCTGTCCCAGCGTGCCGCGCATGCGCAGTGGGCGTCTCCGCTCGTTCGCTGGGCCCGCTGGCCCGCTGAGCCGGATTCTACTAGCAGGATTCTACTAGCTGTATGTAACGCAACTATAAACCCATTCCACATTGAAAGAAAGGTAATTGCCACAGCAGAATGGATAAGGAAAAAAACTGATTTATTGAAAAACTGCTAGCTAGAATCGAATGGAATATCTTGCAATGAATAAAAGAAACAACAAACAAGAAAAAAAAACGAAAAAGCATAGAAGTAAACTAAGAGCGATAACAATGAAAAAAAAATAAAATGTTTATCAACTAAGGAGGAGGAGGAGAAAGGAAGAAGAAAGGCCGGGAGGTTAACCTGGGCTGAGCCCGGTAGGCTACCCAGCACTTGGGAAGAGGAGGGAAACATTTGGAAGATAGAGACCAAAAAAAGCTAATAAAAATGCTGCAGTGATACTGACGTTAAGGAAGTTGTTTGTCCATTGTTGTTATTTGAAATGGCTTCCTCGTAATGCCAATGCCCTAGTCACTCGCGAAACACACGAGTTTACCCATGTTTTCATTAATGCCGGAACTGCCGGTATTGAACTTGTATATGAGGTAGGACTCACGAACCTCGCGGTCGTGGTGCGTCTGAAAGCCCTATTCCAGTATCATCGCCTCCAGGTCACTAAATGAATGGCCGGGAAGGCGCACGTGCCCAAAGAGGGGTTGGTTCAAGAAAGTTTTTTGCATGCGATTGGTGAATATTAACCCTCCCCCCCCACACACACACACACATATATATATATATATATATATATATATATATATATATATATATATATACCGCAGACACCACGAGGGGATAGGAACAAAAGACTTGGAAAGCTTCTGGACTCGGATAGGCAACCACTGGAAACTAAACGTAGCGACTCTTAACACGCGAACTCTTTCAAGTGAATAATCAAAAGAAGAGGCGTGCAGGACACGGACACAAGGAGAGCAGTGAACAACACGAACGCCGACTAACAACTGATGCATGGCACAGAGGCGAAAAAGAAAGAAGACACACAGCTTATCTGCGCATGCTCGGAATGGTAGCGCCACCTGTCAATCGGTTACACGTGCCGGTCTTCGCGATAGACAACGCCTAAGGCTTTCTATCTCCTCTCTGTTTAAGCTAATCGACGGCTGACTCACGAAGTGCTGACTTTCAAGTGAAGCCAGACTAGCTGAACTACTAGAAGAATTACGGGGTATTAACTGGGATATCATTGGCCTTAGCGAGGTTAGGAAACCAGGAGAAGGATACTTATCGCTTAATGAAGGGCATGTCCTCTGCTACAGAGGACTGCCAGAGAAGCGCGAATACGGGGTTGGATTCCTTATACACAAAGACCTAGCAGGCAACATTGAAGAATTCTATAGCGTCAATGAAAGGGTAGCAGGTATCATGTTAAAATTAAATAGGCGACACAAACTAAAGCTAATACAATGTTACGCGCCAACGACAAGCCACAATGACGAGGCTGTAGAACATTTTTATGAGGATGCAGAAACGGCAATGAACAAGGTACACACCCAATATACAACTGTCATGGGGGACTTCAACGCGAAAATAGGAAAGAAACTGCGAGGAGAACAGGCGGTCGGGAACTACGGCGAAGGTGATAGAAACAGCAGAGGAGAGATGCTAGTGGAAATCGCAGAACGAAATCACCTTCGTGTGATGAATACTTTCTTTAAAAAACGTAAGAACAGAAAGTGGACAAGGAAAAGCCCCAACGGAGAAACGAAAAACGAAATAGATTTCATAATGTGTAGTGATCCAAGCATAGTACTAGATACGGAAGTGGTTAATAAGGTCAGAATCAGTGACCACAGACTATTAAGGGCAAAGGTAACCCTAAATCTAGAGCGGACAAGGACAAAGTTAATCACGCGGAAGAAGGCCAACCTCGATCTCGTCAGGGCGAAAACAGAAGAATTTATAATTGCACTTAAGAACAAGTATGAGGCTTTAGGATACGAAGAGAATGAGGACATAGAAAAGATGAACGAAGACATTACTAAGTTGATCACCGAAGCAGCGATCGAAGTAGGGGGCCAAGCACTGAGAAAAGATGTAAATAAGCTCTCTGAATCTACTGAAAATGTAATCAAACAACGCCAACAGATGAGAATAACTAACTCAAGAGACAGGATAGAATTTGCCGAGCTGTCCAAGTTCCTCAGTAAAAGTAGAGTCAGGGACATACGTAACCATAACGTGAAAGAAATAGAAGCACCCGTGAAAAAAGCAGTCAGCATCAAAACAACAGGAGGCTTCGCGCGGGGAAGAACATAATACATGCCGTGAAAGATAAGCAGGGCAACACCGTTACCAACTTCAGTGATATAACCAAAGTGGCCGAGGACTTCTATTCTGAACTATACAGCTCAAATACGAGTCCCCGCACCATGAGGGTAATAAATGCCGATCAGGAAACCGAAATTCCATGCGTTACTGCGGACGAAGTTAGGAAAGCAATTCAGGGCATGTCCGGCGGAAAAGCGGCTGGAGAAGACGGCATAACAGCCGACTTGATCAAAGACGGAGGAGACTTCCTAACTAGAAAGCTCGCGACACTATACACAGAATGTTTCAAAACTTCAAATGTACCAGTCAGCTGGAAAAACGCAAATATTCTACTACTACATAAGAAGGGAGACGTTAAAGACTTGAGAAACTACAGGCCGATCAGTCTACTTTCACTTTACAAAATTCTCACAAAGGTTATCTCGAACAGAATAAGGGACACACTTGAATTAAATCAACCAAGAGAACAAGCAGGGTCCAGGAAAGGATACTCCACCATAGACCAGCTTCATGTGATAAATCAAGTAATCCAGAAGTCAGCGAAATTCAACAAACCCCTCTATACGGCTTTCATATACTACGAAAAGGCTTTCGACTCGGTAGAGATACCAGCTGTTCTAGAGGCATTACGCCGACAAGGAATATGCGATAGATACGTAGACACAATAGCCAACCTCTATAAAGATTCTACAGCCACCCTGCTTCTCCACAAGAAAAGCAGAAAAATCCCAATACAGAAAGGTGTCAGACAAGGAGATACAATTTCTCCAATGCTGTTTACTGCATGTTTGGAAGAAATCTTCAAAAGGCTAGACTGGGACGAGACAGGGCTAAAGATTAACGGCGTATATCTGAGTAACCTAAGATTTGCAGACGACATAGTTCTCTTTAGCAATGATGGCGACGAACTACAAAAGACGATTGAAGACTTAAGCGGAGAAAGCTCTAAAGTAGGGTTAAGGATGAACATGCAGAAAACAAAGATAATGCTAAGTGGCACGGCGAAGAAACGTGGCTTCACGATCGGAAACCAGACATTAGAAGTCGTAGAAGAATACCTATATCTAGGACAGCTACTGACAGGAGAACCTGCCCGTACAAAAGAAATCCACCGTAGAATAAACATGGGATGGGGCGAGTACGGGAGACACTCCCAACTCATGAAAGGAAATCTACCACTATCTCTCAAGCGGAAACTATATAACTACTGCATTTTGCCAGTACTGACATACGGGGTTGAAACTTGGAGAATTACGAAGAATCTCGAGAGGAAGTTAAGAACGGCGCAGCGGGCGATGGAACGAAAAATGATAGGCGTTACATTAAGAGATTGAAAGAAAGCCGAGTGGGTCAGAGAACAGACGGGACTCGCCGACATAATAACCGACGTTAAGCAGAAAAAATGGACATGGGCAGGCCACGTGATGAGGAGGATAGATAACCGATGGACAGTTAGAACGACGGAATGGATACCAAGAGAGGGCAAACGTAGCCGCAAGCGACAGAGAGTAAGATGGGGGGACGAAATCAAGAAATTCGCAGGCGTCAATGGAATCAGCTCGCGCAGGACAGGCAAGAATGGAGAGGATTGGGAAAGGCCTTCGTCCTGCAGTGGACATAGGATAGGCTGATGATGATGATAATGATGATGATGATGATGACCGCATGAATGTGAGACGTAGCACTCTTCGATGATATTCCATTTATTGGTCGACGTTTCGGTCAGAACCTGGCCTTTAAAGGTCAGGCTCTGACCGAAACGTTCGGAAGCGCGTTATCCGAAGGTCGTGGGTTCGGTTCCCACCGAAGGCAGGTTTGTTTTTCCGTCCACTTTAATTCATTTTCTACTTACTCCAAAAATTACAATATAACAATGACGACTTTGAATAACTTGCCCTATGCTTTCCTAGGCTTCGGTGTTTGTTGGTTCAGTAAGCTGTTGCTGCCCCGCCACGGTGGTCTAGTGGCTAAGGTACTCGGCTGCAGATCCGAGGGTCGCGGGATTGAATCCCGGCCGCGGCGGCTGCATTTCGATGGAGGCGAAATGTCGAGGCCCGTGTGCTCTGCGATTTCAGTGCACGTTAAAGAACCTCAGGTGGTCAAAATTTCCGGAGTCCTCCACTATGGCGTCTCTCATAATGAGAACTGGTTTTGGGACGTTAAACCCCACAAAACAACAACAGTAAGTTGTTACTAACAAATAGACGAGCCTTTGACCCCTTCCCTCTCGTTGTATATATATATATATATATATATATATATATATATATTATTTATTGTGCCCTCAGGGCAAGGGGATTACAGAGGGGAGTGGGGATAGATAAACAAAACAAAAAACAGCAGGGCATAACAGAAAAAGAAAGTAAAAGTACAAAGAGCATGGCGAAAACTCAAAACAAGACATATTTTAAATATTAGCGGGGATACACGAGAAGAATTTTAACAATAAGGAAAAAATTGTACTAAAAGTGACAAACACATATATATATTCAAAGAAGAGGAATTGTGTTTTGCGGAACACAGCAAAAGTCTGCTATATAAGCAATGTCATGGGGCAGGTCATACCAAGTGACACAAGTTCTGGGTATGAATGGGTCATGAAAACATCAAGCGTGACAAGATGGAATCCCAAATTTATTGCGGTGATCAATGCGAGCTCATATGTATGATGGTCGTGTTAGTAACTTTTCTCTAGCAGAGGTGATGTGGTAAATTTCATGAAAAAGACATAATGAAGCTACAGACCTGCGATGTGAGTGATGAAGGAGGATCAGGCTTCATTTCATAGCGGATACGCTACTCTTTCGGTGATAATTGGAGAACATATGAAACAATAGGCACCGTTCTGCACAGCTTTCAAGTCAGAAATGAGTAATTCAATGCCACGGCTCCAGAGAAGATGCAGAATACTATAGTTTCGAGATAACCAGTGTTTTGTAGAGCAATTTTATTGAATTGGATGAATGAGAAAGGTTGCTGCGAAAATACCCAAGCATACGGTTGACATTACTTACGATAAAATAGATGTGAGTTTTCCAGGAGAGGTTAGAAGAAATGTCAACACCCCGGTACTTGTAAGAGTCACTGTTCCAAGAGGAACGTTGTTATTGTGGTAAGTTGGAGGTTCATGTAAACTGCGAGAAATGCACATGAATTTGCACGTATTAATGTTTACGTTCATGTTTCAAGTGCTACATCAATCCAGAAATTTGTTAATATCGGACTGAAGGCAACACACGTCATTATTGTCGTTAATTTCGTGGTAATTAACACAATCATCAGCAAAATATTTATTGAAAAAGGAATGTTAGTCATTCACAGAGATGAGAAAGAGGAGGGGCCCCAGCACGGACCGGTTAAAGGACGTGAATCGGAGTTGTTAGCTGTTACGAATTGAGAACGGTTAGAAAGTAAAGCAGATTAACCATGCAAGTACATTAGGGCCAATGTTAAGATTTCGCAATTTAAGAAATAGTAGTCCGTGCGAGACTTTGTCGAACGCTTTCGAAAAATCACAATAAATGCAGTCTGCCTGAAATCCGTGATCGAGGATGCAGTGAAGGTCATGTGGGAACTATATGAGCTGCGCGTCGCGCGAGAATGACTTGCGGAATCTGTGCTGTGCTGTGATGAAAAAGGAATCGATTCTGAAAACTAGACGAGACGAGAGCATATGAGATGTTCCATGATTTTACACGGTATGCTAGTGAGAGAAATAGGCCGAAAGTAATGCAGAGGAATCACCCTCCCAACTTTCCACTCATTCGGGTTACAGCCTGTATTAAGGGATTGTTCAAACAATTCAGTAAGCATTGTGGAACTGTACAACTATGTGTTAATCAGGAATTCGGATGTGTTGTTGTCGACATCACAGGAAGAGGAAATTTTAAGTTTTTCTATGAAGCTCTGAATGCTAGCTGCGTCAAAAAGAATCGGGTCCATGGAAGGAGCATCAAAAACAGGATAGCAGCAATTATCGCAGGAAAGATCGTTAGAAAAAGCGGCCGCAGATACATTGCTAAGAAAAGAAGCACATTCGTCTGATGGGAATGCAGCCCCACCAGGAGATGTAAGTAGCAGTGTGGTGGTGTTCTTCTTATTTATTATCTTTCATAATTGTTTAGGATTGTTAATTAGCATAGGAGGTGAAGTGTAGTTGAGGAATGTGTCCTTGGCGTTTCTTAACGCAGCTTTGTAATCAGTAGCCGCGATACAGTAGGTATTCCCAGCGCAACTTAGAATTCATCATCTTCGCGGAGCGAAACAAACGTTTCTTCTTATATGACAGTCTTTTCAAAAGTTTATTAAACCAAGGGGATTCGTTGTCACACCTCAAAGACTTAAGTGGCACAAAAGCGTCAGTAAGACGTTCAACGGCGTCCTTACACAGATCCCAATTGACGAAACATAACGAAAGCGAAGGGGTCAAGGGCTCGTTTTCATTTGTGAGAAACAACTTAATGAACCAACAAAGATTGAAGCCTAGGAGAGCATAGGCGAAGTTATTCAAGTTCCACATTGTGGTATTGCAATTTTCGAGTAAGTAGAAAGGAATTAAAGTGGGCGAAAAGACAAACCGGCCTGCCTTCGGTGGGAAAATATATATATATTACTTCTTTTGTAGCGAAGAGGATTGGTGAACCCTACGAACGCTCTATCATCATCGGCTCACCGACGAAGAGGAGCTCGGGCTCTTGGTGTCCGACGCTCGGCTGAGACGGTCGCTTCGCTGCTTCGGCAATAAACCGCCTTACATATTTGGTGGAGCTTGTGCTGGGTTTTTCCCCAAACCTGGAACTGCGTACTCGGAGGCTGCCAGCCATCATGCCTGACGACGCCACCCAACCACCACCCCTGGCATCGCAAACATTGATTTGCCCTGGCCCCATGCGTCAGCGCGATCCTCCCATCTTCAGTGGCTCCGACGAATACGACGTGGAAGATTGGCTCTCATTGTACGAGCGGGTGAGTGCGCACAATAAGTGGGACGATCCTCAGAAGCTCAGCTACGTGAACTTCTACCTCACGGGTGTCGCTAGCGTGTGGTATAACAACCACGAATCTGAGCTTCGCACCTGGTCAGATTTCAAGGCGCGCATTACGCAAGTCTTCGGTCGCCCTGCCGTGCGGAAGCTCCGTGCCGAAGAGCGCTTGCGCAGCCGTTCGCAGCAACCTGGCGAAAGCTTCACGAATTATATTGAAGATATCGTGGACCTTTGCAAGCGCATTGATCCGTCTATGGCAGAGTCTGACAAGATCCGCCACGTCATGAAGGGTATTGAAGATGACGCCTTTCAAATGCTCCTCTCAAAAAGCCCGCGGACGGTTGTCGAAGTCGCCGAACTTTGTCAGAGTTATGACGAACTTCGGAGGCAACGTCTCCTCACGCGACGTCCTGTGCACGATACATCCGTTGCAAGTTTAGCTGCAGCAACTAACGGCGATCATCTTGGCGAAATCAAAGAATTCATACGTGCTGAAGTTGCTCGTCAGTTGTCCCTGCTCGCGGCTGTTCCAAGGGCCGCGCCTTCTTTGGCTCCGCCCACGTCATCCTTGACTCCTACATTCCGCCAGATGCTCCAGGACCAGGTTTCTGAAGCTATACAGTCTCCCATCGCAGCGCCACCACCTGCGCCTTCACCCCTAAGCTATGCCGAGGTTGCAGCTCGGCCATCTCCATCGACCTTTTCACCTCCACCGTTTTCTGCACCACCACGTCCGATACCACCTGTGTACACCACCAGACCAACAGCTACCACGGGTTCCTGGCGTACGCCCGACAATCGCCCTGTGTGCTACTTCTGCGGCATCCCTGGGCACGTCGCACGGTTCTGTTACCGTCGATTAGGCCTTCACGGTAATAACCAGTCTGTTCGTTCCTACGCTTCCCCAACTTCGCCCTACTCGCCACCAAGTGACACACACTTGCGTCCTACACGCGACGTCGACCACCCTTCCCGTGATCGTCGCTCACCATCTCCCCGCCGCCGCTCGCTTTCGCCCATGCGTCGCCGTCCTGCCCCTTCGGATCCGGAAAACTAGCCACCGCAGTTCAAGAGGCAAGAACTGCGCTCCAGTCGAACAACACAAGACCTCGCTCTCCTCCGACGAACGTAATTGAAGTATCTGTGGAAGGAATAATCGTACTCGCATTAGTGGACACAGGCGCTGCTGTCTCAGTAATCACGGAAGAACTTTGCCGCAAGCTTCGAAAAGTAACGACGCCCTTATCTACGCTGTCACTCCGGACAGCAAGTTCACACTGCATTACCCCTGTTGCTTCATGCACTGCCCGTATCGTGATTGAAGGATACACGTACACAGTCGAGTTCATCGTTCTCTCATGTTGCTCATACGACGTCATCTTGGGGTGGGACTTCCTTTCCGATCACCAAGCCATTATTGATTGTTCTCGCGCTGAAGTTGCATTATCTCCGCATCTCGAAACCTGCTTATACGAGCTTGACGAATGTGGCGACAAACTGGTCCTTAGTGCAGAAACCACGATCCCTCCGTACTCTTCAGTCATTGCGACCGCCTGCTCCAATTACGTCCACGATGCTACTGCACTGTTTGTACCATCACACATTTTCGTTCGCCGACGATGTTCACTTCCCTTCGCTGTCCTAAATGTGAGCGGTGGTTGCACTCAACTGTTCATCTCCAACGCCATGGACACGTCCCTCACCTTACGTCGTGGCGAGTGCCTTGGGCGTCTCCAGCATGCCGACTCGGTGACCATCTTCGACGCGCCACTTGACAATACCTGTTCTGATATAAGCACGTTGGCTTATAGCTCGCCTTCTTCCCAGTCCACGCAAGACGTCTTCGATAGCACAGTAGACGCCCTGCTGAGCCCTACGCAGCGTTCACAGCTCTTTAGCTTGCTACAGAAATACCAGTCCACATTCGATTGTCACCAAGCGTCACTAGGCCGCACATCGACTGTACATCACGAGATAGACACCGGCACTCATGCACCACTGCGCCAGAGGCCTTATCGTGTATCCCTTGCAGAGCGCCGTGTTATTGAAGACCAAGTGAGCGAGATGATTGATCGTGGTGTGGTTCAAGCGTCTAATAGTCCATGGGCGTCACCAGTAGTCCTCGTAAAGAAAAAAGATGGTTCCATCCGATTTTGCGTGGACTACCGCCGCCTTAATAAAATAACGCGCAGGGACGTCTACCCGCTACCACGGATCGACGATGCTCTAGATTGTTTACAAGGCGCTGAATATTTTTCCTCACTCGACTTACGCTCAGGCTACTGGCAAGTGCCCATGGCTCCCGCCGATCGCCAGAAGACAGCTTTCGTTACGCCCGACGGCCTGTATGAATTTAACGTTATGCCGTTCGGGCTCTGCAATGCCCCTGCTACTTTCGAACGAATGATGGACAATTTGCTTCGGGGGCTCAAATGGAAGACATGCTTATGTTACCTTGACGACATCGTCGTTTTTTCTCCAGATTTTCCCACTCATCTGTACCGTCTCGAACAAGTCCTGCGGTGCATTACCGACGCAGGCCTCCAGCTTAATTTGAAGAAATGTCGCTTTGGAGCTAAGCAGCTTACAATACTCGGACACGTGGTGTCGAAAGATGGCATACTACCCGACGCTTCCAAACTCCGTGCCGTCGCCGAGTTTCCCAAACCCAAGACTCTGAAAGAGCTCCGAAGCTTTATCGGGCTCTGTTCCTACTTTCGCCGTTTTATTCGAAATTTTGCTTCTATCATCGCTCCGTTGACTCAGCTACTCCGAGGTGACACAAGCCTTTCTACTTGGTCCGCACCTTGCGACGATGCCTTTACAACATTGCGGCGTTTGCTCACATCGCCTCCTGTACTGCGTCATTTCGACCCTACGGCCCCAACAGAAGTTCACACCGACGCCAGTGGCGTGGGACTTGGCGCAGTGCTTGCACAGCGGAAAAATGGGTATGATGAATACGTAGTAGCCTATGCGAGCCGTACACTAACGAAAGCGGAATCCAACTACTCCGTCACTGAAAAGGAATGTTTAGCTATTATATGGGCACTTGGGAAATTTCGACCCTACCTCTACGGCCGTCCCTTCGACGTCGTTACCGACCACCACGCCCTATGTTGGTTATCGACATTGAAAGATCCATCTGGCCGCCTTGCTCGTTGGGCTCTACGATTACAAGACTTCGACATACGCGTCATTTACCGCTCTGGTCGTAAACACACAGACGCGGATGCCCTCTCTCGTTCGCCTACACCAATTGACACGACTTCCATCTCAGACCTCGAACCGGTATTTTCGTCGCCAGTGCCCGTCAACATGGCCGTGGAGCAGCGCAAGGATCCGTGGATCGCAGCAATCATGGACTGTCTTTCGGACGCTCCAACAAATCCACCTTCACGCGCTATTCGCCGCCAAGCGTCTCACTTCGAATTGCGGGACGGCGTTCTCTATCGCCGCAATTACCTTCCTGATGGCCGTAAATGGTTGTTAGTCGTTCCCCGTCACCTGCGCACAGATGTATGCTCTGCTCTTCATTCGGACCCGCAGTGTGCCCATGCTGGCCTCTTAAAAACTTACGCCAGGCTTCGATTACGCTTTTACTGGCGCGGCATGTATGCCTTTGTCAGAAAGTACATTCGCTCGTGCACAGCGTGCCAGCGCCGCAAGCTTCCTGCTCCTCGTCCTTCCGGTCCTCTACAGCCCATCCCTTGTCCGTCTAGACCGTTTGACCGCGTCGGCATAGACCTCTACGGCCCTCTTCCCTGCACGTCAGCTGGCAATCGATGGATTATTATGGCTGTCGACCACCTCACACGTTATGCCGAAACCGCGGCACTGCGGACAGCCACAGCCCGCGACGTTGCATACTTTCTCCTACATCACTTCGTACTTCGTCATGGTGCGCCGCGGGAACTTCTGAGCGACAGAGGGCGTGCATTTCTTTCAGAAGTTCTTAGCGCCTTGCTCACTGCATGCCGTACCGTTCACCGCACTTCTACAGCTTATCATCCGCAAACCAACGGCATAACCGAACGGTTCAACCGCACTCTGGGCGACATGCTATCCATGTACATCGCGTCGGATCACACCAACTGGGATCTAGTTCTGCCGTATGTCACGTACGCCTACAACACCGCCTCACAGGCCACAACGGGATTTTCGCCATTCTTCCTTGTGTATGGCCGTGAACCTACTTGTACGCTGGACACCATTCTCCCATACCGTCCTGACCCTTCGGAGGGCACACCACTGTCCGAAGCCTCGAGGTACGCCGAGGAGTGCCGTCAGCTGGCCCGTTCGTTCACGGCAGAAGACCAAGGCCTCCAGAAGTTCCGCCGTGATGATGACCGTCCTCCCTGCACCTACCAGCCGGACTCACTAGTGTGGCTGTGGATACCTTCAACCACGCCTGGTCTCTCCTCTAAACTCGTCACCAAATACCATGGTCCATACCGCGTCGTTCAGCAGACCAGCCCTGTCAACTACGTTGTCGAGCCGGTGACGCCGTCTACTGATTTGAGGCGTCGGGGGCGCGAGACTGTGCACGTACAGAGGCTTAAGCCTTATTACGATCCGGTCGTCCTCTCCTCCCCTTGAGTCGCCAGGATGGCTCCTTTTTCTCCGGGGGGGGGGGGGGGGCAGTTGTAGCGAAGAGGATTGGTGAACCCTACGAACGCTCTATCATCATCGGCTCACCGACGAAGAGGAGCTCGCGCTCTTGGTGTCCGACGCTCGGCTGAGACGGTCGCTTCGCTGCTTCGGCAATAAACCGCCTTACACTTTATACTTCTTTATAAATCATTACTTCTGTATGAATTACTGCTTTATAAATCATTAGTTCGTTCCAAACTGGAATATGCTGCATCTGTGTGGGATCCCAGTCAAGAAATGCTCACTCATCAGCTTGAATCCATCCAGAATCGGGCTGCTCGTTTCATTCTTTCTAACTATCATCGCACCTCCAGCGTCACTTCCATGAAAACAACTTTATCATTACCTCTGCTTTCACAACGTAGGAAAATATCTCGCCTCTGCCTGTTCCATAAGGTATATTATGACAATCCGCTTCTTAAGAATAAATTGATAACCCGTTCTTCTTATGTATCCGCCCGCATCGACCATCGTCATAAGTTTGGTATTCCCACATGCCACACCAACCATTTTTTCAATTCATTCATCCCCCGTACGTCAGCAAGTTGGAATCACCTTCCCCGATCTGTCGTCGAGATTGCTGATAACTCTAAGTTCAAGGTTGCTGTAACTAACCTGTTGTTGTCATAATGGTATTATTTTTAGGATTATAGTATTTCCATTCTTGAGTATTTCCTTTTTTGCTCTCCCTTCTTTTTTTTTTTACACGCCTATATCACGTTTTACACGTCTTGACAAATATCGCTGCAACGATGTATTCTTTTGTTTGTAGGCACGTGCTTGAGCTTGGGTGTTATTTCGTTTGCATTGATTCCTTTTTGTAATAGACACTGTTATGCTTTGCATTTATTAATTATCTGTTTTTTGTGTTTTTTAGTTCTCTTACTGCGCATTATTTATTGTTGGTTTCCTTCATTGTATCTATGTAACCCCAAAATTAGTGCTTTTTTTATGTACGTTGTATTCAAATTGTAACCCACTCCCCTCTGTAATACCCTCGGGCCCTGAGGGTACTGAAATATATATATATATATATATATATATATATATATATATATATATATATATATATATATATATATAGTGCCTTACAGGCCTTCAAGAAGGCATCATCGGGAAGGGCGGAGATACACAGCCATAGCAGCAAAAAAAAAATGCATTAGTACAACAACGGGAAATCGAAGCGACGTAAGCACATCAGAAATATTGCTAACGCAAAAATAAAAATCAAGCGCTAAAGAAACACTCGAGGAAAAACGTCCCATTATAGCGGGCACCTCACATGGCATTGATGCGACCACTTGCACACCTACAGAATCCAGTGACAAAAGATTCAGGCATGACATAAAGCAAGTGTGCTGCATGGCACAAGCGGAAAAATGTTCGATTGGTTGGTCACGAAATGCACTGTTTAGATTGGGAGGCCAAGTTGTCTGGAAGAGCGTACCATAAACTCGGATGTAACTAAGGGAATTATGCAGCCGTTGTGGAGTCAAGGATGTTTTTTTCAGGCTTGGTAAGGTAATAACAGACGAACAGCGTGTATGAACCTATGAAACAATAACAGCAGAGCAATGTTACGGCGAGTAGACAGTGGTTTCAAGCAGAGGTCGAGTTTTATTTTGGTTACACTTGACAGGTTACTGTAATTGCTTGTAGTAAAACGGCTTGCTCTATTCTGGATTCCTTCCAGGAGGTCGACGACATATTTTTGATACGGATTCCATATGGGAGAGGCGTGCTCAATTTGTGGCCGGACTATACTTAAATAAGCCAGTTTTCGTAAAGGGGGAGGTGCAGCTCTTAACTTTCGACGCAGAAATCCATAATGATCTGGAAGCGGTAGCTGATACTGAAGTGATGGGTTACGCGTGAGAAGGACGCCTGAGTACTTGTATTCTTTGGCGTGGTCAACTATGTTACTACCGATATGATATGAAAAATGAGAGGTTTTTCTTTTTTTTTTTTTTGCGAGGGCAAGTGCTTTATTTTTCTTCACATGAACACAGGTATCTGGACCGATAGCCAGAAAAGGCTAGTTTCCGGTCCAGTGTGAAGATACAACAGAGAGAGATGAGGTGCATCATTTAACAGCACAGTTTCGGAACAGGCCTTGCTTTATGACACATAAGGAGCAAGGAAATATTCCTAAATAATTGATGCAAGTAAGTTAACGATTGTGGTAATCAAGAAAAAAGTATTTGTTACAGTGCTAAAATTACGTGCGGTTTTAACGTCTAGGGGTGAAATATTCCACATTTTCGTGCCACTTAATTCAATTACCCATTCTCCATGTACATTACAACATTTTGGTAAATTGAGGTTACCTTTCAAAGCATGTCTATTACCGCGAGTTGGAAAAGAAAAGACGCTTCGAGGAATAGGAAAGTTAGGGCGCAATGTATTATTAGGTGCAATTGAGATCTTATGTTTACATAGTGCCTTAACCGATAACACATATTCTGTTTGGAAAATATCATTAAATGTATCTCTGCTGTAGGTTGAAGTGCTAATTATTTTCAGAGCCCTTTTCTGTAGGTTATGTAAAGGTTGTAAGCACGTCATATAAGTCACGCCCCATGATTTCAAACAATAACTAATATGGCTAGGGCAAAACGCATAGTAAAGGGATTTGAGTACTTCACGAGGGAAATATTGTTTTGCTTTAATTGGGGAGTAGCAACCGTATGCGACCTTCTTGCGTACACTATGAATATGGGCTTACCTATGTACATTTTGATCAAATATGACCCCCAGATATTTAAACGAATCAACTTCTTGAATGGGGCTATTATTTAACCTAATATTTATTTGACTGGTGTCAAAGAGTTAACAGTTCTTCGGAAGAAGGAAATCACCTTGCACTTTGAAACGTTCAGGGTCATGAGCCACCTAGCACACCAATCACTGATACGATCAAGATCATTTTGGAGTGCCAAGTGGTCAGCGGCGCAGTGAATCGCACGGTATAGAACGCAGTCATTGGGAAATAATCGCAGACAAGAAGATAGGCTATTGGGCAAGTCGTTGATGAAAATTAAAAATAGTAGTGGTCCTAATACACAGCCGCAGAGGTGACGACAGAAAGTGGAGAGGAGAAGTTGCGAACAACGGTGAACTGCTCGCGATAAGAAAGAAAATTTCGAACCCATGATAACGTTAGCGAGTCAAGTTTGATTGCAGAGAGCTTGGATATGAGTCTACTATGAGCTACGCGATCGAACGCTTTTCGAAAAGTCTAGAAAGAAAGAGTCAATCTGTTTGTGGCAGTTCGTGTCGAAGTGCAGGTCTGGTGTGAATTCTAGCAACTGAGTTTCGCATGAAAAACCCTTTCGGAAACCATGCTGTTTAGCGCAAAAGAAGTTGTTGCGTTCAAGATGACAGTATATGTTAGACGCGATAATGTGTTCTAACATTTTGCAACAAATGCATGTGAGTAATATCGGACGATAGTCTTCGCAGGAAGTCTTGCTGCCTTTCTTATATATGGGTACCACTTTTGCTACCCTCTAGTATCTAGGGAGCATAGCAGTTGCTAGGGATTGCTTGAATATATGAAATAGAATATTGCTCGAAACTGAAACGGCTTTTTTTTTAGGATTTTAGAATTGACTCAATCTATGCCAGAAGATTAAGACACCTTAAGGTCAGTTATGAGATTAACTATACCTTCTAAGGTGATAGTGATGGGGTCCATGTAGTGTAATTCGAAATCAGGCACGAAACGTGTATCTGAACTATATTCACTTGTAAAAACCGCCGCGAAAAACGAATTGAATTCAGTGGGACACTGACTATCAGGAATAGGCATGTTCTTTTTGTCTAGTAAGGATATGTTACTGCACCCATGGTTAGGGTTAATCATTTCTAGAATATCCGTGGAAGACATTTAAGAACTTATTATTTATTTATTTATTTATTTATTTATTATTACCTTCAGGGCCAAAGGCATTAAAGAGGGGAGTGGGTTACAGCAAATGAACATAAAACAATAAAAAACAGTTAGAACGGTCAATTACAAAGGCTTCTCAATTATACAGTTTTAGCTAGGGTTAAATCGTCGTAAGAAATTGGCACACAATTATGAGAGTAAAATGGTAAATACAAAATAAAAAGTGCACTTAGGTTACAAGCATATAGTAGGAAAAATGCTTCGATTATACAATGTTAGTTTAAGACGCTCGAAACCTTTCGTTATCGTGAATGGAATACGACTTCTTCAGGAAGGTGGTTCCATTCTGTGGAAGACCGAAGGAAAAATGACTGCAAAAAAGATTAAGTGTGACATGATTCGAGACCAACCTTATAACGATGGTCGATACGAGGCGATACATACTGTGGCTGAAAAATGAAATCATTGCGGAGTGTTGAATGATGGTATAGCTTGTGAAAAAGAACTAAACGTGCGATTTTGCGACGAGAAGAAAGTAGACAAAGCGAAAGGTTAGCTTTCATGGCAGACACACTTGTTCCTCTTTATATTAACCGCCGGCTTCATGGCCAATCCCCCGTAGTGGGAAAGAGCCAAATATCAAAGAACAAAGAAAGAAACAAAGACACACTTGCAGCTCTATTATAATTACGTAAGATGAAACGAACTGAATTATTTTGAACGAGTTCTATTGAATTAATTAGTTTATCAGTGGCAGGACCCCAAGCAGCGCATGCATATTCTAGTTTCGGACGTATAAGGGTAGTATAAAGAAGCATTTTTAGGGATGAAGGGGCCGCTGAAAAGTTACGGCGCAGGTAACCAAGCGTGCGGTTAGCATTGTTAATTATGGAGTAGGTATGAACATTCCAAGATAAGTTAGCAGAGATATGTACACCTAGATATTTGTAAGAGTTAACCACTTCCAAGGGAACATTATTTAGATAATATGAATGCATGATGTCGGTTCTTCAGGATACATGCATCACTTTACATTTGCCAACGTTTAGTTCCATTAACCAATTTTTACACCAATTAGCTACAGTAGTTAGATCCGACTGCAGGTGGTTAGGATCTTCTGCATTAGTTATTTCACGAAAGATAACACAATAATCAGCGTGAATGTTAGATGATAGAGAGGAAGGAGGGTCGTTAATATAAGTGAGAAATAAAAGAGGTCCGAGCACTGAACCTTGCGGTACACCGGAAGTTACGCTTCAAAGTGGTGAGTTATGGCCGTGTGCGGTAACAAATTGAGTGGATTAGATAGGAAGCATTCAATCCACTTCAGGATGTTTGTGTCAATGTTCAGCTGTCTTAGTTTATAGAGTAAAAGTTTATGACAGACCTTATCAAAAGCTTTCGCGAAGTCTAAAAAATGCAATCTACAAATGATGAACGATCGAGAATACGATGTAATTTATGCGTAAATATTGCAAGCTGAGTTTCACATGAAAATGTTTTTCTAAAGCCATGATGAACTGGTGTGAAAAATGCATTTGATTCAAGAAAGTTCACATGTTTGAAAATTATATGTTCGAGCAACTTACAGCAAGTACTTGAGAGTGAGATGGGGCGATAATTGGCTGGTAGATTTTTGTTACCTGAATTATGCAGTGAAACCACCTTCCCAATTTTCCATTGACTAGGTTGAGCAGACGTATCCAGTGATTGCTGAAAAAGTTTGGTTAAGATAATAGAACTAAGGGCGTTTGTATTTTTTAGAAATTTAGCGTTAATGGAGTCGTAACCAGGCGATGACATGGGTTACTAGCTGTGACAATAAAAAAACTGAGCACAAGTCCAGAAACTTCTCGTAGATCACTCGAAAAATATTTGCCTTTTGCAATTGATAAAGCTGAACAGTATTCTTTTAAATAGGTCTTGTATTTCTCCGAGGCCAATGATGTTTGCATGCGCTTAACGTTCCCATAAAGGCAAATATATATATATATATATATATATATATATATATATATATATATATATATACGCGCACGTGTCGGTTCAGCAGGATCATCCACATGGCAGCTTCGCCACGTGTCTTTGTTTTCTTGTGATTTTATTTCGTTTGCAGGGCATACCATTGCACGTGTGTAAGTGCATGAGTGTGAACTATTTTTGGTTTTGTTTTATTCATAGATGCTGACCATTATCAGTACCGATTCTGATAGCCACAGCGTATAAATATCAGACACTGCTTGTAACACGGTTTTCCGACGAAGGCCGGTCCCGCGGCCGAAACGTCAAAAATATACTGCTTCTTCACCACGTCTGACTTTTTCTTCGTATTCGCAACCAAGCCCAGGGAACCTTTCTTCAGCGTATGCAACAATGGGCTCAGGAAAGACTTTGGTGAAGAACGTCGTCTGGAAGTTCCCCACTCCCACAGCAACAACTGTGGCCCTTGGAGACTCGCAAATCAAGCATATTCACGAACATTTTGACCCGCAGCAAGAAGGCACACCGGCGTTTGTATGCCAGTCCGGAGCCACGATCTGCGACATCCGTGCACTGTTGGACTTTGTACCACTGACCACCAAGACTCTCATATTGCACGTGGGAACGAACGACCTCACCTCAAGCACAGGCCGCACAGCATTCGAGAAGTACCGAAGCCTGTTTGACTTCCTCAAGAAGGAACGACCGGAGATCAACCGCATCTACGCCAGTCTAATTTTACCGAGATCAGGAAACCGACGCCGTGGAAACCGCAACAGAGCGCAAGTCTACCACTGCAATATACAGGCGTGCCACTTCAATAGCCTCCTGCGAGAATTCTGCCGCTGGTCAAGGCTGGTTTTCTACCTTGACCATGGACTTGAATGGCTGCCTTCAAACCGCATCCTAGCAGCAGACGGCCTGCACCCAAGCTTCGAGGGCGTTGCCATTCTTGCCAGCCACATCCGACAGCTCTGCATCAAACAGAGGTCTGCTGCATCCTCGTCGTGGCGCGACTACGTCAACGACCAGCCTTCCGCCCCTCCAACTGGACCATCAACAGTGACCACTCCCCAACCCTTGACACCTTCGTCCTCAACCACAGCATCGAGAGCCAGCCCCCGTAAGAACCAGAGCCCACCGAAGGCAGCAACGTAACAGGCAGCATGCCGGCACACGCCTTTCTGCACAAGACCGTTCAACCAACCAGACTTCTTTACCACCGACACGTCCAGCTACAGCAACTGCGGAGCAACGCTACCCTCTGCGCAACAAGTCAAGAGGACCGCTTCGAACCACGCATCAAAAAGACTGACTACTTGGTAATGTGAACTCTACGCTATCTAGGGATTTCCTTAGAATTAGCAGAATTTTGACTTGGGCTAGTTGGTTCATACTCTTCAAATTGCAGCGCGACCAAGACGAAGACAGGAGACACATGAATTACACAGACGAGCGCCGACTTACAACTAGATTTATTTGCACTTCACCAGTCCTTTTTATGCAAATTCTTGCCACATCACGCCAAGCAGTCCAACAAAACACATACGCACAAAAACCAAAGATATGTAAAGCATACAGGCAAGATAAAACCTGCGCCTATGCACTCCCTCAAGGTACACACTTCAGGCATGACAAAGCGGTTCAACTCTGGGGAAAACTTTTTTTTTCTTTTTTCAACGCAAGCCTTCAGAAGGCAATCAGCCAAGAAAACAGCAACAAAATCCTAAAGATAACACAAGTCGAAGATGAAACCGATGGCCAACAAGAGCCTTCCGTGTTTATTGTTGGCCATCGGTTTCATCTTCGACTTGTGTTATCTTTAGGATTTTGTTGCTGTTTTCTTGGCTGATTGCCTTCTGAAGGCTTGCGTTGAAAAAAGAAAAAAAAGTTTTCCCCAGAGTTGAACCGCTTTGTCATGCCTGAATGTGTACCTTGAGGGAGTGCATAGGCGCAGGTTTTATCTTGCCTGTATGCTTTACATATCTTTGGTTTTTGTGCGTATGTGTTTTGTTGGACTGCTTGGCGTGATGTGGCAAGAATTTGCATAAAAAAGACTGGTGAAGTGCAAATAAATCTAGTTGTAAGTCGGCGCTCGTCTGTGTAATTCATGTGTCTCCTGTCTTCGTCTTGGTCGCGCTGCAATTTGAAGAGCTTAGAATTAGGAAAGTGGTAGAGAAACGCATCCGTTCTGAGCTGCATGCCACCTCTCTTAAAGCATACGCGGATGCGTCTACTGTGCCAAGAGGTCTTAGGATTTTCATGCAGCCCGCAATCTCTGAAATGTCCACTCATAATAAGGATAGATGGGAAGCAGTTCTCAACAGAGCATCACTCGAGCTTATTTGCATTGTCTTTGACCATTACAACTCACGAGTAAAATCCTTGAAAAACCAAGAAAAACAATTAATCGCCTCTTGCATGCCCAAAGAAGGAGAGTTAGCCTTGTTAAACGAGTACGAAAAGGAAAAGACTGCAGAAGTTACAAAGATAAAACTTAAAAAATTTCAACGTGATAATGTTACTCCACCCATAGCGCTCTTGCATGACTGCTCCATTGTCGCATCGAAAACTGATACTGTAAATGAAACGCGCACGCCAAGCTCGGCTGGCATTGTCAATCTATCCCGCGTTAATCTTTATAATGCTGAAATCAGTCTACTGTCGCGCGGCCTCAACTTTTGTCCCTCATCAGGAGGATACGATGAATTCACCCTTGTAAAAGACCTTCATAATTTCGCACGCAACCTCAGACTTCGGGAGTATTTCCATGACCGTCCCGCCGCCGTTGAAAAAGAAAGAGCATTACCCTCGTTCAAACAGTGGACCCCTCCTGCCCAACGCGATAAATATCTGGACATGTACATTAAAGCGGTGCAGCACGACATCTTAGAAGCATATAAAGATAAAGTGCCCTTCCGGCAAAACTTGTCATCTGATGAATCCGAAGCACTGAAAAAACTGGCGACGTCTTCCGAAATTGTTATAAAGCCGGCAGACAAAGGGGGTGCCATAGTTATTATGAACACATCCGACTACATTCGTGAGGGCCTGAGACAACTAGATGACGACTCGTTTTATAAACGCCTTGATAAGGATCCTACACCCCAATACAAACTGGAAATTACTGACACCCTAGACAGCCTCTTGAAAGATGGCAAAATTACCGATAAGGTGCGACAGTCGCTGATTCCTCTCAATCCAGTTGCCGGCAGGTTTTACTTACTTCCGAAAATACATAAGCAAAACAACCCAGGGCGCCCCATTGTCTCCGGCGTTGGAACGGTCACTGAAAAGCTCTCTTGTTATGTGGACTCCCTCATTACCAGCATTCCCGCCAAGTTCTCTTCCTTCATAAAGGATACCACCCACTTCCTTGCTGATATCAAGAACCTTGATATCCCGCCTGGCTCACTTCTTGTTACGCTAGATGTAGCTTCGCTGTATACGAATATACCGCAGGCCGATGGTGTTCAGTCCGCAATGAACGCCTATGATGAACACTGCCTTCATAGACCGGTTGACAGCTGTACTTTAGGAATTCTTTTGAAGCTTATTCTGGAAATGAACAACTTCGAATTTGATGAAACCCACTACGTTCAGGTTAGCGGAACCTCAATGGGTACCAAAATTGGGCCTAATTATGCCAATATTTTTATGGGCTGCCTTGAAACACAATTCCTTGAAGGTCGACCTTTTAAGCCCTTCTTTTACAGGCGTTTTATTGACGATATTTTTATAATCTGGCACCATGGTGAGGAAGAACTCCTTGCGTTTATTGCAGATTTTAGTAATTTTCATCCAACAATCTCATTTGCACACGCGTACTCAGGTTCAACTATTAATTTTCTTGATGTGACAGTGTCACTTGACAGTCACAAACTAACTACTTGCCTTTACAGGAAGCCTACTGACAGTCAACAGTACCTTCATTTTAACAGTAGCCATGTAAAACACTGTAAAACTAGCATCCCGTATAGTCAAGCCATTCGCTTTAAAAGGATATGCTCCGAGAGATCGGTGTTTCATAATAATTGTGCAGAACTTCGACGTGTCCTCACAAAGCAAAAATATCCAGAAAAACTTATCGATGGTGCCGTGAAACGAGCAGACGCACTTGACCGCGAATCGCTACTTTGCGCAACGAAACAACGTATCTCGAAAGAGCAAACTAATTTAGTTTTAACCTACTCAGCCTCTCTCCCAAACGTAACAGGTATTCTAATAGGCATCATAACATTCTGAAGCAAAGTGAGCGCTTAAAGGACATCTTTCCGGAACCACCGCGAGCTGTATTCCGACGCGCTAAAATCTTGCGGGATCTTTTAACTTCTTCCAGAATCACCCGTCCTCTCTTTTCCGGCTGTGCACCATGCAATTAATCTCGTTGTAAAATTTGGCCCCAGATGACAACGTCATCGGTAGCGGCTAGCACTGCTTCCAACTACTGTATCAAAATTAAAGGTAACTTTACCTGTGACACTGCAAATGTAGTTTACCTTCTTGAATATGTTCCACATGCCGCCTTCAATATATAGGTCAAACTTCGACGTCTTTTAGACTACGTTTTAACAATCACAAGGCGCACAGTGTCACCTTACCAAACCTGCCGCTGTCCAAACATGTAAAAATTCCAGGTCACTCATTTCGATCGCATTACGACCGCGAAATAAGAGAATCATTTTTAATTCATAAGTTTAAGGTAGTTTCGTCAGGCATAAACCAAAGTGTAGGAAAGTTTACTTATCTATCATGATGACAGCATTTCTGTTAAGAACTTCTTGACATCCGGGGGAACATAGCTGGTATCCTTACTAATCCGTTTATTCAAATTTCCCATACGTCACGAAGCAAAATCCCTACATCATGTGCACTTTATTTCATGCGACTGTGCTTCATTTCACTTTCGCCCGGTTTTGTCTCATTCAGTGTGTTTGTATAATGAGCAAGGCATTATCTATAACTAGGTTTCTTCACGTGCCCTTGTATTATTATTATTTTCGATGATTTGTAATGCATGGTTACGCGCACGTGTCGGGTCAGCAGTATCATCCACGTGGCAGCTTCGCCATGTGTCTTTGTTTTCTTGTGATTTTATTTCGTTTGCAGGGCATACCATTGCACGTGTGTAAGTCCATGAGTGTGAACTATTTTTGTTTTGTTGTATTCATAGATGCTGACCATTATCAGTACCGATTCTGATAGCCACAGCGTATAAATATCAGACACTGCTTGTAACACGGTTTTCCGACGAAGGCCGGTCCCGCGGCCGAAACGTCAAAAATATACTGCTTCTTCACCACGTCTGACTTTTTCTTCGTATTCGCAACCAAGCCCAGGGAAACTTTCTTCAGTATATATATATATATATATATATATATATATATATATATATATATATATATATATATATATATATATATATATATATGCTTTTCAGCAGCTTTCGACACAATAATCTTTTCTAAGCTGCGTAAGCGATATAACATACGTGGAATGCCAAACGACCTCCGGGAGTCGTACCTTGCCGAAAGAACTCAATATGTTAATGAAAGCCATAACAAGTCATCCTTACAGTCAATACTCGCTGGAGCATCTCAAGGAAGCATTTTAGGACCGCCACTTCACCAGTTAAGTCAATGACATCGTATGCTCGAACGAGGACGCCAGGTTTATCTCTGATGCCGATGACACATCCGTTTTTATTACGTGTAAGTCGAGGGCTGGTATTGATTGCAACACCAACTTTGCACTTGACAAAATAAAGAAATGAGCTGATGGCAACAGTGTAAATTAAACTCAAGCAGAACTAAAGTTGTTTTATGTGCACCTAAAGGCATAACCATTGCAACGTTGCGTAATACAAGTGTGGGAAATGAGAAAATAGAAGTTATCGAGGGACGTTAAGATCCAGGGTGTCTATTTTGCAAGGGACCTAAACTGGAACAAACATGCAGAGTACCTCCGTTCTAAAGGTTCCTCGGCAGTTGATATTATTAATAGGCCAAAGAACATAACACCTGAATAAGTTGAAATTTTACTCAACAGGTCATTAGTACTTCCCTTGCTTCCATATAGCCATCTTGTACGGGGTGCAACATGTGTTACTAATATGACTAGAATGCATCGGTTACAAAAAAAGAAAAAGAAAGGCTATAAGATGTATTGCAAGTGTACCGTATCATGAGCACACTAAGGAATTCTTTGAATAGCACAATATTTCTCTCGTATATTAGCTGTCTAAATATACATTACTGCTGTGTTACAAGTCGTCCATCAAAAATAATATATACACAGCTGAACTTGCAAACGTACATCAGAACAGGAGTACACCATACACAAGTAACAAGGAATTATGGCATGTAGCAACGCCAGGAGCTAACCATTATAGAGAATCGTTGACATATACCCTACTGCATTTATTAAATAAGTTGAATCAACAATCGTTTGGTGCATTTACTTTTTGTAAGAACGAAATGAGACTTTTTTTTATCAACAATGGGTATTGACATATATAAGATATTTTATACGATGTCATAGCTACACATAGTTTATTGATATTATGTTTGCAGTTAAAGAATCTTGTTTCATTTTTGCTCTAATTCTTTTCTGTGTGTTTGTCTTTACTGTATCGCTGTGTTAAGACAAAATTGGCATTTTCTGTGATACGTGCAATGTACCAGTGTTGTATCTTATGTATACTGTGCCATGCCACGGTGGCAGTTGTCAGCCTGCCCTATTTCCCTCATGTCCTTGTGCGTACATCTTTGCATACCAAATAACAACAATAATAAATTAGGGTGGCCGCTGTCAACCCGCGCTTTTAATGCCGCCCTTCGAAGGAAAACAAAGCTTCATTCGGTGAGGGCAACGGCACAGCTTGATAAGTTTCGTGGGCGCCTTTAAGAGAAGCATTCCCAGCCAAGCTGTGCATAAGCAACGTACGCCACAATATGGTTGCACATTCACCGCCAAGAAGCTTCGGTCGTAATGGTGCCGTCTGCAGTGCACCCGCAAGGATTGTACGAGTGTTCACCTGAGAGTCCTCTGAGAAGAATTCGCTCAACTTCTCTTCGGGGGAGAAGGGAGGACCACCTTTTGCGACGTTACCAAACCAACTAGCTCCAAGTTAGGGCAAAAACCGGTGAATGCGACACTAGGGATGGAAAGTAGCACCTCGCGCTGTGGCCACCAGTCTGCCGCTGTGGTTTTGCTATGTCAGGCGACTGTTTCCTCCCAGGGGAGGACACAGCAACGTTTGTTGACGGGCGAGTTGGTGAGGGACGTAAAACGAAAAGAACACTCGTCGCGAGAGCGTACAAGTTTACGCAACAATATTTTGGCACAGGTGGAGAGATTGTGCTGTTTCGTAACCCATATTAAGGAACAACACCGCGTCACAGCTGTGTACAACAGTGACAAGCAACGACGAAGCACCTTGACGTTTCACGCAAGCGGTGCCCAGCCCTTACCGAAGAGGTCACTTGCCTGCGGCCATCCATTCATCTCGCTACATCGGCAGTCGTAGTTGCCAGACTCCTACTCGTAACACTTGCCTGAATGCAAAACGCATAGGCGAATTCCTCGCTCATTGTGATCGGCCCTTTCGCTAAACGCGCTCAATGCTGACAAATCGCGATATTGTCGCCGGCGGCAATCAAATGCATTCTCGTTTCTTCAAGAATAAGATCGCCCTCATTGTTGTCATTCTGAGACCTAAATTGAGTGCCACGAAAGCAAAATAGCGACCACTCGTGCATTGCTTCAATCCGTGATGGTGTTTCATTTTCTCCTAACATTTCAACTTTCCCCACCGACAAATTGTATAAGGCCGCCAGTATTCGTTCTGCCTCGGAATGAGTCGGCAGATCGCAAGCGCCTGACAAAGATGATGAAAACAAGCGTGCGACGCACGTTTAAACAGTCGAGTTGTGCCATTCAGAGTCGTGACGCGACATCATCTCTCGCCTCGTTTCCGGGCCGCCTACTTCCGTGAAGCGCTTCCTGACCTCGGCGGCATCCCGCACACGTTCCCTGTACACGGCCGCTTTTCTTTTGTTTACAGCTGCTTGGGCGAGTTAGTTTTCCACGACGTTTCCTTGACACCCAGAGTGAAGGAGAAAGGGTCCTGTACTTGGCTATTTTGGGTCGTCTTTCCGTGAGCTCAGATGTGGAATCAAGCCAACGAAGGGACAATCTCTTAGCGGAATGTAGCCGTCGTGTGCAGATGCTCGAGCATTAGTCTCACGGAGCGCGATTCTTTGTTTCATACTGAACGAACCGCCTACTTGTACCAGCGACCAAGCGTAACAAACAGCAGGTACTCCCTTTCTGAACGCGTCACGTGAGCTCCACTTTCACACGCTGCACCGTGTCACAATCCTGTTGTGCAACCTTGACAACTGTTCTCCACATAAAATCGCGCTTTCTTTTTTTCTCAGCTGCTATATGCTATAAGTTATTCCAAATATGAAATGTGCCTTCTGCTGCGTACACTTCGAAGCAGACTGTCACGAAAGCACGCTTCCCTTCAAGCGTATTCGCTCTGCCAGTAGCAGTACTTAATCGCAATAGCAATGCGGATCATGTTCAGGAGGTCAGCAGCTCCCCAAAATGGGGCCCACCAGGAGCGCTATAATATACCCCGTGAAAAATAATATACCCCGTAAAATAATATACCCCGTAAACAGACATCTGGGGTTCTTTTAAAGATGTAATTAAAAACACAACGTTCACATTATAAGACACACGCTACATATGCTGGGAAGTAAGTTGACAATATGGAACTAACAAAATGAAGTTGCAGAAAAGCTGAAATTTAATACGTACACCACCACTGTGATTTTGAGCAGAGTGCCGCAATTCTGCCGCATCTAGGCGGAGTGGTATGAAATAGAAAATGCGATTGCACGTATGCTAGCCCTTACAAATTACTCCGCAGTCTTCATGTCCACTTGGTCCACATTGAGGCTGCGGTCTTTGCAAACGAAAACAACTGAAATGACGGACTGCGTTCGAGTGGCGTAAGTGCTATATGTCTTTATAGCAAAATCGTCAATTACTGACACTCTAGTAGTCCGCCTAGAGGGTTATGTTGTGCTCGCGAAGACTGACGCCAGCTGCAGTAAGGTTATGCACGGCGCGATACTGCAGTATTTGTATGTGCGAATGATGTGTGCTTAATAGCTCGACACAGCAGCGCATGCACATTCGCTTGACGCACGTAGACATGTCAAGCAGAAGGACGACAAGTTGCGACGCCAATCATGCGAGCAAGCAACCACCACTCACCGGCCGCTTGCTGGGGCGCCGCTGCTAGGCATCCAAGAAGGAGCGCGGCAGTAATCCAGGCCATGGTGTATTATCCCCACACTCACACCACACCACACACACACACGCGCACGCTGCCGTCCCGACGATGGTGGTGCGGCGGCTGTAGGCAGCGGCGGAGGCCAGCTTGCAAGTGAAACTGGTCTCCGCTCGAAAGCGAAACGTCGCCGCCGTGGAAAGGGTGGCCGCAAATCAGAGCACGCCGAGGAGGTCCCCCCCCCCTCTCCTGCCGCGTGTCAACACTGCTAACGGGGCCGGCCTTGCCGTGACTTCGGTGGCCAGTTACGTGTGCTGGCCACCATTCCTGCTTCTCTGACGCACATTTCGCCTGCATCCATCAAGTCTTCGGGCTGGTTCTTTTTGGAGACCACCGCCAGTTTTATAAGTCACCGTTTAAAGGAGTTGTGTAGTTCGGATCAGTGACCGGCTTTGTCTTTTTTGCTCCATTTACGCCTCAGGAGCAGAGCACCATTTTCACCCGTCGTCACCGCGTACCAGCGTCTGTGGCGAGCCAGAAGGCCGCCAAACCAAGTGTGGCGACGACGGCCTCCTCCTTCACGACTCTCGTGCGCCAGACCTTAGCGCAGCTCAGGTCGCACAAAAATCCACACCAGCTCGGGCTGTTTGTCGAGCCACGCACGCAAGCCCACCGCCATGCATTCTCGGGCAGTAACTAGTCGCTTTTTCAGTAACTTATAACTGTAAGTAGTTACTTTTAATTGAAAGGAACTTGTGACGGTAACACTGTTACTTTTTACACAGTAACTGTAACTGGAAATACAGTTACAGTTACTTTCTCTTAAAAAAATATCCAGCAGCAACATTACTTAAGAACAGGGCTCGGCATTGTCGCGATACAAGAGTATCGCGATGTTTCTCGTAACTATTTAGGACTATCTGTATCTCTGTATCTAGATAAATTTGCAAGATATATTTGTATCTCACTACTGGAATCCTTTTACGATATATAGCTTGTATCGCGATGCTGTGTAGGACACGGACATCTCTTGGCTTTCCTTTTATTTTTCTTTCATATGTTGATTTTATTTTATGGGTGGGAATGGGCTGACGTGTTTCCGGGGCGAAACTGAAGACATTTTTTTCGAGGAAGGTAAGCAAAGCACCGCAGTTCGGCAACAAAAAAGGGCGGCGAAGGGTTCTTCTGAACCTCGCCCCCGTCACGGCAGTATGGTCGGCCTAAGTGACGAAAGTCACTGTTGTTCTGATACCGGTGCAGCATCCTTAATTTCTTTCGCGTGGCCAGGAATTTCTTCATGACCACCCGCACTGAAACCGCCTAGAAACAGACGCTTTGCAATGCCTCGCGCACGTTCTCAAAGCGGCGGTACACTTCCCAAAGTGCCGGCAGCCATGTGGCTCGAAGGGGCCTATGTCCTCTTTGTCGCGTCTCAGGATGAGCTCCCATTTCATTCACGAGCGTGTAGCAGTCCTTTGTGGCACTAGGCTGTCCCCGCGTATTTTATAAATAAGGTCCCGACAATCAATAAAAGAGTTGTTACAGAAAATGAGGCGTACGGAAGGAGTGCTGGTGTTGGACTTTTTTGTAAGCCCGATTCCGTTCATTCTATCTGGCGCTTTGCTAAGAGCGACTTCGACTAACCGTGCGCCTACATATGTTTCCGCTTAAAGAACTACATAATTTCGTTTGCGGTGTACTAATATTGTACAGTAAGGGAAAAGTAACGATGTTACCTTTTAGCAGTAACTGTAACAAGTTACTTTTGGAAGCTGAGTATTTGTAACTGTGGCGTAGTTACTTTTCTGGCTGAGGTAACTATAACTGCAACACCCTTACTTTTGATTGGTAACGTGCCCATGAATGCCTTCATGGCACAAGTACGTAAAATTTTTTCCCAGTAAAATGCGTCAGAAAAGTCGTAAACACGGCTTAACCAGCACGCACACAGATTATAGCTCGGACTGTAATTTGAATGTATGAGAAATCGCAACGAAAAGCGCTATTTCCGAGACAGCAGCCCTTCCTGGTGTCTGTCTTTTTTGGCACCAAAAGCTGGCCCTTACGAGATGTCTCACCATCTAGCCCATCGTGAAGCACCTGTAAAATATCTAACGAGGAGGTGATGCCAAGTGGGCTCAATGACGCTACACAACGTTCACTCGGAAAGGGGAAGCTGAGGGGGCAAATGCGGGGGTCTCCAAAAATATCGACCTCCGAGTATTTTTTTCTCCGCGTTCTAACACCCTGAACACGGAAACCGACAAGAAATTTGAAACTGCTCAACCAAAAAAAAAAAAAAAAGCGCCAATTCCAAAGCGCTACGAGCTACCCTCCCACACGAAACCGGTTTGGTGCGAAACCAGTTCGGATCAGTGATTGGTGGAGCACCGTCTTGACGTCAGTACAGGGACAGTTTTCGATGGTGCACTGCGGCTGTCTCCGCGATGCTCTTGCAGAGGCACTGTGAAGAGCCAGCCCTGCAGAGCATAGAAGTAGTACGCTTGTGCAGAGCAAGGAGGAACGGCGCGGACTTACCAGTGTTGTACGGAACGCCGTTCCAAGGAACGGCGTTCCTGGAACTAGTTCCTTTTTGGAGGAACGAAGGAACGCCATCGTTACTTTAAAGGTTGGTGGAACTGTAACGGTAACGCGTTACATTTCAAAGTAACGGCAGAGGGAAAGACGTTCCTTTTGTAAACGTTCCACAGGCGTTCCGCATGCAAAGCGGATAGGCCGGGCTGCAACCGCCGAGGCCGAGCCTCGAGTCCCCGCTTCCCTGTTAGAAGTCTCCTTCACTCAAAAGAAAACCACATGCAAAACGCCATTCCTTTACTCTTCCTCCTCGAGGCTTCGACGAGGGCGAAGCTTCTCTTTCGCCAGTGTAGGCACACCACATGTGGATTTCATTACTCCCTTACGGTGGCCGCACCCTGTGCATGGCTGGACGAAAAGCTTCCGGCTGCCTACGGCAACGCAGGCCGAACCGCAGGCCAGCCGCGAAATTCCTTTCGTCCCTTCAGATCCCGCCGCCAAGGCTCCCTTCGAACTAAGATAGTGTCAACGCACGCTTTGCTCAGTGCATAAGTTCTGAGAATGTGGTAACGGCTCACACGTGTGGGCCTCGGCGTCAATGGTATTTTTTACGCAGAAGACCGCTCGGCAAAGCAGAAGAGCTGCGGCAAATGTTACACTACGGAGGCTATAATTGCACCCTGTTGTGAAATCAAGATAACGTGTCGCCCCGCCACGGTAGTCTAGTGGTTATGATACTCGGCTGCTGATCCGAAGGTCGCGGATCCGGCTGCGGCGGCTGCGTTTCGATGGAGGCGAAATGTTGAGGCGCGTATGCTAGCTGTGCGATGTCAGTTCACGTTAAGTCAAGTCAAGTCAAGTCAAGTTTATTTCCAACACATCAAGTCGGAGGTCCTTAGGCGAAAAGATGTCACAGACATCTTGAGAGTGCCCAAAGACCCGTACAAGAACGGCAGGCAGTTGAAGATGTCGCGTAATTCACTGTGCATGCATAGGCCAAAATAAGAGCTGGTTTCTTTTTCCTTTTAGTTAACAAAAACACATGGATTGTACATGGGTTACATAAATCTTATATGCACATGCGCAAGAACAACAGTTTTAATACAAAATAATAGAAAGTAAGAACATGTTGAAATACAGATAGTACCGTTTGAGCAGATGCTATATGTTGAGCAACAGACTTCGCACATGTTTCTTTAACTTACGTGCAGGCAGTTCGAAGTCGATACTAGTTGAAAATTTGTTCAAAATTGTAGGTATCTGACATTTTAGAAGGCATTTACCGTAACGTGTGCGAGAAGGGGGAACTGGATTGGATTGATTTCGGAGAGGGTATCGGCGGGAGCTGTCAACCGAATGTTGATGAAGTTTGTTTTTCTGAGTATAAAGTATTATTTTATATGTGTAAAGGTCACTTGCTCTAGTGAGATCATGGTTCAAAAAGAGCTGGCGAGTACGTAATTCGCTAGGAAGTCCATAAAAATTTTCAAATATTCTAAGAACTTCTTTCTGTAATACCTATAGTTTGTTTAGGTTCTGAGCAGACGTATTTGCCCATACCAGCGCACAGTAGGACAACCGAGAATAGAAATGGGCGTAGTATATACCCTTTTTTAGCCATAAAGGTACAAGGTCCGATAGCTTATACATGCAGCCTACAGTTTTGCCTAATTCAGGGGCAAGTTTTGTTACATGGGTGTTCCACGACATGTTTTCCTCGAACCATACTCCTAGAAAGTTTTGTGTTTTAACACACTCTAGCGTGGTGTCCTGGAAGGAGAATTCCAGTGTAGTTCATGGCTTATTAGTAGGCCTAAATATAACGTACTTTGTTTTACTTGCGTTAAGGCAAGCTTGTTTTCATGGAGCCAGAATTCGAGATGTCTTAAATAATTAGTTACCCCTTACGGAAATATCATATATGGGCCAGATATGTTTTGTATATGGCCAGATATGGACATATAAGCGCTCATATCAGGCGATATACTGCCATATAAGGTTCAGTATAAGGTCATATACAGCCAGATATAAACGTATATGACGTTTTATATGCCATATTTGGCAGCTATATACTGCCATATATGGCTTTATATTGCGCCTTATATGACATATACGGTAGCAGGATACTTCCATATACGGCGTCCGTGGCCCATATATGGCTTTATATACTCGGTATAAAGAGTATGCATCAAAAGTCACATAATGCAAATTAACAGTCATATACATAGGTGTATTATATTATTTATGTGTCGACATCCAATTAAGGAGCAGTTCCTCACAATATATATATATATATATATATATATATATATATATATATATATATATATATATATATCAAATTTCTCGCTTCATGGTGACTGATAATATATCACGCGAAGCGAAACAATAAATACTCTGTAATGTTATTTATATATACACAGATAATTGATGGAACCACACATCTAGTCCCATCCAGCAATTAGTAATTACAAAAGAAATGAATGCAAAAAGTAAACACTAAGGGTAAATGGTAAAAGAGAGTAAGGGAGGGTTGGCGGTGAGTTCTGCTTTGTCATGGCATCGTAATTTCATTTAATACGCGATTTACCTACAGAGGGAGCTAATTATTATCTGCATTAAAACGATGTATCAGGCTGAGCTATTATTGTTTCATCGATGTTGCAGTTGCAAAAGCCAAAAGCAATTGTATGTACGTGCGCATTATAGTGGTGCATTAATGCAAAACTTGTGCCAGCTGTACCACAATAAGCGCCGAGATTGCATGTTCCCTGTAAGTTATAGCTAAACGAATGATTGCTGGAATGTGTCAGGAACGTTCTTTACTTTTATGTTTATTTTCTTTACCTCGTCTTGTCCGAGTGCGGCGCGAAAGAGGGCTGTCGCTTCTACTCTTTCTACAGCTGACCGAACATTGCTCAAAAGAATGCCAAAGACGAGCCAAAAAATAAATGACAAAAAAGAGCCCCCCTCTGTCGACCCCCCAACACCCCCCCCCCCGCCCTCGGGTTCTTTTCTCCCGCAAAGAGCCACGCTTTTTTTTTCTCGGAACAGTGCGCAGGACCTTTGGAGACGGCCCCTCGCTTTTTCCACGTGCACGTGGAACAGATTTCATGCATCAGGTGAAGCGCTGCCAAAGCTAGCTCTCGTGTTTACGCTGTGTACTTTCGCGTCCAAAAAGTAGTCCATTGCTTGTAGTAAGCAAGCAAATACACATGTCTCACTGGCAGCCTTAAATCATAACACATTTCTCATCATTTTGACAAAATGCGCCCGTATTTTCGGGGAAACAATCGAAATATGCGAGTTTCTGCATTGCGTTTGCCCTTTACTCTCGGAACGATACACCTCTCTCTTTCTTTTTCTTACGGACTACATTTGCGTAGCCGTCACATCTGGAGCCATTTTCTCCACGAAGGTTTTGTTGTGTGTGGGCTGCATGGCTGTGCTTTCCGAAAAAGGTGGTGCTGTGGTACTGAGTGCAGTGAGTGGCATGTTTCGATCGTGTCGCAAATAAGTGGACAACCTTCGATGTTCTAAAATGACCTGCGTCGGGAGTGACGGAAGAGCACATTCCTAACGAAGTGGGGCCACAAGTGCAAGTTTGGTGGCAGTACAAAGGCTTCTTTCATGCCAGGCTGATTGCTACAAGGTAAGCTTTGATGCTTGTTACTAAAATTCTAATACGGTGTGTCAGTTCAGAAGCACGTGAATTGGACAATTTTATAGCTGCTAAGCGCTTTGTTTTCGCCATCGGATATCGGATAAACGGCTAATTTCGAAAAGCTAGCGTGTTTCTTTTCTATATTTTAAGTAGCGCCTTAGCCATTGCTTCTGCTTCCAACCCTTTAGCGGCGTTGTAAAAAGACGCCAAATGCAGTATTTTCTTCTTGTGGCGAGATCGAAGGTCACCCAACAGATGTACCGTGCTTAGACACGCTATCATTTTCTGATTTTTCCTTACGAATGCCTTAGACAAGTTGCTGCTGAAATTCTGTTCGTTTTACCGGTGCCCTTCCTCCGCCCTTTCACTAGTGAAATTCTCATTATTGTACCTTATTCGCGGAATCTGGCGCCAGTGAAGCCGTGAGGCTGGAAATGCATGCTGCTTCAGAAGCAGCTGAAAGTGCCATATTGAGCATAAAAATGGCGTGGCCGCATTTTAGATGTTATCTGCATTTATTTTATTTATTTACCAAACAGAGCACTCCACACGCTATTTCGGAGAGGTTACAGTACACTCAGTCGTCCCTATACATCAAAGGTCAGTTGCTTTATTGCAATAATGTACAAACATGTTTGCTGATTCAGCTATCAATGACAGTGCTTTATGTGCATACATTTGATGCCATTTCGGAGAACCGGCCTCACGTGATTAACAAGCTAATCACGTCGTTGAGAAAAACAGTGTTTTTTTTTTCCTGCGCGACAGCTGTAGCTTAAATGCCATGAATTGATTTTGACAAAACAGGGACAAGCATCTCCCTTCCCTTCTCCTCAAAGTGCAAGGAAGTAAACTGAAATAATAATTGAGCAACTGCTTGTAAGGTGCTTTGCATATCGACCAGCACATTGCGTAGTCATCCACGGTCATGCAGGATGGTTTAACGATACGGGCGTGTGCCGTGTTTTATGATTGTTGATCTTGGCGCCTCAGTGAATGCATGCATGTATACATATAAAATATTGTGTCATTGCATCATCAGCTGCACATATTTTGGAGCTATTTATCGGCCCTGATAATGTAAGCATTACTTTCATGCTGCAATTGTGTTTTGCCATTTACAGCTCGCACAAAAGACTTCCCTACGAGGTGCCAGTTCGAGTGCATTGGAAAACTTAATTTTAATATTATCCCTGGGAGCAAAGCTCAGCGACTTGAGAAGCAAAAAGACAAAAGACAACTCCGAAGAATGAAAAAGAAAGTTGGAAAATAAAATACACAATTGAAAGTTCTATCTTGCATTTGTGTTCTGCTTTTGTTTACATATGTATTCAGCTCTCACACATGGCTACAGTGTCAAGCAGATATGGCCATATAAGGCGCCATATACGGATATATTAAAAATTGGGTAATCAAAAGAAGAGGCGTGCAGGACACGGACACAAGAAGAGCAGTGAACACCACGAACGCCGACTAACAACTGAAGCACAGCACAGAGGCGAAAAAGAATCGCGTAGAACGGCACGTGTAACAGTATGACAGGTGGCGCTACCATTCCGAGCATGCGCAGATAAGCTGTGTGTCTTCTTTCTTTTTCGCCTCTGTGCTGTGCTTCAGTTGTTAGTCGGCGTTCGTGGTGTTCACTGCTCTTCTTGTGTCCGCGTCCTGCACGCCTCTTCTTTTGATTATGGAATGTTACCGAACTCGCTCAACTTTCTGTCCTTTAAAAATTGGGCAGATATAGCCATATAAGGCGTGATATATGGATATATAAAAATTGGAAAGATATGGCCGTATACGGCGCTATATATGGATATATTAAAAATTGGGCAGATATGGCCATATACGGGCCCGTATACGGATATATTCAAAATTGGGCAGATATGGCCATATAAGGGCTGTATATGGCATATATGGCCATATCTGCCCAATTTTTAATATAACCGTATATGGATTTTTTCATATCAGTCCATATATGGCATTTTCGTAAGGGACAGTAACTTGAAGATAAACCATTGTTTCCGCACTGAAAAAGGCATTCGTGTCATCTGCGTATATGACTAGTTTTTCTGTGCAAGGGATACTACATATATCGTCTATATAAAGTATAAATAACAAGGGTCCTAAAATAAAACCTTGAGGACACCTTGCTTAAGTTCTGTTTCTGCTGATGCTAAGCTTCCAATTTTAACATATTCTTTTATATCAGATAAGTAATTCATAATAAGCCTAAGAGCAGCGCCACGCAATCCGTAGTCATATAATTTTCCTTCTAGAATGTCATGTTTTATGCTATCGAAAGCCTTTCTCAGGTCAAGAAACAGTCCAACTGTATATAGTTTTTTTTTTCAAAATTATTTAGTATCTCTTCCTTCACATTTAATAGGGCTAATTCAGTGGACTTTCCTTTCTGGAAACAATACTGAGCAGAGTTTATTATTTGATACCTTGTAAGAAAGTTCCTTAGTCTACAGTTTATGGCACTTTCGAATACCTTCGATAGCACTGGCAGAACAGAAATTGGTCTATAATTGGAAAGGTTATTCAAAGCACCGCCTATGTGCACAGGACATACACGCGCAAGCTTGAGTTCAGAGGGGAAAATACCAGAGACAATCATACAATTTATAATATGAGCCAAGGGTTCCGATATAAGGTCCGCAACGTGCTTCAAGGGCACAGCGCCTAATTCATCAGCGCCTGTTGCGACATTGTCACGTAGTTTAATTATCGAGCTGTGTACCTCTGAAGGTGTCACTGGACATAGACTGATTGTGTTAGGTTGTCTCGTTCTACGGGTAATCCTTTCTTGTGTACGATGTCCTGAAGGAGGCACATAATCACCAGAATGGGCAAAGTATTCGTTCATAGCATTAATAGCCGCCTCTTCACTCATATCTTGGGAGAAGGCTTTTATATTAGTACGCATTTTACTGTCAGTAAATTGTCCTAGATGATTGACTTCGTACCACAGTTTACGAGGATCATTATAAATCTTGGCAAAAAGGCATTCATAATAAATCTTCTTAGCTTTGCGTATGTCGGCATTTAGCGTATTGCGATACGTTTTGAATTTTTTCAGCACTTCTAGGTCACGTGTTTGAACAAACTTATGATAGTTTGTTTTTCGTTTTGATTCTTTTGTGAAGGCTCTTATTGATTCATGGTTTGCGAAATTTCTTTTCCTTATTTGTGTGTATCATCACAGGAAAACCCCAGGTGGCCGAAATTTCCGGAGACCTTCACTACGGCGTCTCTCCTAATCAGAGCTGGTCTTGGGACGTTAAACCCCGCAAATCAATCAAGATAACGTAACGTGACTAGCAGGCAGGCAGGGTCTCGATCAACGTAGCTGTGTGCGGGTTAGCGACACTTAGCAGCCGGAAACGTAAACCTCGAGAGTTTGGAGAACAAAACTACAGGGCCAGCCAACACGACGGAGTCGGCTGGGGCCTGTTAACAAAAGGGCGGCGCGGTCTGAAATAGCGTTTCGGGCTCTTGTCAAACGTCCAACTGAAGATCGCTGAGAAGACATCGGCTGCTGTGTTTCCACGGACGCTCCCGTCTTGCTTGAGTGGGGGATTGTAGGATTCTCCGAAGGTCGTGTAGCAAGCGACCGTTCCAACGCGGTGTACACTACTCGACACACTGCCGGCCTCTGCTGATGAGGCGACAACGTCCGCCGAAAACGGGAAACTTGGCCCTCCTGCTGTGACGAAAGGGGTCGACGAAAGGGCCGTAGTTATGGCGAAACAACTCTCAGGCGCCAACAGGGGCGCAGGAAAGCGCGGGCGGCCACAGTAACGATGTGGGGAGGGATAGTAGTCTCGCTTTATTTGAGCCAGTCTGAACAGCAAGGAAGGATCATTCTGAAGTCTGGACACACTGTGGACATCTTTCACTTCGCATTTGAAAATCACGGAACACCACCTTGCCTCCTGTGCCATCTAGATTCTGTTGGAATGAGTGTCGATGTGGAATTATAGATTGCTCCCTGGCCATGGCTACCCCCGATGTTTCAACCGACTGAATACAGCATCGAACGCCTGTGTTTAGCCCAATGTATGACTTGTGCTCCATCAAACAATGCAAGTGGAGTGTCGAAAAGATCGCCGAGAAACTTAAAGAAGCACTTGCAGGTATGGTTTACTTAATGTTCTTTCCTCTTCGCATAACCGAAAGACAGCTTTGTGTTCTAAGTGTAAATCCGTCCATTCGTTACTTTCCTGTTCCCATTAGGTATTTCTACTATGTCTTGATCTCATAGGAACTAGAGCCACGCTCAGTAGCACGTGCGCAAGTTTTTGCTACTTGGGTTGTGCTGTTGTGCTGCTGCAAACCTTTCATGCGTCACATACGTTATTCCTGCTTACAGACATCATTTATTGGTTGGTGTCCGATGAAATGGTGCACACGAGGCAATTTATTTATTTATTTATTTATTTATTTATTTATTTATTTATTTATTTATTTATTTATTCCGCACATATCAATGTCATTTCGTCGTTGCATGAGAGTGGGGCTGCTATACAAATTGAACTGACAAAGCGTACTCCTTGGAACGCCATAAGAAAAAATAATATGTCCACGTTGTATAAGTCGTCGATGAGCTCATCAAATGATCATGCAGTTTGAATTCTTCAAGCCGACACACTCTGCGCAGCACTATAAATAAGAGAGAAAGAACAGTATCACAAATTCTCTAAAATAGTGAGACCTAAGCTAAATAATATATTCAGAACTGTCAGTTAGACTACAAAACCACTAAAAAGGCTACAAATATTGAGGGAAGTAGTTTAGGGCAGGAAATGATGACGACATATCGGGAAACCTTGTTCCACTATTACAGGCGCGGGTGAAGCACAAGCTATTATATGCCAATGTAAATCGACAGGTCTACGGTACTTATAGCTTTTAGTGTTAAATGCGGGCTTGGTACTCACGTGCATTGGAGAATGTGACTGACTTTCTGTTTGCACATATCAGGCGCGCTATTCTGACTGCTCATTGGAAGACCCATTATGTGTTGCACTTGTAATAGACTAGAGTCAAAGTCGCTGTGAACATGTCCTGACTACGTTCGGTGCTCCCTGAAAGTATGTCTAGAAGCATTTATTTTCAAATCTTTTATCTCCAGATAATCTGCTGCCGGTAAGGTTCAAGTTCGTGCAATGTACGTAGCTCGAAGTGCATTTAAAATGTTTAAGTCACTTAATTTAAGCTCAGAATTTTCGGACAGTATATTGAATCTTAAAAATGAAATGTAACGTAAATGTAAAGACACGTTCCAATTTCCGAAATGTAACTGGAACGCGTTCCTTTCTGATTAAGGGAACTTGTAACGGGAACTCGTTACAAAATTGGTAAGGAACGAGGAACGACCTTTCGTTCCTGTTTTGGAGGTACGTGTACAACACTGGGACTAGCGCATAAGACAACTGTTTGCTGACCTTTAAAAATGTGCAACACGCGGTGAGACTCTGCAGAAGCGTTGTTTCTTTCGCTTGCTCCTTTGTTTTGTCACGCTCTCGTGCAATGTGTTTGTAAATGACACGACGTGGACATGCAGATTAATCCCGGCCGCGGCGGCTGCATTTCGGTGGAGGCGAAATGTTGAGGCCCGTGTGCTGTGCGATGTCAGTGCACGTTAATGAACCCCAGGTCGCCGAAATTTCCGGAGCCCTCCACTGCGGCGTCTCTCATAATCAGAACTGGTTTTGGGACGTTAAACCCCACAAGAACATGCAGATTACAGAGGGGATTTACAAAAATTAGCGAGCTCACGTTGCAGACGGCAGCGCTAGCTGCTCCATGTCGGTTGCACTGCCTTTGTCTTCAGCCAGGGATTTAGCTCATCTTTGCGCTCAGACAGAAAGGAGCACAGTACAACCTCCAGAGTTGTTTCCTGTGATGTGACCACCCAACCCGAAGGATGTACACATTGCGGGCCGACGATTGTGCCGGCAGTATCTGATCTGGTGTTAGACCGCGACACACGGTGCGCAATACTTGCATCTTTTTTTGCTTGAAGCGAATGCAGGCCTGCGGCTATATGCAGTAAAGAGGCTGTTCACCCTGGGCAGCGGTTGCTCACCAATAAGTGTTTAACTTCGCTCTTCAACCATATATATATATATATATGAACCGGTCTACGCCGGTAACGTGATAGAACAGAGATCAGTAAAGAAGAGGATGAAGAAGGGCTCTTTCGATGGGGGCATAATAAATGGCGGACGACACCCGTCTCGCTCTCGATATGTGTCTCGGTATATCTGCCTAAGGGAACGCTACATTTTGGCGCAGCCGACAAGCGAACATGTGGGTGACCTTCTTCGTTGACCAAACGTCATCAAATGGCATCACCTTCACCAGTTACCAAGTGCAAGATGAGCCAGTGAAGGACCTTGCCCGCGATGTCACAACCGACAGCCTCGTCGAGTTGGTGCTGGAAGGAGCTTCAATGAGTCGCGAGGCACTCCTGGAGACCGGATCCGCCAGTGTGGCCCTGCAGCTGGAGGAGCTTGCGGACTTGGTCTTGGAGCCTTCGCGCCGATGCACTGTTCGGCAGAACTCGTCGGTGGAGGTGAGCTCTATCTTGAATGTCATCGAGCGTCAACAACGACCGATGACGCATCAGACAGAACTTTTGACAAATGTACTGAGATTGCATAGCCTTCAACAAAACATGATGGAACCGCATAATTTCGAAGATAGCCACTCAAGCCCCAACTACTGGCTGTGGTTTTATGAATACGCATGCGAAAAAAATGGGTGGGTCTCTGACGAACAAAAGATTCGCAACATGCGCCGCTACCTTGGCGGTATAGCTAAAGCGTGGTACGAAATGCAGCTTTTGGATGAACCACGAGCATGCTGGGAGTACTGGAAAACAAGTTTTATGGCTGCTTTTCATCACAATGCGGTGGAAAGTTGGGATGCGGCTCTGCGCTATACATTTGAGCGTGGATCATTACTCAAGTACTTTCTTGAGAAACGTCGCCTGTTGTATGAAGCGGGGCCTAAACTCTCACCACAGGTCACTGTTGCGTTAATAATACAGGGACTATGCCTCGATATACGAAGCCAGATCCAGATAAGAGCTCCTACTACATTTCAAGACCTTCTACACTGCCTACAATATGTATTACCAGGAGCTGAACTGCACGCACCAGATGAAGAGAGCGCAAGTGAAGAGATAGTCCATTTGCCTAGCCCATCAAATGGTGTCAAGGGAAGCGCAGATGATCGTACGGATTGTAATGATAACAGCGGTCCACACAGCACAATTGCAGCATCTCATTCCACAGATCTAAGAAATTTTGATGTCCATGAGAAGACAAAGAATGTATACTTGTATGATACAGTGCACGTCGTGTCTAATTGCTTGCTTCACGTCCCTGTTAAGGTCAATGATGTTGAAATGAAAGCCCTCGTGGACAGCGGAGCGTCTGTGTCGATCATAAATAAGGCCCTAGTGGACGTCAGCCAGCTACACGTGGGAAAAACCCTGCGAGTTCAGGGATACGATGGCTCTGTGAGTTCCCGTAACGAGTGGGCATCTGTAATTTTTGAATGCCAAGGACGCAGAATTAGGACGGATGTATTAGTGCTACCTGATGTCACTTATGAGTTTCTGTTATCCCGGCCTGATATGAAGAGATTAAGAAGGAACGTTTACTGGAACGACAAGGTCTTAATTGAAAACCATACAACAGGAAATGACGAGATAGAGTCGCCTGCACACGTAAGACACCTTACCTGCGAAGAAGATATACAGTCTCAATACCCAGAGCTCGTTTGCATAGGGAACTACCCTCCAGCAATTAAATCTCACGAGGTTCCTTTTGATCTGGCAGACAAAACAGTTGTTCAAAAAAGACCGTACAATATGTCGAGAGAGAAGAAGGTATGGTTGAAAGCAGAATTACAGGCGATGCTAGACGCTGGCGTTATTCGACCTTCAGTGTCTCCATTTGCATTGCCAATAACTATCGCTCCGAAAGAAGACGGTACTTTTCGTCTGTGCACAGATTACAGGGTTCTTAATCACCAAACTGAGCTCATACCATACCCAATGCCAAGAATCGACGACATAATTGTTGAGACTGGTGGTTGCCGCTGGTTCTCAAGACTGGACCTCTGCAAGGGCTTCTGGCAAATCCCGCTGACAGAGGAAACCAAAAAGTACACCGCGTTCATTACCCCGTTTGACTTGTACGAATACAACCGATTAGCTTTTGGTTGGAAGAACTCCCCAGCGTGGTTTGAAAAGATCATGAACGAAACCCTAAGGTCGTATTTGGGAATGTTCTGTAATGTGTATATTGACGATATAGTTGTTTATTCAAAAACAAGAGAGGAACATAAGAAACACCTGTCTCTCGTTCTGAACGCTTCGAGCACTGCATGTCTCAAAGTGAACTTCAAGAAAAGCGCCTTTTTCCAAGAGAAGGTAGTGTTTCTCGGAAGAGTTTTTGATGGATACACGAAAAGCACGAAGCAAGAATCAGTTGAAAGAATTTCACATTTGGTGAAGCCCTATGACGTGCATTCACTGCGTGTCTTCCTGGGCCTAGCCGGACATTTCCGATCCTTTATTAAAGACTATGCCATTAAAACGAGATGTCTGACGCGCCTGACTCAGAAAGGCGTACCCTACCAGTGGGACAACGACTGCGAAAATGCTTACTCCGACCTGGTGAAATTAATATCGTCGGACCCTATCCTACGCATACCTGACTTTTTCTTACCATTTGTTCTTAATACGGATGCATCATTTTATGCCACTGGTGCGGTTCTCTACCAGAAGCCATCAGATTTAAATCACCAAACGCATCATGTTGTGGGATATTATAGCTATACATTAAAACCAGCTGAAGTGAACTACTCGACAACAGAAAAGGAAGCACTGGCTGTACTGAAAGCAGTTCAGTATTTTCGAACGTACTTAGAAGGTTCAAAATTTACTTTATTCACAGACCAGCAGGTTCTCACTCACCTGCTTGGAATGACACAACCAAGAGGCCGCATCGCTAGATGAGTAAATTACCTGCAACAATTTGACTTTGTTATTTCACATCGCCAAGGCCCTCTACTCACTGACGCTGACGCAATGTACAGGCTGCTGGTGCCCAGCACACTTGACAGCCCTATGCAAGTGAACCACGCAAAGCTGTGGGAGGGTACCGAAGATATGAAGTTCATCAACGGAAGATATCCTGTTCCACCAACAATGATTTCTAAGATTCTTTACCTTTACCACGATACCCCAGAATCAGGAGGACATGACGGATTCTGGCGCACGTACAACAAGCTGGCGAAACGATTTAAGTGGCCAGGCATGAAAGATGACGTTAGAAGTTACATACGATCTTGCCATCTCTGCCAAACGAACAAAGTTAAGTTCAAGCAGCCCACGGACATAATGATAACCACAGAGCATTCGAATGTCCCGTTTGAAGTTATTCACTTGGACTTCGCGGAGCTCAAAAAGAAGGGGGAAGGGGTCAAGAAGACACAGGCGTTTTTGCTGGCTATTGATGAGTGCACCAGAATGGTCACGGCCAGGGCCGGAAGGGAAGACGCCAACAGCGTCATGACTCTTCTGAAGGCTGACTGTTTCAAGCATACAAAGATATTAGTGTGTGACAATGGACCTGCCTTTCGGAGCACGAAGCTTTCAAAGTGGGCGGAGGATCAAGGGATAACCATAAAGTTTTGTTCCCTCTACCATCCAGCTGCTAACGGCCTTGCTGAGCGGGCAATAAGGGACACAAAACAGTACATAAAAATGTACCCGAACTTCCAAGGAGGCTGGAAGTGCTGCCTCGAAGCCGCTGTGAGGCATCACAATCGATCGAGCGCAAGTGCACTTGGATGCAGCCCTCTTTTTGCGGCTTCTGGTACGGTACGGGTACTTCCAGCAGACATCGAGCTAGGCCTTCTTGATCGTCTCACGCTTTCGGAGACCAAGAAAACTGGGAAAGAGCAAGAAGTGTATAAAAACTGAATGAAGAAAAACTTCGATAGAAGACACAGTAATCACATACCGGACATACAACCCGGAGATTACGTTCTTGTACGGAAAGGGATAGGAAGTTCCAATGACAAGTTTTATGGACCATTTCAAGTGATCAAGACCGCTTCGCAGCATGGTATCTTGAAGACCATCTGGTACCTGGGAGTCTCCAAACAGACAGAATGCGCCTCCATCAGCAATGTCTTAGTTTACACCAGGAGGTGTAAACAACGAAGTCCGGGAGAGTGAAGCGGTCTAAGCCGGAAACGTGATAGAACAGAGATCAGTAAAGAAGAGGAAGAAGAAGGCTCTTTCGAAGGGCGCATAATAAATGGCGGACGACACCCGTCTCACTTTCGATATGTGTCTCGGTATATCTGCCTAAGCGAACGCTACAATATATACGCAAGAAAATTCTAGGCTGGTCGCAAAAAAAGGGTGTAGATGAGTTAGCAAAACGTGCGTGGTTTTCTTGCGTCGTATCGTCACCGGTGGTAAGGGCGTCCGAAAATCTTCTTGTAGGGCATCTAGTGGAGAAGTGGCGGGAATGTCCACAGACAAAGATGCATCGAACAGGGCCCATACACGCTGAAATCAACATTCCAACAACGCGCATGAAGAAAAAATAAATAGAGTGACTTAGAATTATTCTTAGTAATTAGAAATAGTCCATCTATAAGTAATTTCTGACGTCGTGTCGAAAGCACGATATGATTATGCGACCATCGCCTTAGAAAGCTGCCATATACTTAGTACAACTTGTCGTTGGGCGAGTTGGGTAATGCTTCAGTAGGAAAAAAAACGGAGCGCTAAAAAAACGACACACAACCAACGAGCCTACACACAGGACTGACGCTTTGGTCGTCCGTCCTGTGTGTAGCCTCCTTCTTTGTGTGTCGTTCTTTAGCACTCCCTTTTTAGATGCAGAGCATCTAATAGCGGGGGCCTGTCACTCGTCGCCGTCCGTCCGCACCGCTCCTCATTCTCTTCACGCTGCCTGTGCGATAACGCGCGCTCGTACCCTCCTATCTCCTCCTCCTCTCCACGCCGTCTGCGCGCTGGCGCGCTTCCCCTCCGTGTCTCATTCGACAGCTGTACGATAAAGCGCGCATGCGCGCCTTTCTCGCATTCTCCACGGCAGTTGCTTTATATACCCTGTGCATGCGCCCGCTGGCTCAGTTGCTTCTTCGGTTGATTGCGCAGCGCCGTCCGATGCGCTGAATGGACGCCAACGAATCCCAGGATGTTCATGATCACGTCGAAGATCCGGTGAGTGTAGATTGCGCACGCAACCTGGTCGTTGTTGACGAGCTCCACCCGTTCCAGCGCGCTCAGCTCTTCGATCGCGCGAGCGCGACCTTCCGGACCCACGCGCAGGCGTTCGAGCGTTTCGAACAGTCGATCCCAACGCAGTTCCGCCGCGGACAGCTTCAGCAATTTCAAGCTACAGCCGCTGCTACCGGATCCACTCACGCTTCATTTCACCGACCACAAGGCCATCGTACTCAAAGTACCCAAAGCGAGTGGAGCGACTCTAAGAAGACTGACGCTGCTGGCTCAATAAAGACGTTCGTTAACCGTTTCGTCTTCGTCCGTTGTGTGTCTCCGTGGTCGGTCGGTCGCCGTCGCGCGATGTGTGTGATGGTGACCACCGCAATTTAACACCCAAACAATTTAACACCGTAACGCCAACGTAATTAACGCCGGTAGAACAACAAGATGCTCTGCATCCTCACAATCCCCCTCGGGGAGGTGCGGGTATTTTTTTTCCTTCTGCCATATACATTCATGCAGACACACTGTTCAAGCTTCATGTTCGCATAAAAAATTACCTATCCTTATGCCCAGGAAGGGACAACCTCCCCTTTCCCTCCCTTCCGGATGCTCATGATGCAAGCTTCTAAAAGAAATCGATGTAAGTGAGCCGCTTGATAGGTCCAACGAAAACTTACCAAAAAACAGTCTAAAAAATGTGTGTTTCCATGGGAATCTATGTGATAAGCTTTTGTTCGGACGCGGTTAGTCGCGAAAACAGTTCTAACAAGACAGAAACGGCTTTCGAAACCGTCGATTCTCTTTAGCGCACGCAGCCCACCTAGCGTTCAAGTTCCCTCTACCGCGGGGTTTCAAAGGACGACGTTCTCTAAGCCAACGCTGCTCCTACAGCAGCTGCAAGCTCGCCAAGACGGGTTGGCGTTGCCAATGTTTCCTTTTAAATAGGATTATCCGTACAGCAGCAGGTCTTTCAAGCGTGAGCCAGAAACGCAGGACTGAGACACTGGTTGTTTGTGATCGGGACGCCCAAAAGCATGCGGCCGCCCGTGACCCCTGCATTGACGTCACTATCGCCACCGCTTTTCCACTCCTGTGTCGGGCCATAGCCAGCTGGACACGTCATCACAGAAGCTTTCGAAGAAGCGCCCGGAAACCATGGCAAGCGGATTCCCTGCTTGAGTGCTGGACGCTCTGCAGTCGGCCGCGATTCACGCACTAAACAGCGTGTTTTGCGGAGGCACCTTGTTGCGGAGGCACCACCAAATGCGTCGTTTGCCGCCGACTGCCGATAGTGTCCTGTTTCGTTCATTCACTTATTAATAGTGTCAGCCCTGTTTATAGCTATTACAGGAGTGGGAGGTACATAATAATCATCATGCACTTAATGCACGTGCAGAAAGAAATTACGTATTTGAGAAAAATTATACTGCAGCAAGGTAAATCACACTTTTGTTCTATTGTATCATATAATAAAGCACTGATATAGTAAATTTCAGGAAGGGTAATTGTGCATAGAGAAGGGGACCTCTAGTCGTGGTGAACTTTGTTACGGTGAGGAACTCGTCCTCTGTTCCCCCCTTCTCCTCCTCCTTCTCTTCTTCGTTCCTTTTGGAGCCGAGCTCCTCCAGCTAGCGTTGCTGCTGCGAAGAAGGATGGACGGAAGCCTTCCTACTATCTGCCCGCCGTCGCGTTCTCGACTTGAAAGATGGAGACCATCCTTTCACACAAACACCACACGAGACATTATATACGACACAGATAGTACATACACATTGACATATACATAGATGACTTAGCTTCGGTTGGTAGGACCTACGTGGAGCCATCGGTTGGTAGGGCCTAGCGGGGGGACCGTCGCTCTAATTCGGCAGAGCCGACTAGTGCATAGCACCTCTCCTGCGACCTCAACCACCGCCCGGACTCGTACTAGATGTACCCTCTAGTACTATCCGCGCCCGAACCCCAGTTGGGAGGACCTTGGTGGAACGATCGCTTCCATTCGACAGAGCCGACCCCAGTGCATCGCACTGCTCCTGCGAACGTAACCACCACCCGGACTCGTGCTAGATGTCCCCTCTAGCACTATCCGCGCCCGGGCCCCGGTTGGGAGGACCTTGGTGGAACGATCGCTTCCATTCGACAGAGCCGACCCCAGTGCATCACACTGCTCCTGCGACCGTAACCACCACCCGGACTCGTGCTAGATGTACTCTCTAGCACTATCCACTCCGTCCTCGCCAACCTTCGGGCTACCCTCCAACCTACTGCTTACCTTCGGCCTTTCCAACCTCCGCTTTCAGTCTTGCTTCCAGTCTTCTTCCAAATCCCCCGTGCCAGGCAAAAGGGGCCACCTTATATACACCGGTTGCCCCGCCCCTCAACCTCTCACCGCCAATCACAAGCGGCGATTTACACCCCGACGCCGCTCTAACCAATGACAACCATACAGTGGGTACGTTTGCTGCCCACCACGCTGCGGGGGAGGGGCGAGGGCGCCAAACCAGCTGCACAATACAGCCTCACAATGGTCTCCTGCCCCACCTGTTCACCGCGTGGATGCGCGTATTTTCCGGCGCCTGTTTGACTACCCTGGCGTACCTATTCCCCGTCTCATTCCGACGACCCTTACAGATATAGCAAATGTAAGTAAAATAACACTCGGAAAGAGTTGAAAAGGTACAACAACAATATTAGAAGAAAGACACATGTATACAAAGGAAGAACACGTACACACACAAGAAAAAACCAGGTAACTAAATATGGTCACAATTTTAGGCAGTCGTTAATTCTAGCCAGAGAAATTTCTAAAGTAGGTGAGGTTAAAACATCATCAGGTAGCGAATTCGATTAAGCAAATGGCTCTAAGGAAAAAACTGAACTTACAGCATTTATTCCGGGCAAACGGCGGGGGAATAAACATAAAATGACAATGTCAAGAAGTTACGCTTAATTTCGAAATATTGGTCGTAATTAATCTTTACCCGCTGGTGCATGATTTGGTAGAGGAACTTCGTAAGAGCCTCTGACCTCGAACCAAGAAAGTTCTGCACGTCCGCACAAATCAGAAGGTGAATGGCAACGGTGGTACTTGTTAAAAATAAACCTCGAAGCGGGCCTTTGAATTCTGTCGAGTTTGGTTTTGTTGGATTGCGTATAAGGGTGCCATACTATTTTTGCGTACTCAAGAACAGGGCGCACCAATGTTTTGTATGTTAGACATTTATTATCAGCAGTAGTATGTTTTAAACTTCACCTGAGTGTCTACAGCGCCTTGTTGGCTTCAGAACATACTTTATCGATGTGAGCGTCCCAGCGTAGATCCTGCGTAATTGTCAAACCAACATATTTGGCATTCACTGCGACATGGTTGTAATAGAGTATTGAAAGTTTATTTATTTATTTATTTTAACATACTGCAGCCTTAATAGGCTGTCGCAGGAATGGGTACAGATTACAAGAAAAAAATGCAATACAACAATACAGAGCAAGAATGTACAGAGCATGAAGATCAGTGGTTATTAATGTACAAAATGAATTCTTCACGTCATAAAGATTTAACATTGCAGGGCAACGCATTCCATATTTCAATAGTGCGGACAAAAAAACTGTGTTTATACGAGTTTGTTCGGCGATTAAAAGGTGTCATGTTCAACTCATGATCACGTCTGGTGGAAAGTGGTTTGGCGGGTGTGATGTAGTCGCTGAGTAAAGGAAATCGTGGACGTGGAGTTGAAGTATTTCTCTTTTCGCGAGACGCACATGTACACAGTTTTATTTATATTTAATTCTATTTACCAACTTGTCACGCCAATCTTTATTTTTTGCACATTGGCATTCCATTCAGCTGGGTCTAGAGGAGTTTCTGTTTCCTTATACAATGTGCATGTAGCCTCACTGGTACTGTAATATTGCGGGGTAGGTCTTTTATGAAAATTAAAAACAGAACCGGCCCCAAGACGCTCCTCTGAGGGACTGCTTAAAGGACAGTGCGCACGTTTGATTCTGAACACTGAGTAAGGGAAGCGTTGTTGAAAATTACAGAAATTTTCTGCAGTAATTTAGGATGTGGCACTTTATAGAAAGCCTTAGAGAAATCTGAGCTTACGTTGTCTGTTTGGCCACGAGAACTTATAATTTGAGCGAAGCTGTGCACCAGTTTTATTGAATAATAGACCTTTACGTAGCCCGTGTTGATGTGGGTGTAATTGACTGTGGTGGTCAAGGTAAGTCATCAAGTGATTAGCAACAATGTGTTCGAGCACTTAGGAGCAATTGGAAATCGGGGATATAGGCCGGTAGTTTTAAACGGGGGGGTTACATCCCGACTCTCAACTACATCTAGTTGAGTCAGCGCTCGTGTTGTCATCTTGTCTGCTCTTCGTTTTCGTTCCTTTTCGCGCTGTAAGATGCTCAGAAATGATTTGTGTATGGGTATGATATGCGCAAGGTTCCACTGAAACGGAAAGCATCCCGTGTTGGGAGATGTCTGAAAAATGAGTTTTAAGTATCTAGCAAGCCAACTTGCGTATATGTAAAAAAATTCACTAGGGACCTGCTCGGCTCCAGGGCTTTCCTTGATGTCAATATACAACAAAATGTTTAGAATGCCTTCTTCCGTAACTTGCAAATCCCCAATAGGGGAACTTACTGACTCATCAACAACAAAAGAAATCGCCGAGTCATTATGATGTATGAAAACGGACGCAGAAAAAGGGATTTCATTCTCCAGCACGCTTCCCAGCTAGCCCAAAAGTGATAGAATGTTGCTACAATACGGATTGGCCAAGACGAAACGGACGTCTTCTAGCAGGATTTTAAGATACATTTGTTCTCTTGTATCGGTCGCATATCCTTGCTGATGTCCGGCGGAAATCCCATTTGAAGAAGTTCTACAATCCTTCTGTTAGCAGGTTCCAGAAATCCCTTCTTAAAAGGGATCCAAACTAGAAGAAAAGCTCAGGGGAAGGTGGATGCTTGAATCGCTGAACAAATCGCAAAGTACGATCTAGAACAGGGAATTTCGCAGGAGCCAACGTTTCCACAAGCGGACTTGCCTTCGTCAACTGCCTTCTCCAACGTTCGTTTATGTACGCCTTCGCACTGCACGCCATTGCAAGAAAGGAGAAGAGCAGCACGTGCGAACAATAACAAAAAATAAGGAAAAAATGAAAAAAAAATGGTGGGGTGTAGGTCAGTAGGATGTTGGGTGAAAGGTGTTAGCGTAAATAATATAAATGACAAGAGCGAAAGCTTCCAAAGAATCCGCTCCTTGTACATGTTCCGGTGTGCAGTGACGAACACCCAGCGCCAGGCACGTAGCCAGGATTTTTTTCGGGGTGGGCCCAAAAGCTTCATCATCATCATCATCATAATTTATTCACTCTTAAAGGCCCTTCTCAGGGTATTACATAAAGGGGGGACAAAAGCATCAATAACAGCATGGTCATTATTATACAATGCTTCAAAAAACTTGCTCGGGAATATAGAAGGCGCTTAATGATAAGACGAGAAAGAGAACAGAGTGGAATGCAGCCCCAGAAGCGAGTTCATCCAAGATGGAAAGCAAGCTTTTTGACTCTGTAGTAAAGCTAGTGCGTGTGCACGAGAAAGAATACTTTGTAACCAAGTAATCTGGACGAAGAAGGGCCATACAGAGCCAGTGACGGAACGAGGGCGAGAAAAAGAAAAAAAAAAGCAATGCGAAGGAATCAGGCGCTCACTTTCGGATGTTCAGGAAATAAAAAAAAATATTCGTTGGACGCTTTCTCTACGGAATTTCTCACACTTTGTCTCAACTACAGGCCTTCGAGAAAAACGTGAGCCACTTTATGACAGCAATACCTAAAAGAAAAAAAAACAGACATATTCGCGAAAGCAACTTTATTGAACCATAAAGAGCCAAAACACGGATGCTTTCATGACACAAAAGATGCAGAAAGCTAAAAGTCGTTTTAGGAAGCAGTATTAAAGAATGACATTGCGAGTGGTTTTACATTATAGCAAAAGCCAATGCAAAAGAAAATAAAACGAGCAAGCAGCTTGGCCGAAAAGAGTGGTTCACGCTGCAATTTTCATGCGTCGCGGTTTCTCTATAAACACAGTGATAATTTCGTCGACACTGACTTGCATCCGGTGAATGGACATAAGAGCCAGGCCATTAAGCCGCTCTTCAGCCGTTCGGTGCCTCAAATATGTTTTTACTTTTTTCATTGTCGAGAAGCTGCGTTCTGCAGCAGCTGTACTCACTGGGATTGTCGCCAATATCTTGAGTGTGTGAACGTTCGGCGAGAGGGCTTTGCCGCATTCAGTTAAAGCGTCTGTCGCAGAGCGGGGAGGTTCCTCCTCTTGCATGGCTTGCCATTTAGTTTTCCAGATTTCCCATCCATCTCTTAGCGTAACGATATGTGCTGTTGTCATATCACTGACGTAAACATCGAAGGGCGGCTGACCAGATTCAAATTTGCCCTTGCAGGCGTGCTCTGGCAACACGAATTGCAAACATTGCAGCGTTTTCCGATGGTTTGCAAAGCGCCGTTTGGAGGGAAGCTTTCAGGTCATCTATCTATGGAATGAACGTGGCTCGCCTGTAGTACCCTTCCGCAGAACTACAAGCGCAGTTTACCCTGTTTGTTTACCTTGTTTACTCCTTCCGCCACGCGCGCACCTGCCCCACGACACAGTTGGCGGAAAAAGGGTGGTGGGGTTCGCAAAGGTGCCAGGGGGATTGAACGGGTTAATGGGTTGTCGAATGCGTAGCATTCCATACAGAAGCCCCCTTTTCCAAGCCTTCGGTTAGCTTCCGCCGTCCGTTCGTGGAAAAATTCTGCGTCTGCGGCAAAGCCAAGCCGTGCACATGCGTTCTCCCACGCCGCGCAGCTGTCAGTTAAAGAAAGCACCTGAATGTTCCCTAAGTTGCCGCCACTACGCGACTGTATAAATGATGCCCGCATTATACCGCCTGCTTGCTCTGCAGCAACAAAGACACCGCTCCTCTCATTAAGAAAGACATTTCCTCAGGGAATCCACCGATGGAGTCAACGCTATCCTTTTCTGCATGTCCTGTCATTCTTTGCACAGTTCTTTGAAGCAATCCAACTACCGAGCGCCCTGACCGTAGATGAGAATCCTCGTTTGGGGCAATATAGACATGGTCACTTTTGCTCCAAAAAACCCGACACAACCAACGAACCACCTTCCTAAACATAACTGATGCGACAAAGAAAAGTCACACGAAGTAGGGGCAGATAACGTGTTTTCTCTGGTTTCAAAGCCGTACGGCAACATTTTGTTCGTTCTGGTAATTTCGTTTCCAACAAGCTTGTCTTACATATATTAAAATGTCTGCGTTGCGAAGTTTTCTGCCTTTTTCCGCAGTCACAAAGCAGTAACTGTTTCCGATAATTGGTTTCAGTTGGTACGACCGTTGTGTCAGGAAGATTGATACGGTGGTCGCTATCTTGGGAATGTTTGGCTATCGGCTTGCGATCTGTTGCAAAATTGCAGGGGCCATTCTTGTGCTGTCGAAATGTTTCTTTGAGGTTTTTCGTTTCGCCGATGTAGCTCGCATCACCTATTTGTATACAGTGGCTTAGGCTCTCTATTTCGGTGAATGGCCTTCGGCAATATGTAGAGAACATGCGCTCGTGGGCTTGCGAGTCAATCGGATGCCTTCTTTTCTGAGAATACGGGCGATAGTTTCGCTAACGCCTCGGACATATGGGAGAGTGTGGTGTTTCTGTTGTGGTGTTGATTCAGGAGCCGGAGGAGGCTGAATTCTCGGCAAGCATAGCCGTGCTTTCGGAATTGAAGTGCTTTCGGAATAAAGGCTCTTGTGTAGCTGTTCTTAGTGAGTTCCTTGAGTATCGTTTGTTTTTCATTTGTTTAAATGCGCACGGCGCTACTTGTACTTGTGCCTATGTACCCCTGCATTGATGCCTGACTTGACGAATTTCGGGGGGGGCCCGGGCCCCCCTGGGCCCCCTCTTGCCTACGTGCCTGCCCAGCGCTGAAGCAACAAGAACGGAATGTGTTTTATTCATGGTCGATTACAAGTTACAAGATATATAGGTTTGGTTGTCTGCTAGATAACAGATACGTGTTACGCTAGACAATCAAAAGGGGTAATCTGGGAGCGCATGCGCGACCTGACGTTACATTTTCCCCCGGGATAATGTTATAAGCTAAGTGAAAGATATGAGACTTGTTTGAAATGTCGGTCATAATGAAGACGACTTGGCTGCTGTCTTGGCGGGTGGACCGCCTTGGCACCGCTTGCGTGGGCTGCACTGTACACTGTGGAGCAGCTGCAGTTCCTTGAAATGATGACGCCATTGGGGTTGTCTGGGATGGTGGCGATCTTTCAGGCAACGTCGCCGGGGAAACTTCGTCGCTCTCAGAATCGTCGTCACCCAAGTTCGGCTGGAAAGGTTCACGTGTGGCTAGAAGGTGTTGCCGGTTGCGACGGAGTATCCGATTGTCCTCTGTAGCCACGCGATAGGACCTCGGTGCCACCAGGTCCATGACTCGAGCTGGTCCCACGTGCCTCCTCGTATTCTTACCACGGCATCTTTCTGGAGTTCCGGCAGGGGTTTTCGTTTTAACGATTGTCGAGGTTGGCGCCTAAGAGCCTGCTCACAGGGGCCCGGGCAGAAGTCCGGCAGCCGAGTACGCAGCCTTCTGCCTTGAAGCAATTCTCCTGGGGAACGGCCTTCTTCAAGCGGAGTCGAGCGATAACAGAGTAAACCGAGCCAGAAGTCCTCCCTCGCTTCACCAGTTTTCTTCATGATTCTTTTGACGATTTGGACGCCCTTCTCGGCGAGACCATTGGACTGCGGGAATCTTGGGCTTGAGGTCACGTGCTTGAAGTCATATCTGTCTGCGAACATCGTAAATTCATATGAGGAAAACTGCGGACCGTTATCGGTGCATACTTCTATTGGAATTCCGTATCGTGCAAAAATTGCACTAAGTTTACTTATGACAGTTCCTGTTGTGTCAGGTAGCTTCTCGACTTCTGGAAAGTTTGAGAACGCATCGAACACACATAAGTATGAGTCCCCACCGTGCATGAAAAGATCAACACCCACACGGTACCAGGCACGCCCTGGGATCTGTCTAAGTAGCAACGGTTCACTGGGCTGCCTGTATGCGTATTTCTGACAAACGGCACATGCTTTGACCATATTTTCGATTTGCCCGCTCAGTCCTGGCCAGAAAACCAAGCGACGGGCTCTTTCTTTGCACTTATTTATGCCCAAGTGTCCTTCGTGAATACGAGCGAGCATTTCAGCTCTCAGGGCCTGTGGGATAGCAACCTTCGGTCCCTTCATCACAATGCCTTGAACTTCTGATAATTCAGGGGAAATCTGTTTCATCATGCCAGTAATTTCTTCACCATTCCTAAGGCAGCGCAACACAATATGCAAGTCAGGGTCAGCGGCTGTTGCTTTTGCTAGCCTGTCTAACATTTTCTTGCTCACCAGTTCTGACGCCACGCCCACTGCATGTACCTCGACGTCACCTGTGAAGTCATCCATGCTGGGAGGAGAGATCTGGATAGCATATCTGCCAAGAGCAGTTGTTTCCCTGGGACAAAGTGAAGAACATAATCGTATCTTAATAAACGCAAGAAAAACCGCTGTAGTCGTGGCGGCATGTCAGCAATGGCTTTAGAAGAGATAGCTAACAATGGTCTGTGATCAGTTTCGATAACGAATTTGCGACCGTAGACAAAGTGGAAAAATTTTTCGCACCCGAAGGTTATCGCCATTGTATCTTTCTATTTGGGCACATCTTTGTTCCGCCTCGGTCATTGGTTGAAGAAAACGTACACTCGCCAAGTAAAATAAAACAACACAATTGACGTTTCGGCGCCCAGCACGGGTGCCTTGTTCACAATGAACGAATGCATGACGGTCTTTATTATATATGCGGCGAAAGGCGCAACGCGCTTACGTATACCTCAGGGAGTGGACCCCGTGTCCGATTTATCGTGTTAGTAGTAGATTGTATGCAAAAAGATTCGATGAGCAGGCGGGATGATAACTTCTTCTCTTTTTCGATAATGGAAGCCGATTGCCAATCAAGACAGTGTCCAGTTTTTTCACTGTGCTCTGCCAGGGCGTTCGAAATCGTGTGCCTTTTGGCTACATCATTACGATGCTGCTGCAGTCTTCTTTTAAAATTTCCCGTCTCGCCTATGTAGCTCGCCTGGCAGTCTTGGCACGGTATTTTGTAGACGACGCCAGGGTATCTTTCCTTTTCAAGGCGGTCTTTGACTCGAACGAGTTGTTGTTTCAGCTTGCTTGAGGGGATGTGGCAGACTTTCACTTCGTAATCTTGGAATATCCTTGAAAGGGACTCGCTCACACCTCGTGCATAGGGGAGTGAAGCTCGCTTTTTCGTTGTCGTTGCCCTGACAGAGGGGTCAGCTGCCTGCCTTTCTTCAGTTTTTATAAACCGGCTGGGGTAGCTATTGCCGATCAAGTCCTGCGTCACTCTCTTCAACTCGGCTCTGCGTGCGTCGGAAGTAGAACACAATCGGTATGCGCGGTTAAACAGTGACGTTGCAACAGATCGTTTTTGTCCAATAGGATGTGCCGAATCGAAGTGCAGATATTTCCCTGTATGCGTAGGCTTTCGATAAACGCTTGTTGAAAGGCCGGATGCAGTACGTGCGACGTCAACGTCCAGGAAAGCCAAGCGGCCGTTGACTTCTTCAACGGTGAACTCGATTGTGCTCTGGTCATTGTGCGTGAAGCATAGGCAACCGGCCGCCAACCGTCACCATGCCGCTGAAGCAGGGCCGAGCCGATCCCATTCTTCGACGCGTCCAAAGAAATCTTGATTTCTCGGGTCGGATCAAATATGGCTAGCAGAGGCGCACAGCTCAGTATACGGCAGAGAGCTTGCCACTCGTTAGAATGGTTTTCAGACCACTCGAAGACCTTGTTCTTCTTCATTAGACTTCGCAGTAGCGTTGTTCTTTCTGCCAAGTGAGGTATGTATTTGCCGAAGTAGTTAATAACCCCGAGCATTCGGTGCACGCCTGCTTTGTCGACTGGCTCAGACATTTCGCTTAATGGCGACGTCATTGCCGGGTTTGGACTTATTCCGTTTTGGCTTATCAGGTCACCCAAGAAGTCTGAGTTACCCCGAATGTACATTTTGCTTCATTAAACGTTAGCCCGGCCTTCTTCGCTAGTTCCAGAACACTACGGAGGCGACTATCATGTTCTTCTCTCGTGCTCCCCCATACAAGTATGTCGTCGATATATATACGGACACCTGGGACCTGGTCGAATATCTCATTCATAGTTCTTTGGAATACTTCTGGTGCGGAAGAGATTCCAAAGGGAAGTCTCAAGAACCGATAAGGACCGGACGGTGTTCCGATGGTGCATATCCTCGAAGTGGGCTCATCAAGAGGGATCTGATGAAAACCGGAGTACGCGTCGAGGCGGCTAAAAAATTTAGCTCCAGTCAGCTCAGCCTAAATATCCTCTCTTTCGGTAGCTGATAGTGCTCACGTTTTAGGCATGAGTTAATTCGCCTTGGATCAATGCATATGCGAAGCTTGCCATCCTTTTTTCTTGCTGCGACAAAGGGGCTTACCCAGTCCGTCGGCTCGCTGACTTTGACAATAGAGAGTTTTAGCAGTGCTGGTTACCGTACGAATATGCCGTACGGTAAGTACGGTAATGCCGTACGGTCGTGGTCGGCGCGTCGCTATTTTAGTCGGAAACACCTGCACTAGTTGCTAGGGGAGTACCGTAATGTCATCAGATGATAGAACTTGCTGGTAAGGTTCTCACAAGCTCAATTTTCTGCGTGCGGACCGCGACGGTACGGTATTACCGTACGGTAACCAGCACTGCTAAAACTCTCTAATGATGCCTGCGCGTTCCATGCGGTCCAACTCTCCTCGGAGCGGCTCGCGCAATGCCAGGGGCACCCGTCGAACCGGCTGAACAGCTGGCGTTGCCTCTTTCCGCAGGACCATGTAGTACGGGCGAGCCAAGCAGCCGATACCCTGGAACAACTCTGGAAACTCCTTCACAATTTGGTCAGTGCTGTTTATGTGAACAGAACTCACACTACGCGACACCAGCCCTAAAGACTCGCTTGATGACAGCCCCAGGATGGCCTGGTTGCTCTTCTTAACAATAAAAAAATCAAAGTACTCGCTCCCATTGTTCACAGCCACTGGTAGTGTAGCTACGCCGACATGCTTGATGACGTTGCCACAGTATGAGCGCAGAGCAGAGGGGCTTGCTTTCAAGCACGACTTCACCTTGAGCCTTTGAAAAATGGTGAGAGGCAGCAAGTTGGCTTGCGAGCCCGTGTCTACTTTCAGAGACAGCAGTTGGGACGCGACTTCGGCGTCAATAAGCCAATCAGCTTTGCTGCCCGCGCCAACATCAAGAATTTGAAAATCATCGTGCTCGTCACGCACCGCGCTTATTTGAGGACCTTTCTTACAACAAGCAGCAAAGTGGTTACTGCCACGGCACAAGAAGCATGTTTTCCCAAACGCTGGGCATCTGCCTCGTTCGTGGATGCGGTTGCACCTTGAACACTTCAATTGCTTCCATGTTTTGATCTGTGCCACTTCAGTTTCAGGTTCAGCGTAACTTTGCCCCGAGTTTGGGGAACGCTCTTCACGTGTTACGCTAAACGTGTTACGCTAAACAATCAAAAGGGGTAATCTGGGAGCGCATGCGCGCCCTGACGTTACAGTACATATCTTGCAAATGCATTGTGTGCGCAGTGCTAGAAAGCAGGATGAAAGAAGGAACACACGCTCGGAACAGGAGTTGCTCCTATGGCATGTGTTCCCCTCTCCACTCCGCACCACCTGCGCCGCACGAACAGTGCATTTCACCGAAAGCTTGTCGCTAAAATGTAACTACACTGTTTAACGCCCTTCTTCTCGTGGAACTAGATGGCGGATCCGCACCTGAAAGTAGATCATTGTTAGCTTGTGCATACCTTAACCTTTGGTCGTCTTTGTTAACCCTCCACCGTTCCTAATGGACTCAAGGGTTCCCTTTGAACGGCTTATGCCAGAAGCGTTGGCTCCTGCGACATTCCCTGTTCTAAATCGTATTTTGCGATCTGTTCATCCCTTCTTAAAAGGGGATATTCAATGACCAGCGCAAGCTTATAAAAGTACAGAGAGAATCCTTATACAATCCGGACTGCATGCAATGCCCATTTTCTCTTTATTTCTTCTTCCTCTTCTGCCCTGTATCTACCTTTTTCTCTTTCCTAAATATTTAGTTTTCTTGTTCCACTCCCCCAAGTATTCACGGTCTTTCTCCGATCCTAGCGGCTGCCAGCAAGTTATTTGCTTTTCAATGACATCAGTGACGGAAAAGTACAGCGACAATATTTTTATTATTATTGCGATAGCAATTATATGGACAGTCTCGCTGGTTTTTGCGTCCCCGTCGCCGCCGTCATGAACCGCATATATATATATATATATATATATATATATATATATATATATATATATATATACAGAAGTCCCATAGAAAAATAGTTCAGAAAATGCTTCCGAAGCGCGGAATCGAACCAGGAACCTTTCGCTCCACAGCGCGTGGCGCTAACCACTACGCCACAAAGAGCAGGTCCTCCGGTAAGCTAACGGCGAGCCTTATATATACACCCTTTACCGCTGGCAAGACTCAGAGACGGCAGGCGCTTATAAGCGCTTCATTACCAGCGAGGTGGCGCGAGGAGCGCAAGGGAGCGTACGAAAGTCACTCGAGCTCAAGGGACGCCGCTAAGCGAACAAACAGAAGATGAGCCCGAACTCTGAAGCGTCACAGCTCGACACTTGAAGCAAGCTAGTTTACTTCGCATGCTTCGGCCGCCTTTTCAACAGGGGCGCTGTTCAAACTGAGAGTATCCATTCTGACCGCTTATTCGCGCTTGTTCGGTGTATATCTGTGCGTTCGTTTCGTACGTGCTTCACTTGATAGTTCGCGCTCATCTTCTGTTTGTTCATTTAGCGGCCTCCCCTAGCTTTGTATGTGTAGCTTTGTGACATACAACGTATAAAGCCCTTCGTACCAGCACGCGTTGCCCACGGGAGGCGCTCACTTAGCAAGTGCATGTTTGCTACAATTAATATTGCTCCTGAAGCTGCGAGCCTCACTTCGTATAGCATTACAGTTTCTTGCTGTCGCACTCATTGCTTCGCTCTTGCGGCGAAACTGTGACTTTTTATTATATAACGAGTGAAATGACAACAACTGTCATAGAAATTCATGCCTCGTGGGACCAATGCTCACAGCAGGCGAGGAATGTGGGAAAAGCACAGGCGCCTATTTGTTCACATGCTATCCTAACGTGTAGAAAAATGTAAAGATGGTACCACTGGCTCAGGGGCACCAAGGGAATCGCGAATATACGTATTTACGCTCACTACCTACAAAAGTTTATGTCAAATGATTGTGCTCAGATGTTTGTTCTCATTGACTCATTGCTTGCCAGTTGATTGTGTAAAGTTCCTTCCTTTGTATTTTATGCCTTTTGCCTTATATTTTTGCTTGAGCGAGTTGTCTTTTCATCTTGTCATTATGTACTTTGTACTACTGTTTTGCTTAGCGAGTTGTTTGTTTTTTACTTTATATTGTCTTCATTTTATGCTACTGTTTTCCCTGAAAAAGTTCTACGTTTTACTCATCATTGTAACCCCACTCTGCAACGACTCCAATAGGAGTTAGCAGTATTGTCAAATAATACATAAATAATAATAATAATGCGCAAGATCATTTGCACAAGCAGTGCTCGCAATATGTTTCCGAATTTGATAGAACAGTATGAAAAAACTGAGCACTGAAGCAAAATACGCAAACATTTGTAAAGTAAGGCAGAGCCAGCAATTCTGATGCAAATACTACTTCCCTAAGAAGAAACTATAAATGGTGCCAGTTGTAACCTTTGATGAAACATTGAAAAAAAGAACTATTGCACAGGAAATGCTTAAACGTAGGCGGGAAATATAAAAATATTGTCACGTCGTTGCGACGCACGCAGCTCTCAAGACAAAACCCGCAGAACTCAAGCGATTTCAGGCGAACTGTTTATTGGGCGAACTTGTGCCCGGCAGAGCAAAGCCAATGACAATGCACAGCAGTAGCGGCGTGAACAGTCGTCGGTCGACGGAAAGACTGACAAGCGGCGTAATGCGTTAGCTTTTATACACGCGTCGTAACGCGTCTCTGGAATTCCAGAAGCCACTGAAATGTACGCGTCAGCATGCAACGTTTCAAGAATGGTCCAGACGGTTCCCGAAGTGACATGCAAGATAAACGCGGCCTGCGTTGCGCGTAACAGAAAGTGATAACAGCTCTTGCCTCAAACATTCAAAGCAAGCGCGCGATTCACAGGAATGTGATAACGGCGTTCTCTTTTTAAACAAAAGAAAATAACCGCACGTGTCACTACCTACCTCTGAAAAGCATCGTGCCGATGCTAAAAACAGAACACGCAAGTGAGAGTACACGAAATAAACAATACGTCACAGTTAATCAGCGCCCGTAATAAGGTTCTTATGTGAAGTCGCTAATCTCGACGCCAACATTCCTTACTTGCTTTCAACGCACCGATAGTATTGGTCTGTGCCTCACCCACGTAGTAACTACGGCTTTCAGACCAGCAATGCATTGCCTTCTCTGCATCCAAGTTTGGCTTTTCGCATACCTCTATATGCCAACTTTCCTTTAACTCCCTTCGAAACTTATTCAGTTAATGTGGGCATTCGCCCGCCACTGTTATTGCTTTTTTGTGATTGCAAATTGCTTTGAATGCCTCAGGAGATTTACTGTATTTGTAGTATTGTCCATTTTATTGTGCACCGCGTTTTATACTTTCGCAAATTCATGCCTGTGCTATTTCTGTTGCGTGCATACCGCAGTACCAATGTATACGGGGGGGAAGGGAGCATCGTCAAGCCGCAACTGAGCTGCTTTTTTTCCCCTTCCCCTCAGCCATGTATTTATGTACGCATGTCTGGAACAGAGGCTCAGACTCAGGTGTCAGTCGCACGACATGTATAATTTTAGGCCGTGCACGGCGCCGCTGGGATGACGTTAAGGCATCGGGTGCGACCTCATAGTTCAGTTCACCACAACGTCGGAATATCTTGTAGGGTCCAAAGTAACTGCACAAGACCTTCTCACACAGTCCGCGTCGTCGTATCGGCGTCCGGACCCGGACGAGGTCAGCTGGTTGGTATACGGTGTGGCGTTGTCGTAGGTTGAACTGGTGCCTGTCGACCGTCTGCTGGTTCTTTGTACGCAAGCGACCGACCTGTCGAGCTTCTTGGGCCCTCTCCAGGTAGCTGGCAACATCGAGGTCTCTTCGTCGGTGCCGACTGGTAGCATAGGGTCAAGCGCCGTTGTGGGGCCCAGTCCGTAGACAACCTTATATGGCGTAAGCTTCGTGGTTTCTTCCACGGCCGTGTTGTACGCGAAGATCACATACGGAAGCATGGTGTCTAGTCACATGCGGAAGTATGGCGTCTAGTGTTCTACATCGGCGTCAATGGCCAACAAGTCGGCGATGCTCTTATTTAGACGCTCGGTGTGCTGGTGGTAGGTATTTGTTCGACGGTGGCTTGTCTAACTGTACCTCAAGATCGCCTGAGTTAGGTCAACCGCTCGGCCGCATGAAAACCGCAAAAGCTAAGCCAGCAGCGCAGCGGGCTCGCAACGCAGCAGCAGCTCGCGCTCAACGCCAAGACCACGCGGTGACAGCCCGGGAGACAGAAGCGAAAAGGGCTCGCCGTCAAGCACCGGTTACACGCGGAGCAAACTCTCTACTCACTCGTCCGACATCTGAACGTTGACATCATGCAAAGTGATTGCCTAGTCCAACACATGGTGTCACGTTACGCCGTCCGATGCGCATCGTACGACTGTCCCACCACCTCAGGGACACCTGTGTCGATGTTGCCTCCTCGAAATTTCCAGTGCGTCTCATCATCGATGATCCCTTGGCAGCATACATTAATGATCATAAAGTAATAATCTTTAAGGGTAAACGAGTCCCCGAGCTCATCGAGGGACGCCCTTCTTTTACTTTGTGAAATAACATCTCTTGTGTATATATAATTTATATACTTCTTGCATCACAAAACAATCATCTTTTAAGGGAAACGAATGCCCGAGCTTATGCTGGGACGCCCTTCTTGTACTTTGAAAAAAACATCTCTTGTGTATGTATAACGTATATAGCCCTTCAAAAATATATAGTGCATCCAAATGTAAATTAAGAAACATTGTGTATGTAATGTATATGTAACAACGTTGTCACGTCTATATATGATGATAGGAGATGTGTACGGAGGAATCGCGGGTTATCCGATCATCTCCCAGTAAGCTCCTCTAACATCATTCACTTTTTGGACATGGCGGTGCTTTTTTTTTCTTTGTTTGTTATTGTTCGCAAGTGCTGCTCTTCTTCCCTCTCTCTCTGAGGACGGGGGAAGTGTGCAATGGCGTACATAAGCGAACGCTGGAGAAAGCAGTCGCCGCCCTGAAGAACACAAGTCCACTTGTCGAAACGTTGGCTCCTGCGACATTCCCTGTTTTAAATTGTATTTTGCACTCTGTTCATCGATTAACAGAATGATGTAGTATATGGCAAACGAAAAACAATGTTTCAAAAAGTATGCACCTGCATTTAGCTTCAGCTGTTCGCCCGAACGCTAACCAATATAAAATACGCGTTTCTAACATTTGCTCAGTATCCTCAATTAAATACCTCGGTGTCTTTCTTTCATTAAACTTAAGCTGGAATACGCATATTGAACACGTTACTTCTAAAGTATGCAAAAAATTAGCCTACCTTAAACGACACCTACATCTTGCAAGTACTGATACAAGACTGTGCGTAGAATTCCCTCATGAGGCCTTCTCTGGAATATGCCTGCATCATTTGGCACCCACATCATGCTTTGTTGTCTAAGCTACTCGAATCAGTACAAAATAAAGCAGCCCGGCTCATCCTGTCTTCATATTCTCGTCACGAAAGTGTATCCACCTTAAAGAAATCACTAAATCATGTAGTGGCGTATTCGGTTGGCCGCTCTCATCCTCTGGCTCGGAGTCGCCGGATGCCAAGGTAGCTCGCAGTCAGAGCGCGAGAGGCAGCGTACCAACCGAATACATCGGCGATCTCGGAGCAACGCGCCTGCAGCGCCACCGTGCAGCCAGCGTGGAAACCCGTCGCGTAAACATTCCTGCGCTGCATCAACAAATGGCGCCGACCAGTTCAGTGGCTATCGCCGTCATGTCTGGAAGCAGCGACAGCCCTCCGAGCCCAGCACAGTCCGTGTTGCTGACAATGTGTGACGGTGAATAAAGTGAAAAAAAAAAAGCTTGCGAGTGAACTTTTCGCGCGCGGCATGAACTGCAATGCAACAACCCCTTAGCGCTTGTTGTTTAAGGAGCTTTCGAGTAGCCCCTGTACCGGCGCTGTTTTTTACCTACGGCTATGCAAGCAGTAAAATTAAAAATAGAAGCCTGGGCAGAACGTAACAATATTTTGGGAGAACTTCAGAATGGATTTCGAGTAGACAGGCGTTTAGACGATAACCTATTTGTTCTTACTCAGTGTATAGAAATATCTAAAATAGAAAGGAGGCCGTTGTATGTGGCTTTTCTAGACATCACTGGGGCGTATGACAATGTTAATCAGGAAATATTGTGGGAAATTTTGGAAGGAATGGGCATAGGCGACGATTGTGTACAGCTTTTGAGGGAAATATATCGAGAAAATACAGTTTGCATAGAATGGGAAGGAATAAGTAGCAGAGAGAACGTTGATATTAGCAAGGGGCTGAGACAGGGATGTCCTTTGTCGCCGCTGTTATTCATGCTGTACATGGTTAGGATGGAAAAAGCGCTAGGAGATAGCCACATTGGTTTTAATCTGTCACACAAACAGGGCGGCGTGATGATTGAGCAGATGCTTCCGGGTTTATTTTATGCTGATGATATTGTCTTATTCGCAAACAGTCGAGATGATATACAACGGCTGGTGAATATATGCGGGAAGGAAGGCGAGGATCTAGGACTAGGATTTGGTGTAACAAAATGCGGATTGATGGTATTCAATGATCCCAACGACCAGGCGGTATCCATACAGGGCCAAGAAATACCGAGAGTAAGCGAATACAAGTACCTTGGCGTATGGGTAAATGAGGGCGATAGATACATGAAGGTACAGGAAAAAGCCTTGGCAGCAAAGGGAAAGAGGAACGCAGGAATAATGAAGCACAGAGCGTTATGGGGACACAATAGGTACGAGGTGCTTAGGGGTCTGTGGAAAGGGGTAATGGTACCGGGGCTTACATTTGGGAACTCAGTGGTGTGCATGAGGCCAGAGATACAATCGGGAATGGATGTGAATCAAAGAACTGTGGGACGCCTCGCGTTGGGTGCTCACGGGAAAACTACAAACGAGGCTGTAAAGGGCGATATGGGATGGGCGAGTTTTGAGGCAAGGGAAGCGCAGAGCAAAATAAGGTTTGAAGAAAGGCTAAGGAATATGAAAGAGGTTAGGTGGGCAGTGAAGGTGTTCCGCTATTTATATAGAAAGAGCGTTGACACGCAGTGGAGAAAGAGAACTAGGAGGCTCACCAGTAAATATACGGCTCTAAGAGAACTGACAACAAAGAGCGTAAAGGGAAAAGTCAGAGAGGCGGAGAAGATTTACTGGAGGACAACGATGGAAAAAAAACCGACTCTGAATAACTACCGAGAGGGCAAAAACGAAATAAAGAGGGAGGCATTTTATGATAATTCAAGAGGAAGCGCTTTATTGTTTGAAGCGAGATCGGGCTGCCTTAGAACGCGTGTTTATAAAGCGAAATTCAGTAAAGAAGAAGAAAAATGCACATGCTGTGAGGAAGATAGGGAAACGACAAAGCATGTTCTGATTGAATGCGGAAATATCCACCCAGGTGTACGTTTGGGCACCACCCTACATGCATGTTTCGCAAAGGCCATATCGAGACTTTGCTCTGTTAGTACAGCCTAACAATATTGGCTCAAAATTAGCGTGTATTCGCAGTACACCAAACACCCGCCGTGTTGTCATCTTCGTCATATGCGCGATTGATCAACCGATCCTTTCGCTTGCCCGCATACGCACCGCGTAACGTGTCTTGTGCAGCAATGCGCCATTTCATATATGTGAGAACCTACTGTGATACCTATAAATGTCGTGTCATTGAAATTACTGTTTCTCGCAGGAAACGAACAAAGCCCCGTCTCGCCTGAGGACGCTGGCACTGCAGGCAGCGTGGGTACTGCTTGCTCTGGTAAGCGTTAGCGTCGCAACGTTTTTTTTTTATTTCGTTCCGTCGTTGTGATGAACTGCTTTCAAACAGGCGTGACTTGACTTCAACGCCGTCTTGCGCACACGCTTTAGGCTGCAGGGACAACAATAATATACTTGTGTGGCCATTAAGAACACTGGTTTTGCATTCTATAAGAGAAAATCTAAATGTGGAAATGTCACCCCGTATTTTTTTTTTTTTGCTTTGACTTGTAATGTGAACTGCAGTCTTGCATGTACTTTTTCTTCATTTACTATTATGCTTGACTACCACACACACACACTTTTGTGGCCATTCGAAACCCGATGTTCTCTTCACAAAATGTTTGAATCTCCAGAATGTCACTTGTGTTATAACCAAACATTTATTTTTCTCTATTAAACAGGACCATGGGGAGAAGGAGAAACGAGACTTTTATTGACACTATATGCACAATATTACAGCAAGATCGGCCCCATGAAAAAATTTCGTAGCAAGCGAGCTATGTATGAGCACATCTCTAAGGAAATATTACAAATACTCGGAATATTCCGAACCGCGGTTTAAAACCGCGGTTTAAAACAATAGCAAAAAGGAAGAAAACTGAAGACACCAACAACCGAACTTCAGGCCACATTTGCTGCCAGGTGTCATATGAAGAAGAGGTTGCTCAGATAAGGGCAGCAGATAACAGCATTAAGCCCGAAGTTCTTCGTGGAGTCAACTCGGTGACATACAAGAGTGCACCTAAAGCAGCTGAGCAAGCCAGCACATCTGCATCCACTGAAAGCCCTGACCACAGCAGCTCCGAACCTCTGAATGATTCCACAAGTGAAGCTTCGGAGAATTTGGGCCAAGAACAACGAAAAAAAAAGAAAAAATGATGAGAGTAATCATCCCACTGCTGGCCGAATGAGGCACATGGAATATTTTTTCGAACGAATGGAGAAAATAAATCAAGAACGAGAAGCCAAAAGGGATGAAAGAGAGAAAAGAAGAGAAGAACGTTATTTTGAGCTGCTTAAGTTGCACAGGGAGCACATTGATGCCCTGAAAGGCCTACACTTGAAGGCATAGCATACCTTGCACACGTGCCTGCCTTTGTGTGTCAACATACATGTACAATAAATAAACCTAACTATTGCCAATATGATAACTTGTCCTCAGTTATTGCTCTCATCACTCCCTACAGTTGCTGCATCAAAGCGTTTCTTTTCAGTTCGCCTAGACAGCGCAGCACACTTTCACGGTCAGTCAGTGGCTGCCTGTTTTGATTCAACTCTGCACGCTCCTCCCTGATCTCCAAACGTCGATCTTGTCTAAATTCTTCTCTCTCTTCTTCACTCAACAGGTCCTCCACACCTGTGTCACCACTGTCGAGGCATATGTTGTGGAGCACACAGCATGCCATTATAAACTGTGTGATTTTGTCCACTTTGGTAAACTCAGTGTATCGAAGCTGTCGAAACCTCTGCTTCAAAAGAGCAAAGGCATTCTGGATCACCCCCCTTGTTGATGAAAGGCGATAACTGAACCTGCTTTTATCTAGTGTCATGTTGCCATAATTTTTAAATGGCGTAAGCAGGTGTTCTCTAATTGCATACGCGGCAACTCCTAGAATATGATACTTGTTCACCTGGCAGAGTGTCGGCAGGTCTTGCTGAACACTTGATAAACTCAGCACACGCGAATCAGGCACTTTGCTTGGTGGGCCAGTGAAAGCATCCTGAAATCTGCCTTTGCTATCGCAGATACCCTGCATAGTCATGGATACCTCGTCGTGCCTGTTTATGTACGTAGACCTAATCTTATTGCAGCGCATCGGGATGTATGTGCCATCGATGCATCCTATGACACCTGGGAATCCCGCTAGCTGAAAAGAGAGCAAACAATTGCTAAGTCAGAATAAACTTGATACGCATACTTAGTAAAGACTTGAAAAATGTGTAAGTACGCTCCAGTTCGCAGTATTCAGTGCAATGCACTAGAAGTGGAAATTATTAGGTCTGATCAGCCAAGTCATGTCCCTATTCTATTTTGTGTACATGTAACTTTCCGAAAATAAGCACACAGTACTTATTATTATATCGTTTTCAGTTAAGTAAACAAAAATATGGAGTTCAAGGGACTGCTTCATCATGCATATTTAATTATTCCTTGACATAATATATGAATGCACATAAAAATAGAAGGCAATATACACACTTCCTGGAAATCCCTCGCCAGTGCATCTTTGTCCAGTCCAAGGTGTATTATGTCTGGAGCAATCTTGCACAAGAAGCCAAGAACTCTATCGATCACAGCAAACTGTGTTGACTCTGCCATGTCGAAGAGGACAGCAACCTCTCTCATTGATGCCTTGTTGACAGCATACGTGCAAATATCGTACAGGTCAATGCACTTATGTGTCTTAACAAGAAGATACAACATCATGCATGCAACTGCACAGCACTGTGTTTAAATCAAGATATGGATCCAATAATGTGACAGTTGAAATGACACTAATTAAAGCTGCATGCGCAAGTCACTACATCGTTGCACACGTAATGTTTGTGAGCGCTCTGCATGGGCCTCAAGTTGGCCCTTTATTACTAAATTTGTAGTATTTTTGTCGCTTGGTAACATGACAAGTACTCATTTGTGCCGTAATATGCACCAATATTAAATGAAACAGCACGTGTCTGCGTGACCCCTTAAAGTGAAGCAACATTACAGAAACCACAACGTTAATAAGGACGAGCACATGCAGTATGCAGCCAGAGGCAGGAAATATCTGTTGTCCTGCTTGCTAATCAACATCCACGGGAAATTAGGGAGCTCTAATGCTTTATCGAATTCCATGTTTCCCACAAATAAAAGGGGGCAGAGGGGTCGTGCCTACAGCAATTTTTGTTGAGACTGTACACGAAGTACTGCCTCAAGGATGTGGATACCTTTCTTTAGCATTTATGGAAGCATAACAACGAAAAGCGCTGTTCCTGTAAAGCACTTTCTCAGAACGGTGGTGGAGGCACTAAGCAGCATGACTCCTTCAAAAAAAAAAAAAGGGGGGAACGGAAAAAAACTCTCCGTTAACGAACTAAAGGGATGATCACAATAAAGAACGGAAATCCACAGACTCTCGATATGTATATTGCCGGTTGAGCTACACTGCCGGTATTGTGAACACCGCAAGCAGTACTTGTCGCCTGCAGCGAACAGAAAAACTAATTTGCTCACCAGAGAAATGAGAGAATGTGCTCCTCTGACGTTTTTACGGGCACACCACCATGGCTTCTGTCTGACGGGAAAAATTCTGATTCTTCAAACTGTTTGATCAGGTTGTAACAAGCCGATCGAGCGAGGCGGAAGTTGCTGCGAAACTGTAAATGGAGATAACATTGCGTTCTGCCACTTTTGCCTCGTGACCGACCTTACCTGTTTGTCGGAATAACTGCTGACAACGTTCCGAACGCAGCCGTTGACTTTCGGAACATCTAGAGGCTCGGCGAACAACTCTGCGAACTTGTTAGTCGTCGTCCGAGCTGCTAGCGTCAAGGCATTCATCTGCGAGCTGCTGTAATAACAGCATTGACGTTTCCTCCGCCTTCAGTAGCCGCCTCCTTTCTGACATGACTTCGTAGATGTGAACTCGGCCGAAAACGCCACGAACAACACACGTGCACGAAGGTTTACGCGTCCAGCGATGTGCCCGTGTGTCCCTCTGAAGCGCTCGCTCGCGCTGTCACCTGCCGTCGGCAACAGCGGCGTCTTGTGTCACGTGACCCGCGCTCCCGGCCGCGTATTTCCTTAACATATCCGGAGCAATGCACAGACGCCGCTATTGGCCGCACGCGAGGCCACGTCAGCCCGCCTACGCATTTCCGGTAAATGTTTACAGTCGCACGCGCCGGCAGCCGGCAGAGAGAGTAGCCTGGCACGGGAAGGCTGCCGGCATTTTATCGCTGCCGGCGCATTTCCTGCCATATAGCTATTTTAAGCGTGTCCGTGGTTCGCCCGTGTCAGTGGAGGGCCCGTTGACATACGTCGCCGCTTCGCGGTGCGCCTTCGGCGCTCTCACTATTTTGCTCGTGTCACTACTGCCAGAGCCAGGCGCGTCAGCGACGGGCGCTGGCGCGCCCGCCGCTGAGACCCAACGCGATTGCGTTTTTAAAAGAACATTAAGCCGGCTCCTTCGGAGCAGTTGTGTTAGTAATAATAGTTCCCCCCGAGGCGCCGAGCCTCGTAGCCCCTTGATAAATTCTCTACTTCACCCCGAAAGAGAGAAAAAACCAAAACAAAAAACACACACATGCGCATCCGACATCTTTCTTTGTTTTCCCTCCTTTCCCACAGCTCTCAGCGCCCAAAAAAAAAGGATGAAAGAGCGGCACCTAGCACTCACACAGCAAGCGTCAAACCAGCGTCTCTTGCGCACCGCGTTTACCCTTAACTGGCGCAGGTTTGAAAACCCACCAGCGAAAGGAAAACAATCGAAGAATCGAAGGCGACGCAACCCCAACCGCACCGCCGGATTCTTCCTCCCTCCACTCCGCGTTCGTAGGAACGACGACCGTCGTCGGAGGCGGGCACTGCGCGACTGCTGTGTGTGAGCAAACTTACCGGAAATGCGTAGCGGGCGGCTCTCATGACGTGGGGCTCGCGTGCGGCCAATGGCGGCGCAGAACGCGTCCTATGCATTGCTCCGGATATGTAGTGAAATTACGCCTCCCGGCCAGATCGCGCGACGCTCTCGCTTTGAAGTCAGAGCGGTCGGGAGCGCTCTGAGTCAGAGGCTCACGCTCCGAAAGAACCAACCGAAGGTAGTTCGAGCGCTCGAATTTAACCAACCGAAGGCGCGGCCACTTTTTAGAGCGCTCCAGAGCGCTCAAAATACCCCATCCGAAGACGCCATAAGTCTTGACTTGCGCAGAAAATATGCGCGGTTGTTGTTTTATCATAATCTTTATCATGGTAACGCCCCATTGGCTCGAGCTAATCTTCTGCTTGCTCCCAATGTATCAGCTCGGCGAGACCATGTTCATGAAATAAAACCTATATTTGCCCGGACCAACTTTTATCAAAATTCGCCGTTAGTATTATAGATTGCAGAATGGAACTCTTTGCCCACATCTCTCGTGCGGCTTACAGAGTCAACGCCATTCCAAGCTGCCCTAATAGCGTATTTGGAAGGACACCATCCGTAGCCTAAATGTATCCGCATATTTCATAAACGCACATTTTCCACATTAAAACTGCATAACGCAACATCATCATCACAGTTGTGCTGTGCTTTGTGTATCTTTTCGGTCTTCTCGGGATTGTGCTTCATCTTTTACAGTTTATCTTATGTATCTGTGCTTGACAAGAATGATGACACTAGAAATTGTATAAATCTAATGATATTTCATTTAAATTATATTGCGGTTTCTATGTAGATTTTCACCAGTATATGTTCGCACCCACTGGCGTAGCCAGAAACTTTTTTCGGGGGGGGGGGGGGCTCGGGATTTTCGACGGGCGGGAGGAAGGGAGTCGCGGCCTCACTGCGCATATATATATATATATATATATATATATATATATATATATTCGGACAGCATCTTCGGCCTACTTCAGTATCCAGTTGTCATATCAACTGAGCGCCGAAATAACGATACTCTCACACATTCAAAACTTCCACAGAGGGCAATGTATCGACGCAATCTAGTAGAAAGAGATTTATTTCCCCGCCACTGCGAACATTCGTCACTTGCGCACGCTGCTATACCTTGATGATAATTTCAAATTAGGATAATGATCGACGTACACATACGCATGAAACGCTGTAAAGAATTCGTGATAGAAGGCGCAGTCAGGAACAGCGTTCAGCATACCTGAGGTAGGTAAGCTGAAAATGACGCTATAACAAACACATTTTTTGAAACCCTTTATGAATTGATCGTGGCGTTGTCCTGATAAAACTCCGGAAGACTCTCTCCAACTTAACATGCTAGTAGACATACAGGGCGACATTTATAGTATATATTTCGTATTATGGTTTCCTCAACCCAACTTACCTGTTTGCTACGTTATACAGGCGCTTCCTTCTCTAAATTTTCGATAAATTTGCTCGAAGAGCAGAGATTCGCCTGCGTTTGTGATTATAAGCAGCTACAGACCTATTTGTCCAGAACATATTACTGCTTCTTTTTTAAAAAAATTAAACCCATTTATTGCGTTACAAAAAATACCGTCCTCATTAACATTGTAGACCTCCTGAAACGTGGTTTTGTCTCCACTAAACTCATAAACACCACCATCCAAACCCTTTCACGAATATTAACTGACACATTTATTAAGCTCAAAAACGTGGTAAAATATCTCTTAATATTGAAAAAGCTTTTCATGCGGTTTAATCGCCAGTTTAATCCTGCAGTTACTTCGAGGCATGCAGAATGCCAATCGGGAGGGATAAATCTTATTTGGAACGCACTGAAGTGAACTTCGGAATGTTGAGATGTCCCTACTTCGGGCAAAGAGGGTGGGGGGTTACGCCGCAACACTTCACAGGTACCACAACTACACTAAGACTCCGTTCGAAATGCTTCACGTAATCCCACTATACTTGCTCACCCTCTCTGGCCACACACCTCAACAACGATTTAACCAAACCGGATTCGTGCTGGGGCCTGGAAGAAAAGACGCAGTGTGAACATGATCAAAGTATACGATTAACAATTAGTACCCAACGTAATGATGCAAGGCAAACAAAGAGCAACGTAATCGCATAGTGCAGCACAGGAATTAATAGGGCAAACAAACTCGTCAATTAACGGCCGATACAATGAGTAAAACGGCTCATAAACTAACGGCGCAGCAAGTACGCTTGCTGCCGCCAACGAAAGGAACGCTTATCTGGATGGGCTCAATCGGCGCATAGGTCTCATCGCCGGTCTGTGGACTGGTGCTTTGTTAGAAACTCGGATGCCGACCTCGAAGACGCCGTAGCTCACCGATTCTCCCCGATCATTGCTGCTCGCATCATGCTCTCGCAAAGACTACATCGTCTCTCCGAAGTTGGAGAGCCGAACGGCCAGGGATCGCACACGAAGCTTACTTGTTCACATGACGGAAGGTCACTGCCTCTCTTCGAGTCTCTCGAATCTCCAGAATTCCGCCCTGTCCTCTGTCCCGAGGCGAGTTTTTCTCCCTGACAACCCCGCCTCACCAGGGCGTCTATCCAATGGTTGGCTACGGCAACATCGCCGGTAAAAAACGCACCAGTCGAACCCGCCGTGCGACTATTGCTTAGGGCTCGCCACCACAGTGTAACGCAGTACGAGCTCTTCTCCTAAAATATAGAAAGCAAAATATAAACGTACGCAAAACTCGACGTTCGCACAGGACGTCGGACAGCCTGACCGGCGACACTTGTGTACAGATTACCGTAATGAGCGTTAGCTACCACCGCTTCCATTCCGAAACACTCCAGGTGGAAGCAATTTGGCAGCGCATAGGCGCCCTCACGCTGGAAGTGCCCGGTGAAAAGACGCGCCTGTCGGCAGTCGCTCCTTTGTGGCCGGTCATATGTGCGCGTCCGAGAAGCATTTCTGCTTACTGCATTGCACGGTGATCGAAACATACCGGGGACGCTTCGTTAGCTTTGTTGAAGCACTTATGAGCGCGCTGGGTTCGCTTTGGCGTCGGCATTCTGTCGTCTTCAATGTCGCCGCCTAATGCACACACTCATCTGGGGCCGCCGAGTAAACGTCAGCTCCGCTGTAAAAGCGCGGTTTCCGCAAAACTCGCGGGTAACTAAAGCCCCAGCGATTCTCTGAGCGCAGTGGCAGCGGACAAATAGGATTGTGTTTCGCTCGTGTCTCGCCCCGCCGACGCCCCTCGGGGCGTCACAATGGCACTAGGATCGGCGTTAGGTCCAATATTTCCTGTATCAATGACGTTCGCAATAAGCTTTCAACTAACGGAGTTCCCAAATGTACTCACTTGACGCAGCACCAGCATCGACAAATACTGGATCGTCAACTACTACTAGCCGTATCTCACTCTTTTTTGCAAACTGAAACGTCATATGTTTTAACCTTACGCGAACGCTTGCTACACTGAGTAGACAATATTACATGCCTAGCGGTCGACTTAGACACATCAAGGTTTAAAAAAAAAGAGTTTGTAAATGAAAGCTTTCTTATGGTTCTTACACGCTCGCCTATACGCCTGGCAATATTTTCCCTATGACCTTCATTGGGCTTTGTACGTTTTTTTAGGGGCGAAGCTCCTCTTAGTCTAACCTTGTCCTGCGGCAGGCGTCAGGCGTAACCGGCGTGATTGATTGAATGATTGATTGTGTTTCGGTTAGGAAAGGACGCTAATTTCTGCAGCCCATGTAGGGAGCACGGCTAAGCGTCCGTTGGGGTGGGGGAAAGGGAGTGAAAGAGATAGAGAGGAGAGAAAGACCGTAGTGGAGGGCTCCGAAAATTGAGACCACCTGGGGTTCTTTAACGTGCACTGACAACGCACAGTACACGGGCCTCTGGCATTTTCACCTGCATCGAAAATGCGACCGCCGCGGCCGGGATCGAACCCGCGTCGGGAGGCACGCGCTCGTTGGGAGGCACGCGCGCGCCTCCCGGCGCGTGCCTCTCTCTTGTCACTCTTCCATCTGCTGTCTTGTGAGAGAGAGAGAGAGAGCGAAAGGCGCGCGTTGACTAGGGAAACGCTCTTTCTTCGATGAACGCTCTACCAGCTCGCAAAGAAGGAGAACGCGCCCTCCCCGCGAGAGACAACGTTGGCGCAGGCAGCGTCTCCTAGCGAGTTTCTTGATTGAGAAATACCGACTGCTCGCGTTCGAGAACCGTTCACCGGCAACGCATATATATATATATATATATATATATATATATATATATATATATATATATATATATATGCACTGATCTTGACTTGAAGTGCCATTTCACTTGCGCGTAGGTGAACCATAACGATTCGTAGCATGCGCGTTAGCTAAATTAATCCGGAACTCGGCACTATCTACGACGAACCTCTGGAGCTTCGCCCACTCATCATCATTCACTCCGTGGATATGCTGTAATTTTTTCCCTATTTCGCTGTCACTTTGGTCGCTCTTGAAAAACATGGGGGCTGATCTAAATAACTTATTTGGCCCCTTACTAAACGAGGTCCAACAATAGTGAGTTTCCTTTTGCCTAACAGAGAAGTAATATCCCGCTGAGTGTTGCAGACATGTTACAGACATGCTATATTTTCGTCCCCGATTCCGCGCACCAGGCAAGCAAAAAATGATAGCGCATACAATCCTCAACTGTAACTATTCCGATGGCGAATAATTGCAGGATTATCTTGGTGCTTTAACTTGGAATTGAAGTAACAGTTGCGCGAAATTTTCGTATTTCGTGCATCTAAACACTAGTTTCTTCCAAATAAAGCGGCCTGATAAATCTGTTTACTTGAATGAGCTCGATGTGGGCAAGTTTGTTTTGCATGCTTGCAATGCCTCTCCTTTGTACGTGTTTTGTGTTTGTCCCCGTTCTCTTGCGCTCTTTTTTTCTTCATGGAACTCATTTGGACTTTTGCTTGAACATATAGCCTTCTCTATTCGAGTTGTTCGACCAGATACTGTTGCTGAAAAATGTATTGGTATAAAGAGATTTCTCCTCATTTTATTTTCCCATTGGCCGCTCATGGATTGTCTCAAGTACTGATTGATCGATCAGTCGTCTCGGCGGCTGTAGTTATTTCGGTTGTTATGTTTAGAACGCTGTATATTGTATTCAAGAAATCAAATGATTTCAAATTAATTTCCTGGCATGCTGAAATTAATAAGACATCGTATGATCTCTTGTGAACAATAGCAAGGGACTATTGAAACATTATCAGAGAACTCGCATATAATCCATACAGGCCATCTTAAGTACATTACAAAGCCACTGTAGTGTCAGAGGATATAAGGTATCATGTAAGTACAAATCAGTTGGGGAAAAGGACTTCGAGGTCTCGCTCGTTTGTTGGCGCTTCGAATATTAGCTTCTCCAGAAGACGGAGAGCCGCTGCTGTCCTTGAGACGTATTGCCGCGAAAGCGACGATACGAATATGGTGACTTCTTGAATGAATTTCGCTACCGCCACCTGCTGGTAGCGGAGCTCTTGACCCTTGTGCACGCTCGGCGATGAACCGCAGCGCGGTCTTTTTGTCGACTCGTTATTCTGCAGCTTACCTGCTTGTGGATGACACTGCAAAGCAGTGCTGTCCAGTCGGGAGGTTGGTTGAAATTTCCTCTGTCTGCGGCATCGTCCTCGGAATGGGACACGCCGTGCGCGCACATTGCGACCTTTTATAAGTCTTCAAGAGAAATGACGAAAGCGAAGCTTTATTGGGCCACCCGTGTAGGGGCACTGCTCAAAAAAAAACAAAAAACGCATGCACTGTACGCCGTATTTCCCACGCGACCGCATACAACGCACGAAAAGCGTCAGCGCCCCACAGAAACAGGAATAAGAGGGGAAGAAGGGTCGGGCGGCACAGGCAAGGCGTTGCACAGGGAACAGCGGCACACTTTGTGCTTGGTTCGCTAGCTCGATGTCCTTAGCCCGCGAACGCTTCAGCCGCAGCAAAACCACGCGTGTTTTCAGGTGCGCAGACTCGCCATATTCTTCCACCACCGCAGAGAGCTAATTGTCAACACATTGCAGAAGCGTCTGACTACTACGGTGCTGTGCTGCAAAGACTGCAAGCTCCCCTTCCAGGCTCTTATCGCAGCACTCTTTGCCGATAAATGACAGGTGCCCCTCGTTTTCCACCACCGTTTCCTGCCCACAAACTACAACTTTCCCCGCCATAGAGTGACAAGTCAACTTCCTTTGTGGGCCGCGTTGTTTGTTTTTAAGCCCACCACAGAGACGCGAATGCCCATAGCCGCACGTTCCCAGAATGGGCACCTTTGTTCGTATATGTGATGGGCCAGCATAGATAGGCAGTGGGGCACCGGCTGGAAAAATTTCGGGGGGGGGGGGGGTCTTCAGCCCGGTCAGCCCATGCCTGCCTACGCCACTGTTCGCACCCCCTTTGTACTAACACTTCTATTCCCCCCTATGTAATGCCCTTTTTGGGCCCTTAGGGTACTCGTATAAATAAAAAAAATTGGCAGATCCCAAGTGCAGTGGGAATCAAGGAAATGCGAAGCACGCGTCAGGAACGTAAACTGGATCTACATTGTTGTCTCGCTATATCGATTTTGGTACATAGGAAGTTAACCAAACGGCCGCAACAGCACCAAGACTGTGGCATGTAAACCATGCTCTCACGACCCGCATGTCATGATTGTAATGTTATGACCTGTTATTTATGTTCGTCATGCAGTCATGTAGTGCCACGCCAATTTTCGTATACATGCCTTTAACGAAACGGCCAGGAAGGCACCATGACGGTCTCATGCAAATCAAGCCGCTCATGACATGGATATTATGATTTCCGTGTTATGACCTATCACTTATGTTTGTCATGCGTTCATATTTTGCCACACCAGTTTTTCTATACATCTCATTAACGAAACGGCCAGGAGAGCGCAAAGTCGTAGGCGGCTAGATATATCGATAGATGGATAGATAGATAGATTTTATGTCCTGCTTACATCCATTCTGAAGTTTACTTCTTCCATACGTATTTAAGGAGAGTGAAGAGCTGGGCTGGTTGGTTCATGATTAATTCGACGAAAAGCCATTCATTTTTTATCAAAAGGAATGGCCAGACTTGCATCAGCGAACCTTCTGTGGCTATCAGTGAAAAAGAGTGGCGCTTTTTTATCGGTACCTGACTATAGTCTAGTCTCCATGTCATAGCTTAGGCGCTTGCGCAGCATGTATGTATAAAAGCTCGTGGCTTGCTTCAATAAATTTTGGTTGTTAGTCCAGCGTTGGTGCGTATGCGTGTGTTCTCTCTTGTCCGTGTCCTGCAGTGCTGGCATTTCGTCGAATTAACCATACGTATTTCTGACGACCATGAAAATGTGTCCGTGAAAACGCAACTCATAAAGAAGCAGGCGCTTGCAATAGTCTCTAAAGATCCGTCTTATAGTTGATTTTATGTCCTGATTATATCCGTCCTGAAGTTGACTTCTACAATCTGGATTTCTGACGGATAAAACATTATATCCCCGAATAAGACGGATTGTATGCCTTTTGTGCTAGCTAGGTTAATGTTATTCAGGGAAGTCAGTGAAGCTGTTGACATTGGGGGCTGGTTGATGTAGCGCCAAAATTTTGTGGGAGCCTTTCGAGAATGTGGTGAGTGTGATATTGTAGAATCTGAACCTAGACTGAGTAAGCAAGTTTCGTTGCTCTTTGCTTAAGTCGTGAATGTCGTGAACAGTGTTTCTCTTTTCTGGAGAAGAGCAGGTTAAATAGCATTTCCTTTTCGTTTTCATGTTTGCTTTTTCCGAATTTCCCTCGTGATACAAGGATATCGCTTTTCTGATAATTTTCGTACCGGAATGAATTGTTCCATGCAATGAGAAACCACATTAAAAAAACGCCCATAGATCGTCTGCAGTTGTCCCGGACTGACAGAGGGAGCAGATCATGTCGTACGAGTTTTCGAGGTATTCCAGACCTTCCAAGCCGTCAGCTGCGTGAAGGCTAGGAACCGTTTTGGCGGGATTACTTTTATGCCGATTAGATGCCATATCCGAAGCGAGTATGGTAGCATCGCGATCAGTTATGCCACCAACGAATTTGCAGCTATAAAAGAAGGGCATCGTGTGATCAGACATAAAGATAAGGTCGTCTCAGGGGTCTCCGATTGCCTCGTTGGTTCCGGTGCGAGTTGGTTTAAATTGTAGCAGAACGCAAACTCTAAACGCCTATCGCTACTCGACACTTCAGTGACACCTGGGGAATAAGAGAGCCAGTCAATTCCCGGTAAATTACAATCGCCTACTAGAATAATGTTATCGTGGTGTCTGAAATTTGATTCCGTGTACCTGCAAGTTTCACTTACACATCTGCTGTTGAAATGGATGGCCTGTAAAAGCCACCTATGAAAGCTTTACGATTACTTGACTCAGTCACAATCCGAATAGACTCAGTGTCAGTTTGATCTTGTAATACAAAGCATATTATATTGTCACGTGGTCGTGACGCACCCAGCCCTCAAGCTGACGCACACAGGGCTCAAGAAGATGTTAGGCGAACTGTTTATTGGGCGAACTTGTGCCAAGCAAAACAAAGCCAATGGCATTCCGCAGCAATAGCGGCGTGAACAGTGGTCGGCCGACGACAAATGGCTAAATGCGCCCGCTTTTATGCAGACGTGATAACGCGTTCTCGCATTATCTCTGAAATTCTAAAAGACACTAAGATGTGAGGCATGCAAAGTTTCAAGACGGGCCGACACGGTTCCCGAAGCGACATGCAAGACGAACGCGGTCTACGCTGCGCGTAAGAGAAAGTGATAACGGCACTCACCGCCGACAACGAACGCGGGCGTCACAGGAAAGTGACAGCGGCTTCCCACTTAAACCAAAACAACCGTATACGTGTCATTATTTCCCTTGAAGAAAGAGGAGAATCCACCACCTCTCCCTCCACGGTCCTTTCTGGCAACAGGGTAGAACATTGATTGATTTGTGGGGTTTAACGTCCCAAAACCAGCTCTGATTATGAGAGACGCCGTAGTGGAGGTCTCCGGAAATTTCGACCACCTGGGGTTCTTTAACGTGCACTGACATCGCACAGCACACGGGCCTCAACATTTAGCCTCCATAGAAACGCAGCCGCAGCGAACAGGGTAGAACATCACGGTCTCGTATGTAACCATAAAGCCAAGTTGCAGTTAATACCACGAGGTCAAGTTCACGCTCAACGATGACACTTTTTGAATCGCATCCAACTTATTTACAATACTTCTAGCGTTTATGTTAATGATTTTGAATGGGTAAGTGCCGGAGTAATGAACTCAATTATTTCACACTGGCGGGGTTGTCGAACAGGGATATCTTTCGTTTGTGTGTTCACTTCATGCAAACATTTAATTGCTAACATTTATTTTGTCGTGCAGTACCTTGACTTTCGCGACGTTTTTTCTCTCTTCAGCACACGAGTCTGCGGATACCTTGTAACCTTTTTAACGCGATAGCGTTAGAGAGCTCGTTCCGCAGAAATACCGCCGTCGGTGACGGCGCTTCCGTGAGCGAAAAATAACAGCTCCGAAAATGGACAACTATATCCATCCAGCGGAATATACATCAAGCAATGTTCCGACTACCACGGCCTCCGAGACGGCGGGCGCGCCCGCCATCTCGGCCGCGCATCTCAGAGGCCATGCGACTACAGCAGAGCCTATATGCGGTCTCGTCGGATGCTCTGCATCCACTTTCTTAGCATTTCATTCCCACGACACCACTAAAGAAATGAAGTACTGCAGTTGCCATTTCACCAACCATAACGCGATGCTTGTTGCGGTTGGCCGGAACAGTACTCATGAAGAACAAATCGAACAGCTGCCAGATAGTTAACGCAAGAAGAACGACAGAGTGTGAGCATTTACGAATAAAAGTGTCGCGCCTACGCGCTGTTCATAATACAGGACCATGTGACTACATCCCTGTGCAAAATTTTCATGAAGGTGATATAAAAGTGCAGTTCGAAAACCCTTACCATTAATGTAGATAACTTGCACGCGCGAGTGTGTGTCTGTGCGTGTGTGTGTGTGTGTAAACCCACACAATAATATGTATGGACTGAGTGGTAGAAGTGCACACTAGGGGCCGGATTTCGCTATCGCGTTCAACTCTTAAAGGCGAAGCTTAAGGGTCTCCCAATTTTTGAAAAATTTTGGCTGATAGCGAATTTAGTGCCGTTGAGCTTAAAGGGGCCCTGAAACGAAATTTCACTCGCCGAATTTTGCACTGAAACGGGTTCCTGTATTGTGCTGAGATATATGCAACAAAAATTTTCGAGATTGGCGCGAGAAAACGAAGTTGTCGTTGTTGTGGCGTCAATAATTGGCACATACACCGACGAGGGGGATTGGCCACACTACAGGTAATAATATATAGGACGGGAAAATTAAAACACCAAGGCTTAATCTAAGAAAAATAAAAAGTAAGGAAGGTGTTCTAATGAAAAAGAAAATTGGCAGATAGCACGTGCAGTGGGAATCAAGGAAGTGCGAAGCACGCGTAAGGAACGCAAAAGTGGATTTGCATTGTGTCGCTAAACCAAGTTTGGCACATATGAAGTTAACGAAACGGCCGCAAGAACACCAAGACTGTGGCATGTAAAACATGCCGCTCATACACGCATGTCAGGATTCTATAATCAAAAGAAGAGGCGTGCAGGACACGGACACAAGGAGAGCAGTGAACACCACGAACGCCGACTAACAAGGCGAAAAAGAAGGAAGACACACAGCTTATCTGCGCATGCTCGGAAAGCTCGTCCTTTTGAGCTTCATGATTCTAACTTTATGACTTGTCATTTACGTTCGTCATGCAGTCGTGTCGTGCAATAGCAATTTTGGTATACATCCCTTTAAGGAAACGAGTGGCATGTAGATCGTCCCGCTAATGACATGCATGTTACGATTTTCATGTTATGACCTGTCATTTATTTATGATCGTCATGCAGTCTTGTTGTGCCTAACCAATTTTCGTATAGGCTCCGCACAGTCGAGTTTTCCATGTGCGACATCAGCGCCAGAATTCACTGCCTGGCGGAGAGAAGAAGCAAAATTGGGCAGAATGTGACAGGAAAATACGCGAACGCGATGCGCGTCTCCGACTCTATAGCAGCAGAGACCGCCCGTCCAACCACCTTTCGTTTTATTTCCTTTGAGACGCGCGCTCCAAACCTGTGACAAACTTTTCCAAAGGGCGACGACGCGAGCGTTCGTGTGGTTCCCAGCACGCCCGGAAAGCAGCGAAGAAACGCAGGCGTCGCTGTCGCCTCGGTTTCCACCGTGCGCGCGCGTCTCATACGTGCGACCCAAGCGGCTAATGTCAGCGATACTGAGCCGTCCGACAAGAGCTACGTAGCGCCCTCTGGTCAGTAGACGGAGCCCATACATCCCATTAACGAAACGGCAGTATAGCGCCAGGACCATGGCCGGTCATGACATGCCGGTCATGACACGCGTCTCATGATTATAATGTTATGACCTGTCATTTACGTTCGTCATGCTGTCGTGTTGTGCCATAGAAATTTTGGTATACGTCCCATTAACGAAACGCCTGGCATGTATATCATGCCGCCCATGAAATGCATGTTATGCTTTTCATGTTATGACCTGTCATTTATATTCGTCATGCAGTCATATTGTTGCATACCAATATTCCTACACATCCCACTAACGAAACGGCCAAGAGAGCACCAAGACCGTGGCATGTAGATCACGTCGCTCATGACATGCATGTCATGATTTTCATGCCATGAGCTGTCATTTACATTCGTGATGCAGTCATGTTGTGGCATGCCAATTTTCGTATACATCCCGTTAACGAAGCGCGTGCCATGTAAGTCAGGTCGACCATGACATGCATATCATGATTTTCATGTTGTGGCCTGTCAGTCATGTTCGCCATGCAGTCATGTTGTGGCATACCAATTTTCGTATACATCCCATTAACGAAACGGCCAGGAGAGCACCAAGACCGTCGCATGTAAATCATGTCACTAATGACATGCATGTCACGATTTTCATGTCATGAACTGTCATTTATGTTTGTGATGCAGTCATCTTGTGGTATGGCAATTTGCATAGACATCCCATTAACGAAACGCGTGGCATGGAAATCATGTCACTCATGACATGCATGTCATGATTTTCACGTTATGACCTGTCATTTATGTTCGCCATGCAGTCATATTGTGGCATACCAATTTTCGCATACATCCCATGAGCGAAACGGCCAGGAGGGCACTAAGACCGTGGCATGTAAATCATGCCACTCATGACATGCATATCATGATTTTAGTGTTATGACCTGCCTTTTATGTTTGTCAGGCAGTCATGTGCCATGCCAATTTTCGCATACATCCCATTAGCGAAACGGCCAGGAGAGCACCAAGACCGTGGCATGTAAATCATGCCGCTCATGACATGCATATGGTGATTTTCATGTTATGACCTGTCATTTATGTTCGTCATCTAGTCATGATGTAGCATACCAATTTTCGTAAACATCCGATTAGCGAAACGGCCAGGAGAGCAAAAAATCGTAGGCGGCTAGATAGATAGATAGATAGATAGATAGATAGATAGATAGATAGATAGATAGATAGATAGATAGATAGATAGATAGATAGATAGATACGCTCAAACTCGCCGAAGTTCGCTAAGAAATGCTTCGCATTTAAAAACAACTAAAATTTATTAAAGAGACATTGGGAACGAAAGCCTATGGCCGACCGCGCTCGCAGCGTAATCTTCCGGAGGCTTGGATAAATTCATGCAAAGCTGGCAAAACAGCATTAAGGCTTGTGGCATCCTAAGGGCCACCAAAAGATAAAAGATTTGGTGTTGTTAAAGGTAACCACAGTTTATCAAATTGTCACCGTCTCCACGATTGCGCGAGGCAATCACCGAGGCGTGGCATTGGGGGGTGAGGTCGATTGATGCTCGGCAGAGCCGGTAAGCAAACGCAGTGACTGAGACGGAGGCACGCAAAAAAACGAGACCAAAATTTATAAGATCGACACGAGGAAGGATACAAAAAAATGAGAAAACTTGCAAAGAGTTCAAGTTACTAATTAATAGGCAGCGAAGCAACGAACATATTTAGAGAAGTTACGGAAGGGAGCCAAAATGCTCGCTTACACAGATTATGAGGTGAGTCCAAGGATTGGCAGGCGAAAGTGAGAGTTCATAGTTTGAAGAAACATACAGTTGACCGGGGAATGCGGCGACGCTCCATCCACGACGACGACGACCGAACAATGCGGCCCTCGAAGATGTCGTTCTCTTCCGGGGAGCTGGTGCGGCGCCTCGGGATGCGGGGAGGCGGCTCAGAGTTCCTTGGGAGCCACGCGGCGGATTCTTTCCCTCTGTTGCGCGGCCACTGAGGTGGCAGGGCGCGTTATATAGGCGTTCGGGTGGTAGTTGAACGGCGCTTGGTCGCGGGCTCCCTCACAGTGTAGCAGTCCAAAACACAACGCACACAAAAGCGCAGCAAGTACTTCACACACAAAAGAGTAAGCACGTAGGCGTGTGACTCTCACACTGCATGGCCGCCAGCTTGGCGTCACAAAAATTAACAACCAAAAGAAACGCGAAGTTCTGGGCATGGATGGGGTGACCTTGAAGCGGCAAATATAAAACACAACCAAAACAAGAGGCGCATACGCCAACAACTTCTGTCTTGCTAAGGGTCGTCCCGCAGTCGAGAAAAAGCTACACATGTACAAAATGGAGCTCAAGGTTACGGCTCTGGTAGGGGACACTTTGAGCTGAGAAAGGCAAGAGAGACAAAACATGCGGCACGTACGCCCCGGCAGTAGACTGCGATGTTAGGCTTACAACGCGATTCAGCGAGCACATATGCATGCTCGTACGCTGACCAAAATAAGATTTATGCTTGATAAACATACGTTAACAAAGCGGTCGCAATAACTTTAGAAAATATAGAAAGGAAGAACCAAGCTTGCCGCCAACTCTGTGACACAAATACTGAATTTAAAAACGTTCGGCGGAGCGAGGGAAAGCGGCGGTAAGAGAGAAGGAACTGATCAATCGTTTCTGTCTCATTGCATACCAAAGACAGCTTAGTTAATGAAAAACCAGATTTATTAACATTGAAATTTAGACTTGGCGCTGTACATCTGAGACTTGCTATAGTCACTTCGCACTGACGTGAAAGGCATTCGTCCGTATTCCATGTGAACTGAAGGTGTCGATAGTCGTCAAAATCTAGAGATGTCTTAGTGCATGTCAGTAGAAGAAAGCGTCCAAACCCCTCAGCTGTGATGAATGCAAAAATCCGGCACTACATTTAACACTCGACCATCTAAGATGGATTTGCCAGCGAGTCAGCTGATTCATTCTAAAAAAATTGGGGGACCCTTAAGCTTCTCCTTTAAGAGTTGAAAGCGATAGCGTAATCCGGCCCCTAGTGTGCGCTTCAACCACTCAGTGCATACTCATTAACGTGTGTTGTTACTCACACACACATGCGCACAGACACAGACACACACACACGCGCGCGCGACATATCTATAGCAATGGTAGAGGCTTTCGATCTATTTAACAGCACTTTTATATAGACTTCATCAAAGTTTTCTACAGTGATGTAGTCACATGGTCCTGTATTATAAACTGCGCGTAGGCGTGACACTTTCAGTCGTAAATGGTCACATTCTGTCGTCCTTCTTGCGGTAAATATCTGGCAGCTGTTCGATTTGTTCTTCTGGTGACATCATCCGGCCAACCGCAACAAGCATCGCCTTATGGTCGGTGAAATGGCAAACAGCACATTATCTAATGTTTGCTGTTTGCTTGATATGATATTGTCACGCAGTATTGTGACTAGAAGAGCCAGACGTAGAGAGCGTCTTGGGGCAGCCATTTTATTGTAGACTTTGTCCTAATTCGGCGGTGGTAGCGACGACACGCGCAGCTGTCTTTCGGCGGGTCACAAGAGAAAGAGTACCACGGTTCGGCGACGCACGCCGTTTTATACCCCGCAGAGTTTGAGCTGGACGCTCCTTAAGAACGCGTCGACACTAAGGATGAGAATCGAACGCCACAGCATCATTGACGCGCGTTCATACCAGACGCCTAGTGTTACGCATGCATAGACGCAAGCCGAAGATAGAAATGCTAAGAGCGCGCGTCTGTCGCTTTAAATGGAAAGACGCCATGTGGCAATATGTTCCCTGTCGTAGAACGGCGGAACCATATAGGCTTTGCTGTAGTCGCATGGCCTCCGAGATGGCGGGCGCGAACGCAGTCTCGGAGGCCATGGTAGTCGAGACATGTTTTTCACAATGTCTCACAGACGGCAGCACATTATCTAACGTTTGCTGTTTGCTTGATATGCTCAATAAAGTTTATTCCTCCTACAAATAGCCGAATGGGCTCATTTTCGTCGTGACACCTGCCGAACCAAATACGTTAAGGAGACTCCTTCAACTACGTGAGATTTATGTGGTGTTTTTTTCCAAGGAAGTTTCGATCCCGGGTTCGATCCTCAGTGGGACCTAAAATTTGTATTAATTATTTTATTTTTTGCATCTTTCTCGATTTTTCGCTCACGGAGAGACACCGACACCGACGGCGGTATTTCTGCGAATCGAGCTCTCTAACGCTATCGCGTTAAAATCCCATTGTGACCAGGAAACCAGACCAAACGAATCTCTGATATGTAAGGCGGCACAAGAGTAGAGAAAATCTTCAGTAGGGGTGACTGATTCGTAGATGTTGCATGCGAACAGACAGATAAAGCATCTGTAGAAATAATTACTTTAGAATGGGTAAGTCTCAATTAACTAACCGCGAGTGCAATAGCCAAGAATTTTGCTAGAAATATAGGAATATTGGGCAGTCGGAGCTCGAACGAGGAGTTCAACTGAGAGGAAGATATACCATCTCCAGCATTCTCCACTCCTCGAGTCGCATCCGTAGAGATTACAAAATGCTCGGGAAACTGGGCGAGATGGTCCTGAAGGCAACATTCAGGAATACGCAAGGGAAGAAGCTTAGCGTTTTTACATAGTTTTAATTTACATCGAAATGTAAATTACCTTGCAAGGACGAGTGTGCCCTTAGGGTAGTTCTGCGGAGAAACTTGAATATCAGATATCATAGATTTGACAAAAACGATATGAGGCCATTGATAGCGTCGCCATCGGTACCTAAAAAAAGGAATCACGAGAATATTGACTGCGAACAGGACAGTGGCGTATCGTTGAGCTTTAGAAATGTTTGCACTGTCAGTTCTCTAAACTTTGATTCCATGGGTATGAAACAAGCTTCTAAATAACGAGCATGTTATTGGCAGCACATTTCGGCAGGCCGAGACAAAGACGTAAGGCTTGCCTTTCTAACACAAATAGAGGTCGTAGCTTATAGGCCGCACAGCCGGAAAACAGAACGGAACCGAATTCCGAAATGGGGCGAACATACAGTTTGTATATGATCAGTTGTGTTGACCTTTGCATTCCAGTACTTTTTGTTGCTGAAACGTCGCAACAGGCCCATGACTCGCTCTCCTTTTCATTTGATTACTTCAATTTGCTGTGCCAGCTTAGATTCTCTTCATACATAATAGCTAGGTATTTCAATGACGAAACTTGCGCTATCTTTTCATTGCTATAGTGAAGAGAAAGGAATACACGATCTGATAGGGTTAACACCAGTAAAGCGCACTTACTAACACTAAGGGTGCAAAAAAGCCCATTAAGCCACACCTCTAGCTGAGACAATTAAGACAGACAATTTTTGTATAATTCGTGACCATCGTGGGACGATGAGAAAAAGGAAATATCATCAGCGTACACATATAGCTGAACCTTCTCGTGAACCGGCAGAGATGATAACAAAATATTAAACAACAGAGGGGACAAAACTGATCCCTGCGGCACGCGCCCTTTGTTTGTTAATATAAAGAAGATGTAGATCTTTCCTGGAAACAAAATACTGCCTTTCAGAAAGAAATTCTTCAACCCAAGATAGAACATAGTTTGTAACATTGCAGTCGACTAATAGAGAAATAAAATTCCATGTTTGAGGGAGGCTTTTGCTCTCCAGTGCAACTAATGCTGCGATCTCTCCGGATAGTCGTGCAAGCCGTATTCGGCTTTCAATGTCTAAATGAGCCGACCATATAGAGCAACCTCGCCTAAGACCTATTTGTGTCCAAGAAAGGATGTTCTCACGAGAAATAAACTCACTGAGTCGAACGTATACAACTTTTTCAATTATCTTTACTATATTACAAGTAATATTATTAAAAGTAATAATATTAGAAGTAAGCGAAATTGGCCGACTTTCAGTTTTCCACAGGAGCGCTACTTGTGCAATTTTCCATGAAAAGTGAATCCACATATACTGAAGAGTTAACTATATTCACTAGCTCATTGGGATATTGATCTAACAATAATTTATGATTAGTAATATGATCCGGACCAGCAGCTGCTTGAAGTGTAGTCAGCATGACCTCTGCGAGTTCCGCCATGGCCACCTCCTGAAAATCGGGCACTAAACTTTTAACCACAAGGGGTGTACGATATAGCGAAGAGGACCCATTTCCCATTCCATTACCCACGGAGCAAGAATTCTTGAGGAGCGGAAACAGCGCTCGCTCAGGCAACCCGGTAAAGTCACGCCGCAGGATGGATGGATGCTATGAGCTTCCCCTTTGTAACGGGGCGGTGACATGTGCGCCACCAGGCTCATAAGAAGATTTAAGAACTTTTCTTCCTCTCTTTAAATTTTCCTCGTGCCTTTTAAATTTACTTCAATCAAATCGATCATACCAATGCAAAAACGGAATTTCATAGCCCAGTTCCCTGCCCCTTACGGCAGAAATTCCATATTTTTCCCTATAATTATTTTTGTCCGTTCTCTATTGTTTTCTGCCACCAGTATTCTAACCGTCTCTTACTTATTTCAATCGCGGCTATGTTCAGCTTCCCGTTGTTCGCCCCAAAACCCAAGGCTTCATGTATGGTGGTGCCCAAACGTACACCTGGGTGGATATTTCCGCATTCGATCAGAACATGCTCCGTCGTTTCCCTATCTTCCTCACAGCATGTGCATTTTTCTTCTTCTTTACTGAATTTCGCTTTATAAATACGCGTTCTAAGGCAGCCCGATCTCGCTTCAAACAATAAAGCGCTTCCTCTTGAATTATCATCAAATGCCTCCCTCTTTATTTCATTTTTGCCCTCTCGGTAGTTATTCAGAGTCGGTTTTTTTCCATCGCTGCCCTCCAGTAAATGTTCTCCGCCTCTCTGACTTTTCCCTTTACGCTCTTTGTTGTCAGTTCTCTTAGAGCCGTATATTTACTGGTGAGCTTCCTAGTTCTCTTTCTCCACTGCGTGTCAACGCTCTTTCTATATAAATAGCAGAACACCTTCACTGCCCACCTACTCTCTTTCATATTCCTTAGCCTCTCTTCAAACCTTATTTTGCTCTGCGCTTCCCTTGCCTCAAAACTCGCCGATCCCATATCGCCCTTTACAGCCTCGTTTGTCGTTTTCCCGTGAGCACCCAACGCGAGGCGTCCCACAGTTCTTTGATTCACATCCATTCCCGGTTGTATCTCTGGCCTCATGCACACCACTGAGTTCCCAAATGTAAGCCCCGGTACCATTACCCCTTTCCACAGACACCTAAGCACCTCGTACCTATTGTGTCCCCATAACGCTCTGTCCTTCATTATTCCTGCGTTCCTCTTTCCCTTTGCTGCTAAGGCTTTTTCGTGTACCTTCATGTATCTATCACCCTCATTTACCCATACGCCAAGGTACTTGTATTCGCTTACTCTCGGTATTTCTTGGCCCTGTATGGATACCGCCTGGTCGTTGGGATCATTGAATACCATCAGTCCGCATTTTGTTACACTCAATCCTAGTCCTAGATCCTCGCCTTCCTTCCCGCATATATTCACTAGCCGTTGTATATCATCTCGACTGTCCGCGAATAAGACAATATCATCAGCATAAAATAAACCCGGAAGCATCTGCTCAATCATCACGCCGCCCTGTTTGTGTGACAGATTAAAACCAATGTGGCTATCTCCTAGTGCATTTTCCATTCTAACCATGTACAGCATGAATAACAGTGGCGACAAAGGACATCCCTGTCTCAGCCCCTTGCTAATATCAACGTTCTCTCTGCTACTGATTCCTTCCCATTCTATGCAAACTGTATTTTCTCGATATATTTCCCTCAAAATCTGTACACAATCGTCGCCTATGCCCATTCCTTCCAAAATTTTCCACAATATGTCCTGATTAACATTGTCATACGCCCCAGTGATGTCTAGAAAAGCCACATACAACGGCCTCCTTTCCATTTTAGATATTTCTATACACTGAGTAAGAACAAATAAGTTATCGTCTAAACGCCTGTCTACTCGAAATCTATTCTGAAGTTCTCCCAAAATGTTGTTACGTTCTGCCCAGGCTTCTATTTTTAATTTTACTGCTTGCATAGCCATCCTGTATAGTACCGACGTAATGGTTAGCGGTCTATACGAGCGAATGTTATTCTTTTCCCCCTTGCCTTTATAGATTAAGTTCATTCTGCTTTTTCGCCAACTGTCCGGTATTTTCCTCTCCTGTAAGCATTTTTCTACGGCTTTCAATAGCGCTTCTTTAGTGTTCTGTCCTAATTCGTTAATGAGGCTAACGGGGACCCCATCTAAACCCTTAGCAGTGCGCTTTGGAATTTTTCCTTCGGCCTTTTTCCAGTTGAAATTCTCAATTTCTAGCTCTTCCTTAGTTTCGCTCTCTGTCATGGTTTTATCCACTGGGGGAATGTCTTGGACGATCTTTTTAAACGAACCAGCTGTTAACTTCTGGATGTAACCCAACGCTTCCTACCTTTCCAAATGATTTCCTCTTTCATCAACAATATGCTGTTGCAATGTGGCAGACTTTTTACCTAGCGCTTTTATGTGGTTCCCAAATATCCTAGGCGCGTCCTTCTTTTTGTCATGAATTTCTGTAACCCAGCGTTCGCTTTCACCTTTAATTTTTGCCTCGACCAATTTCTGTACAATAGATTTTTTCTCTAAATATGTTTCCCATCTTTCCGTGACTTCGACTTGCGGCCGCTTCTCCCTTGTTGCCTGTCTGTGCTCCCTCGATGTTTTACGTCGTTTTTCGATCGCTTCCCGGATTTCCTTGTTCCACCATCTTCTTGGCGTTCTCTTTCCTTTCCAGCAAACAGTTTTCTTCTCTTTACTTATTTCCTTCGTCACTGCATGAACTGGCTCATTATACCCCCAGTCCTTGCCTCGTATTTTGCCTAGTTCTTTCTCTACTCTTGCGGCTATATTTTTTATTTGTTTGTCATTTAAGTACGACCTGCCAAACTTCGACTCTACGTTATTATTTTCAGTTTAATATCCCAGTTGTAACGTTATGCGTTTATGATCACTACCCAAGGTGTTAATCCCGTCCTCGTCTATTCTCATTTCTCTCAGTTTTTCATAGATTCCTTCCGTCATTAGACAATAATCAATGTTCGATTGTCTGTTTCTGACCTCCCACGTGATCTGTCCACCACACTTGGGCCCTGTGTTAACTATCACAAGACTATGGTGCTCGCAAAGATCGAGCAATAACCTCCCATTGGTGTCTGTACATCCGTGAAGGTCGTGGATGTGGGCATTCATAACCCCTATGAGGATGATTTCGGCCCCATGACCAAATTCTTTAATATCGGTGTTTATGCAATGCTTTATCTCCAGATTCTTTTCGTTACAGTTATTTCCCGTCCACATGTAAGCTACACCTAGCCACGTTTTCTTTCCACCTACCGTACCCGAAACCCAGAGGTGCTCTGAACACGCTTGTTTTACTCTCTCCCATTTGGCTCCCCTATGAATAAGCATTCCAACACCCCCACCTTTTCTTTCTGATATGATCCTGTTGCACCCTTCTCAAACATAATTGTCAATATGTGGTGGCTCTTCCAGGTCTCTAAGGTGTTTCTGTAACCGCATAAACGCCTACCTTTTCTTTGTTGTTGTTGTTGTTTGTTGTTTTGTGGGGTTTTATGTCCCAAAACCAGTTCTGATTATGAGAGACGCCGTAGTGGAGGGCTCCGGAAATTTCGACCACCTGGGGTTCTTTAACGTGCACTGACATCGCACAGCACACGGGCCTCAACATTTCGCCTCCATCGAAATGCAGCCGCCGCGGCCGGGATTCGATCCCGCGACCCTCGGATCAGCAGCCGAGTACCTTAACCACTAGACCACCGTGGCTGGGCAACCTTTTCTTTGTTTAACTGTTCCTCAATATCTAACCATTTTGCCTTTTTTCTGCCACCCTGCATGTTTATGTAACTAATTGCTACACGTGCCTTCGCTCTTTTCTTCCTTTTACCTCTTTTCTGGCATTTCTCAGTGCTGCCTGCCCGAAAATCCCCCTGGTTGTTTCCTTTGTTCCTTGCTACCCCGGACTCCGAAGGGCCCGCGTGCCCCCCAAAAAAGCTACTGCACGTCCTGCAAGCCGCCAACCTACCCCATGACCAAGCCTCCTATCGAAGTGAATTCTGTCTCTTTGGAAACCCCCCCACCTATGCACCTCCCTGTTTATTTCCACTACTTCGAAACCCTTCTCTCGACTCGTACGCCATATCTCTTTGTTTGCATCGACAACCGCTCTTTGGAGGTTGCCGTCACGCACTGGTATTTCCGGCACCGTGCACACTACTACCTGCACCTGGGGGGAGATAGCGCGCATGTCGTCTACGCCTTTTGCCAAGGTCGTCGCTAACCCTGACGATTCTTTTTTGAGGACGTCGTTTAGCCCTGCCGCAATCATCACGAGGTTGCGTCCGTGAGCCCCAGACCTGAGCTTTTCTCTTGCTTGCCTCATGACTGAACCCAGCCCATGTCCTGGGAACGTCCCTACCAATACTCGTTTGTCGCCTTTCACCCTCTCTTTGAGCGCCTCGGCGCTACGAACTAAATTGGAATCGCCAGCTATAATAACCCGCTGAGGTTTTCCAGCTGGAGTCACCTGCACCTGGCTAGTGTCTGGGTGTTTAGCCTGAGTCCCAGCTGCTGCATTGTCTACTCCCTCCCTCAACACTACTTCCTGAAAGCTGTGCCCCGCGCTCTTTGCACCTGCGTTTTTCACACCCTGTTCTCGCTGCCCCCCCACCGCTGGAGGTCGGCGCCGCACTATTCTCGCTGTTGCCTGGTTCTTTGTTCGCCTTAACTACCATGGCTAGTCCCTCCTCTGCTAACCTAAGCCTCTCCCCCATGGACTGCGTTTTCTCACGCTCTTTTGCCAACGCATTTTCAAGCTCAGCGATTCTGTCCATAAGTCCGCTCTGAGCAGCCATCATTTTTTCAATTTTTTCCTCGATCTCGCACTGTCTACATTTTGCGTCAGCTTCTTCTGCCTTCTCTTCCCCGCAAGCTTCCATTTTCACAGCTGCCCCGCACCCTGAACACTTTGCGGTCTTTTTGACCATGACCGCTCGTAGCACAAGGGTTACACTTTCTAATGAACAAAGGCCCTCGGTACTACAAACACTTCCCTAAGACAATACGTATCCAAAAGCTCAATGGATACCCCACACTTCAAAACACTCGTGGTGGGTGTACGTGCACCTCAGCCACGTGGAGGCAGAAAAATGAAAGCAAAAAACCCCAAAAAAACAAGTTACTGACCCCTCCAAAAAAAAACCGTACCAACTAATAACCTCGGTACTACAAACACTTCCCTAAGTACAAACACTTCCCTAAGACAATACTACCCAAAAACTCAATGGATAGCCCACACTTCAAAACACTCGTGGTGGGTGTACATGCACCTCAGCCACGTGGAGGAAGAAAAAGGAAAGCAAAAAAAGAAAAACCCGAAAATCAAGTTACTGACCCCCCAAAAAACCGTACTACCTAATAACCACAAATATAGTTTATGCTAATGACCTATAACAGAAAAGCTAGCTCAATGCATGCAAGAAAACTTATCTGCCGCTGTCGTTCCGGAGACCTCGAAAACCACATCCGCTCACGCCGGTGCCCTCATTCGCATCCCTAAGTACAAACACCAGTATTCTAACGCAGGGCCCAGCGCTGACGCGCCCTCTGCCGGGCGACAAGAAAAACGCGCGCGTCGCGCCATGGCCTGCGCGATCGGCTGCGGCGGCGCGAGGTCGCGCTGCGGAAGCCCGCGACAGTTCTAGACTCAGCAGATGACAAATAATACGCGGCAGCTCTCCCGCCTTTTTTTTTCTGAAAGCCATTTACACATACGTGCTCAGAATACGTCAGCGAATGGCTTCCAGTGGCGTGCGCCGTCTTCTCTGGAGTGAGTGCAAGCAGCTCGTTACAAGCACTGTACGACACGTAATTAATTTAGCACTGATTACTAACTTCAGCTAAAATGTCCGCTGCCCGTATTTATTGACGCTACAGAGGGAAAAGTGAGAAAATTTGCAATATATGAGACGTTCACGCGATAATTACGCTTCGCGCCTGTAGGATAACATGTAAACGATGGATGGATGGATGGATGGATGCTATGAGCGTCCCCTTTGTAACGGGGCGGTGACATGTGCGCCACCAGGCTCGTAGAACTTTTTTTTTCTCTCTCTTTAAATTTTCCTCATGCCTTTTAAATTTACTTCAGTCAAATCGATCATACTATAGCAAAAACGGAAATTCATAGCCCAGTTCCCTGCCCCTTATGGCAGAAAGTCCATATCTTTCCCTATAATTATTTTTGTGCATTCTCTCTAGTTTTCTGCCACCAGTATTCTAACCGTCTCTTCCTTATTTCAATCGCGGCTATGTTCACCTTCCCGTTGTTCGCCCTAAAACCCAAGGCTTCCTGTACGGTGGTGCACAAACGTACACCTGGGTGGATATTTCCGCATTCCATCAGCAATGGGAACATCAGCAATGGGAACAGGCCGGCAGCGTCATCTGTCGTGATGCGTAGAAAACTCAACTTCCTCATCGAGCAAGCGTTACATTAACGGGCCGCTGCCGGCACTAAAGTGGCATAGCAGTCTCCTCAACTCAAGTGCTTCTTTCTCCGTACCCATATGTTCTAACAAACCAGCAATTTTTTATGGGATAATGCAACAGACTGAGAATGAGTATCTTGCTAAGGTGATTTTCTGCGGCGAATAAATCGAAAAAGAGCGGCTCTTATATCAGGCGCTGACAATAGCGAGGGCAAATTTTTCTTGTGATCTTCTTTAGCTGCTGCAACGCTCGTATTGAATGCTGTAGAACAAAATTTGCATTCCAGCTATACTTTAGGGGCATAAATATGTTGGAGACGTTTCCATGCTGCTTTCCGTTGCGTATAGTTAGCACGCCTCATTCCACCAAGCAGAGCTTCGACGGCGAACCTGCAGCTATTACAGAAATCTCTGTTGGCTGAATAGCAGAAGTCATACAAGATATGACTGACTTACCTCTGAGCCGCTCATCACATGTACTAATATATGAGCCTCCTTCAGAAGTTATTCAACTTACAAATTCAGAAGAAAGTAGACGACAGATATTGGCATCCACCATTGCATTTCACTCACCCAGAAGGCGGTTGTGCGGCCGCTACTTAAAAAGCGGCCCAAATACCGCGGAACCGGACCGTGCTGCCCACTGTGGCCATCTTACTGCAAGCGGTCGCCGCTCTTTTAAACGCTCCTTGGGGTCGAGGCTTGCCCGTTATCGCGTCGTACCCACACTCGCGATCGCTCTCTCTCTCTCCATCTGCTGTCGTGAGAGAGAGCGAAGGGCGCGCATTGACTATGGAAACTCTTTTTCTTCGATGAACGCTTTAGCAGATAGCAAGGAACGAGAACGTGCCCTCGCCCGCGAGAGACAACGCTGACGCAGGCAGCGCCTACTAGCGAGCTTCTTGAGTAAAAAATTGTGGTTGATCCCTCTGTAATATAGGAATCGGTATAACACAAAGTGCAACCTGTACTCGCACATAAGCGGCAATCTGGCGAATAGACGGGCGGGATATAGCTTATGTACTCTGTACATGTGAAGCCCCTGCATGCACACATCAGCGTCACCTCGACACTGCACAGGGATGCTCGACAGTTGCACACAAGCGAAAGCTCTCGAACGACTCTCCGGATACACTGCAATGAACGCGCCAGCGCTCTGCGCAAATTTGCCAGAAACCGGGAGCGTGAGCGAAACGGTGAAACCTTGCAAGCGAAACCGAAATGCTTGTCAGCGGATCGTTTTTTGACCGCACATTTCGCTGTGCGAAAGGCGCATCATTTGCTCGTCGACTGCTGCCTTAGCGTTCCTGGAGTAAAGCGCGTCACAACGCAGATGTTTATCATATGCATCGCACAAGACAAATTACGTACTGGCCGTGGCTGAAGCAACGCGTCGGCGGGATGCCGAAGCCTGCGCGGCGATAGAAGCGTCGAAGCTATACCGATACTCTCACTCAAAGAGAGGCGATGTTAATGTAAGCGATTTTGCTTGCTAAATAGATTTGCTTTAACCGGGCATCAATTAGATGCAAATTGTAAACCGGTCTATGTCACCAATCTCCAGCCGTGAGGTACAGGACGCGATCGTCGGAAATAATTCCATGAACCTACGTCTTGGTTCCCCGAAAAAGATCCCACGAAACCAATGAGGTTTTTGGTTCACTTCGGCACACTACCAAAACTCCAGCAGTGGTTCAAAGACCGAGTCAGATCCAAGGGAGGTTAAACAAAAAAAAATGTATTCTCATCAAATAGGCAGTTGCACAAAACGTGCACAGATACGGCCCTTCAACACTCAAACACAGATGGGTTACAACGTTATACGAAACCAACAAACACGAACAAGCTCATGCACTGCAACCAAGAATAAAGAACAAAAATTGCAGCATATCCACGGAGTGAATGATGATGAGTGGGCGAAGCTCGGGAGGTTCATCGTAGATCGTGCCGAGTTCCGGATTAATTTAGTTAACGCGCACGCTACGAATCCACATGGTTCAACTATGCACAAGTGAAATCTCCCACAGGCACTTCATTGCAAGTCAAGACCTAGTGCCTATATATATATATATATATATATATATATATATATATATATATATATATATTGTAATGTATAAAAACAGAGAGCTCGCCGTGCCGAAGACGCTCGCGCTAGAGGAGCGAAGTGCAAGAGGAGCAGACGAAGAGAAAGACGAGGAAGTCAGATTAGAACAGCCGGCCTGCACCAAATTTCTCTGTGTAGATTACTGCAGTCCTAAATATTAATTTTTGTAGCACCCAATTCTTGGCCAATCCCCCACAGTGGGCGTGAGCCATATATTGTCAGGTGAAGAAGAAGAAGAAGAAGGCACTGTGTCTGTCTCGTTCTTCTTTACAATGGCGCAGCCGACAAAAGACAGACGCTGAGGGCGTCCTCGCGGGTCATCGGCGCAGCAGGGGCTCCAGTCCAGGGACGCCGTCCAGGATTATGCGACCATGGACCCCGCAACCCTTCTGCCGCCGGAAGCACCTATGGGACCCACGCCCACGTAGGGCCTCCTGTTACCACGGAATGGCGCTCACGCTCCCTGTGGTAACACCCCCTCGCCTAGACCTACGTCGGCACATGAGCCGCACAGGGACGCTGTCCAAGCGTCCTCGGACTTGGACACCGCCGTCGGGAGGACAGAGCCCGCCGTATTTTCCGCGGCCGCCGACCATGGTTACCCGAATGCCTCGGTCGGTCAACTCACCGACGTCATGCGGGCCATGTCGTTGCTATTCGAGCAACTGAATGTCTTCGGCATGGTAACTCCCGGATTATCTTGTGCGGCATCACCATCACCGAGTGCATGTATGATCCCGGAGTTCCATGCTTTCCAGGACGACGCGGTCCTCTGGATCAATCACATCAACCATCTCGGGACTCAGTATGCCTGGTCGGACCAACAGAAATTCCAGGTGGCCCTCAGCCACCTTGGAGAACGTGCCGTGGCCTGGCACCGCTACCAAGGCGTTAGGCAGAAGACCTGGCAGGAATGGTGTGTCAAGTTCATCGCGGCTTTTGGCCCGCTTCCCCATGTCCATGCCAACAGTCCCTTGAACTACATTACCGAGGAAGCAGCTCAGGAGGAGCGCCACCTCGAGGCTGTGGCTTCGGACTGCAGCTCATCGCCAGAGAGCATCAGGGCCTGCCCTGACGTGCTGATCGATCCCGGGATTTGTTCTTCGACTCAGCTTTCAACACAAGAGACTGAATTCCAGCCACGGCGCTCGGACCCTGTCCTGCCCAGCCGCCATGTGAGTCAGATGCCATGGACCAGCCATCTCTAACCACTTCCATGGTGCCCCCTGAACACCGTGCGCATCATGAAACGTTGTTGTTCGCCGAGGAGCCTCACTCTGACCTGTGTGGAGGTGATGCCGTCCAGGGAACGTACCAAGGAGGCTCGCGGTCACGCCCCCGGTCCTTGGGGCAGTCATTGGCCGAGCGTGCTGGGGTTCCCGGTTCGCCCTGCGGTGCCCTTCCAGGGGGTGGCAGTGTCTGTGCCGCGGATGAGGCCGCTTTTGTCGGGGACCCGCCACTGCAGCCAGGGTCTGCTCCTGGCTTGGGCGTCGCACCCGCACCCCGGGACTTGGGCGCCTCTCCTTCGGGAGGGTTGTCGTCGGGGTCCGTTGGTTCAGCCTACTTTCAGGAAAGTGCTACATCACTTTCAAGGGAAAGACAAGGCACGCGTGAAGGGCCTGCAAAACTGCGCCTTAGCAGCCACTGCCGCCCGCTTCTGTCTTCAGGAGGTCAGCCCCGTTAAATCGCAGCGTGGCCGAAACCTGCAGCGCCCACCACGAGCCAGCCAGTGTCGCCCACCCGAATTTGGTTTGGCGCCCGCCGGAGCCATTGCTAGCAAGTTCCGAGTGAGTGCTCGGCGTTTCCGGGACCGCCCGCCACAGGAACAGTCAGTGCCGGCCACCAGAGGCTGTCTTCGCAGCTCTCAAAGCCAAGTCGGGGCTACGTCGAAACCGTCCAGCGCGACACAGTCAGTGCCGCCCTCCAGAGACAGTTTCGCCCGTTACTGTCACTCGCATTCGTGGCCGAGTGTAATGTATAAAAACAGAGAGCTCGCCGTGCCGAAGACGCTCGCGCTAGAGGAGCGAAGTGCAAGAGGAGCAGACGAAGAGAAAGACGAGGAAGTCAGATTAGAACAGCCGGCCTGCACCAAATGCGCTGTGTCTGTCGTCTCGTACTTCTTTACAAGATATATATATATATATATATATATATATATATATATATATATATATATATATATATATATATATATATATATATGGGTTGCCGGTGAACGCTTCTCCAACGCGAGCAGCCGGTAGTTCTCAATCAAGAAACTCGCTAGGAGACGCTGCCTGCGCCAACGTTGTCTCTCGCTGGCGAGGGCGCGTTCTCCTTCTTTGCGAGCTGGTACAGAGTTCCTCTAAGAAAGAGCGTTTCCATAGCCAACGCGCGTCTTTTGCTCTCTCTCTGTCTCTCTCTCTCTCTCACAAGACAGCAGAGGCACGCGCCGAGTGCGAGCGCGTGCCGGGAGGCACGCGGGTTACGCCTGACGACTGACGCCTGACGCGTGACAAGGTTAGACTAAGAGGAGCTTCGCCCCTAAAAGAATCCTATTCACCATGTCACTCGAGGCGTCTTCTCAACGCGAAGCTTGCAGGCAGGGCTCGTTAGCTGGCTCGTGGAACAGCGTCTTCTTTCCTTTCGCTGAGTCACATAAGACCAATTGTTGGTACTGTTTTACTTCTACTCGCGGCCCATGGTCGACTATTTATATAGCCTTGCAAAACCGTTCTAGAAGTTTCTGTGCGGACCACGTGATACCAGCGCGCACAAAGTTGGGAACCTTCTCGCCCTTTCTCGGTCCTTCGCCGCTTGGACCAACACCCTCTAGAGGGTAAGTCCAGAAGGCTGCCGCCGTGACGTCACGAAGCAGCGGCGGAGCTGCTCGCCACCGAGCAGTGAACGAATCGCGCGAACATGGTTTTGGTCAAGAAACCCCGCATATTTTCACAACTTTTTTCCCCTGCATACACAAAAAATTGCGCTTGTTATTATGGCCTCATATTTACTGTTCCGTAGTAGGGAGAATAGATATATGTGATTCATGCGTAATGTTAGAGCGAAAATGCGTACTCTTACTTTCCACACATTTCTCATCCCGAGTTGCGCTTGCCAGCAGTCAGGAAACTAATGGGCAGGCATTTAATAAATCAAAGTGCGGAAATCTCATAACAGGTCCCGTGACACTACGCGCGTCTTAGAAATTAGGATAGGAGACTGATGACATGCTTTCTAAAGAATTTCATTTACAGGAAAGCCCCGTCAATAGCTACTTCTTGCTCAGCGTTTTCATCTTTCTCTTTTTTAATTTAGAATGAGATTCCAAAATCTTGTCATTCATTCTGCAACAAAGTACGATTTAAAACAGGGAATGTCGCGGGAGCCAACGTTTCGACAAGCGGACTTGTCTTCGTCAGGGCGGCAACTGCCTTCTCCAGCGTTCGTTTATGTACGCCTTTGTACACCCTCCCCCGTCCTCAGAAAGAGAGGAGGAGAAGAGCAGCACGTGCGAACATACGCACACACAAAAGAAAAAAAAAGAAAAAAAAGGGGGGGGGTTGGGTGCAAGGGTATTTGGGTGACAGGTGTTAGCGTGACTACTATAAATGGCAAGAGCGAAAGTTTCTAGAGAATCCTGATGAGGTCATAGTGCTTATCAGCGACAAAACTTTCGCTCTTGCCATTTATAGTAGTCACGCTAACACCTGTCACCCAAATACCCTTGCACCCAAGTGCTTATCAGCGACGAAACTTTCGCTCTTGCCATTTATAGTAGTCACGCTAACACCTGTCACCCAAATACCCTTGCACCCAACCCCCCCCCCCTTTTTTGTTTCTTTTTTTTTCTTTTGTGTGTATGTTCGCACGTGCTGCTCTTCTCCTCCTCTCTTTCTGAGGACGGGGGAGGGTGTACAAAGGCGTACATAAACGAACGCTGGAGAAGGCAGTTGCCGCCCTGACGAAGACAAGTCCGCTTGTCGAAACGTTGGCTCCCGCGACATTCCCTGTTTTAAAGGGCCCCTAAACTACCCCCGACATTTTTTTGAACATTTCAAGTTTACACGCGCATCATGTTGAGAATGCCGTCACGATGAACGGTGTCAAATGCGGCAGCGCTACGCGCCACGGCTGCGCCACAACCTTGAAAAACAACCCCGTTCGCCTCTCCGGCCATTTCCGGCACACCGAAGTTAGCCGTGACGACATTGTGGGTTTTGGTGACGTCAAAAGAGTCCGAGCTCCGCTGATTGGTCGAAGGAGAACTTCGACTTCCGGTTAGTCTGCTAGCAAATGCACGCGCTCCCTGCCTCCTTCTGCACGGCCTGTCACCGGTTCATGCCACTGATGAGTCTTTCGAGACGCAACGCAGGGTCCATAGCGACGCAGTTTGCTCGAGCACAAGTCAGGTACAGCAGACTAGAAACTGCAGCAGCTGTCAGAACACGACAGATACCGCTAGCACAGAGCGTTGGCGCAGCACCAACAAATCCCTTGCGCGAACGCGGGAACCCGGTGGAGGGGCGGAGGCGCGTCAACCGGATACGCGTCATCGGCAAAGTATGTCACGTGACATTCGGAGGAGCACTCGGCACACAAGGCGAGGAGGTGGCACCCGCAAGCGGCCGGTGCGTGGCGCAGGAGAGAGCGAAACAAGAAAGCGCCGCGTTTTAATAATCAAACGCGTGTAACTCCGTCTATTTCGGCACCGTTTCGAAAAATTCTTGCGGCTACGTGTTCGTTGCGGACACCGGCACAAAAGCAACTACCAAAACTAAATTTCGACCTCTGGGTGGTTTAGGGGCCCTTTAAATCGTACCTTGCGATTTGTTCATCGATTCAAGCATCCATCTTCCCCTGAGCTTCTCTTCTAGTTTGGATTCTGCAACAAAGACTTTTCAGAAGAATGTTTGTGCTGCACCATAACACGTACTTCCGCACCAGTTCATGAGAGTGTCCGGCGTCGTAGGTATCGAAATCTGACGACTCGTCGTTGCTTAGTGGCTCCACGGTGAGGTCTGTTACCACTTGGCGCTTGTTTGAGAGCTTTAAAAACACTTCTTCTTTTGATAGTTGCTCCACTACTGCATAATTATGCGCAACAGCATTTACTACAAACATTCTTCGATGAACAAGGCATCCACGGTGCATGGCTCTGATGAGGTCATAGTGCTTATCAGCGACAAAAACTGAAATTGCTTTGTGCAATGTCAACGCTTCTCTGCATTTTTGACACTTGAGCTTCTGCAATGCCGCATACACAACATACCCTGCCACGTACACTAACACCGGGATGATGTCCTTCGTCTTTGTCAGTGTTTCCTCCGTAACAACATCTTGCATTTCGGCCGTAAGGAGTTAGGTCCGTCCCGTCAAGGTCCTGCCATTGTAAGTCTTCTTCACTCAGATTCCTAGAAGTGGCGACCTTCGGCAGTGTACTTTGCAAACGCAGCTTGTTTTTACATTCATACAATTGTCTTATCGGCACGTGATAACGAAATCCAGCGAGCTGTCTGTATTTACCGAACCGGTCTTCCAGGCAGTCGGTCTGAATTTTGCCAAGCAATACATAGGATAGCAATCAATTCGTTCAAACAGTACATGACGATTTCAATGAGGCCTTGAATTGTTTGGTGAAGGCCCGCATGTGTCTCCTTAGTCAACGTCCCACTGTCGCAATCTTTCGTTCTTCCACTCTTCCATCTAGTCCAGGAAGTTGTACAGAAAACCTGTTTTGCGATCCTCCGCCGAAAACACGGCCTCTTGGAACTCATCTCTCAATCTTGCTCCTTTGGACGGAGTTTTGACGTTGACAACTTTCTACCATTTTGCTATTACCTCGATCAACATCGCGGTGCTTTCTACATGGTAGAAATTGTGATTGTTCCCAAATTTTCGGAGAGCGGGAGGGACGGTTTCATTTAGCACCTGCAAAGCAAGCTTGACCTTCTGCTTTTCGATGTCTGCCAGAAAAAGCGCTTTTCCAGATAGTGCGGCCTCAGTACTTGGCCGACATCGATGTTATACAAATCTACAATAGTACCAAACGATGCCGAAAGTATGCGCCTCTCCGATATGTGGCTCGCTGCTCGAATTCAGGGAAATAAAAAATTGGCAGACCCCACGTGCAGTGGGAATCAAGGAAATGCGAATCACGCATAAGGAACGTAAAATGGATTTGCATTGTTATCTCGCTATACCGAGTTTGGTACATATGAAGTTAACCAAACGGCCGCTAGAGCACCATGACTGTGGCTTGTAAGCGATGCCGCTCATACACGCATGTCATGATTCCAACGTTATGACCTGTCATTTACATTCGTCATGCACACGTGTTTCACCATAGCAATTTTGGTATACGTCCCATTAAGGAAACGAGTGACATGTAGATCATGCCGCTCATGACATGCATGTCACGATTTTCATGTTAAGACCTGTCATTTGTGATCGTCATGCAGTCATGTTGGGCCAAACCAATTTTCGTATAGGCTCCGTGCAGTCGAGTTTTCTATGTGCGACATCAGCGCCAGGATGCACTGCCTGGCGGAGACAAGAAGCAAAATTGGGAAATACGCGAACGCGATGCGCGTCTCCGACTGTATAGCAGCAGCCACCGCCCGTCCCACCTTCTTTCGTTTTATTTCCTTTGAGACGCGCGCTCCAAACCTGCGGCAAACTGTTCCAAAGGGCGACGCCGCGAGCGTTCGCGTAGTTCGCAGCACGCCCGGAAAGCAGCGAAGAAACGCGCGCGTCGCTGTCGTCTCGGTTTCCACCGTGCGCGACTGAGCCGTCTGACGAGAGCGACGTAGTGCCCTCTGGTCAGTAGACGGAGCCCATACATCCCATTAACGAAACGGCAGTATAGCGCCTGGACCATGAAATGTAAACCATGCCGGTCATGACACGCGTGTCATGATTCTAATGTTATGACCTGTCATTTACGTTCGTCATGCTGTCGTGTTGTGCCATAGCAATATTGGTATACATCCCATTAACGAAACGCCTGGCATGCAAATGATGCCGCCCATGACATGCATGTTATGCTTTTCATGTTATGACCTGTCATTTATGTTCGTCATGCAGTCATATTGGTGCACACCAATTTTTCTACACATCCCACTAACGAAACGGCCAAGAGAGCACCAAGACCGTGGCATGTAAATCATGTCGCTCATGATATGCATGTCATGATTTTCATGTTATGACTGGTCATTTACGTTCATGATGCAGTCATCTTGTGGCATGCCAATTTTCGTATACATACCGTTAACGAAACGCGTGGCATGTAAATCATGTCGCCCATGACATGCATATCATGATTTTCATGTTGTGACCTATTAGTCATGTTCGCCATGCAGTCATGTCGTGGCATACCAATGTTCGTGTACATCGCATTAACGAAACAGCCAGGAGAGCACCAAGACCGTCGCACGTAAATCATGTCACTCAGGACATGCATGTCATGATTTTCCTGATATGACCTGTCATTTGTGTTTGTGATGCAGTCACGTTGGGGCATGCCAATTTGCATATACGGCCCATTAACGAAACGCGCGGCATGTAAATCATGTCATTCAAGACATGCATGTCATGATTTTCTTGTTATGACCTGCCATTTATGTTTGCCATGCAGTCATATTGCGGCATACCAATTTTTGTATACATCCCATTAACGAGACGACCAGGAGAGCACCAAGACTGTGACATGTAAATCATGCCGCTCATGACACGCATGTCATGATTTTCATGTTATGACCTGCCGTTTATGTTCGTCAGGCAGTCATGTTGTGCCATACCAATTTTCGCATAAATCCCATTAGCGAAACGGCCAGGAGAGCCATAAGACCGTGGCATGTAAATCATGCCGCTCATGACGTGCATATCACGATTTTCATGATGTGGCATACCAATTTTTGTAAACATCCGATTAGTGAAACGGCCTGGAGAGCACAAAATCGTAGGCGGCTAGATAGATAGATAGATAGATAGATAGATAGATAGATAGATAGATAGATAGATAGATAGATAGATAGATAGATAGATACGCTCAAACTCGCTGAAGTTCGCTAAGAAATGCTTCGCAGTTAAAACACTGTACTGGCTGCGCTCTTATCCAGTTGTTTCGGACGCCTTCTAAAATGTGCACTGGATCTATTACAAAAATAAACGCCTTTTGGGATCGCACGGATGCGCATAATCAACGAAAGAGGACGAATCGCTGATTGGTCCTGACGCGAACTGCTTCATTGCCTTTCGGTTCACCCTACTGTTGTCTGTTACAACACAAATAAATTGGTACCCGATTCTCTCTAGACCACTAATGACGTCCCGGAGCGAGCATAGTACAATGTGCGCAACTGCTTTAAAATTACAGTAAATGTTCTGTACCATAAAAACCATGGCACTTGTAGCTGCCTCAGGGAGTGAGTGAGTAGCAACTTTATTCGTAGAAGGGGCGAGGGGTGATGGAGGCTAAGTCACATAGTCTGCAAGGCTGTGCCTTTCAATGACCTCTTCAGCACGTTCCAGGACCCGTGTCTGGAAAGTTCTGCGCTGTGCCAGCGATGTTGCCGCCTTTGTAGACAAAAAAAGGTTTAATGTGGATCTCGTCCAGCAAGAGAGTAACAGCGCGTTCACGCTCGCCCAGGTCACATATCCTTGTCTTCATGTACCGGAGGAAAGTAGAACCTTCATTTTCTAACTGCGGATCCATGTCGTGTGGGGAACATATGGACCTGATAGTCATTGGATGTGGCATTGTGATAGTGCCATGGTTGCACATACGAAGCTGCACATACGCATGGGGCGATATTTAAGGGGAAGACAGCAAAACACCATGAATTCGATTGAGTAACCCCTTCGCACCTTATTCTTAGAAAGCCGCTTCAACTGTTCCGTCAGGAATTGTATTGCATGACCGTTGTCTTCTTCCGTCGGTGTTGACAGGTTACTGAGCAGAAACGAAATGGCTTCAATAATGTAGTGCGTACGTCTCTTCGTAGGCAAATAAGCCACGTTGGTACCCAGGGCCTCAACACTGTCAAGGAATTCCGTTACAGCCCTCTTGCTGCGTGCAGTAGGAGGAACGCACCAATTGCGCCTCAACTTATTTCTCGGCCTCTTCATAAAGTGGAACGTTGTCGTCAGGTCAGCATTTACTACGAGCGAGTATTTGATGGAAGGCGCTTCGTCTTGGACGATGTGGAAGAGCAGAAGATGCTCGCCGCTCTCAATGCTGTGCCAGAAACTTTCTGCTTCTGATGTGGGATGCTATGTCTGAAACATGCTGTACAGTGTCTGTCTCTTCCTCACGGCGAGATGTGGCCGCTGATTCTGCAAGTGCTGCATGGATAGCTGCCGCTTCCAGCCGCTTTCGCTTTAAGTTGGGCCTTCTTGCGCACTCTTTAGAAAGGTAAGCGGGGCAACTCAGAAATTTGGGTGGAACTACACCTGGCAGAACGCGCGGACTGAACAATGGTGCATGTTGTGACATACCGCCATGTATGTCCCATTAACGAGACGGCCAGGAAAGCATCACAACCTTGCCATGTAAATCATGCAGCTCTTGACATGCATGTCATAATTTTCGTGTTGTGACCTGCCATTTATGTTCGTCATGCAGTCATGTTGTGGCATACCAATTTTCGTATACATCGCAGTAAAGAAACAGCCAGGAGAGCACAATGGCCGTGGCATGTAAATCATGCTGCGCCTGATGTGAATGTCATGATTTTCGTGTTGTAATGAATTAATGTTTTTGCTATAGTATAATCGATTGATTTGAAGCAGATTTAAAAGGCATGAGGGAAGGCATGAGGGAAAGAGAGAGGGAGAAAAGTTCTTAAGCTCTTTTACGAGCCTCGTGGCGCACATGCGACCGGCCCGTTACAAAGGCGACGCTCATAGCGTCCATGAGAAGAAGCCGAGCTCGCGCAGAATTTGGCGGCCCGCTTTGGTGGTCGTGAGTCGGATCAACTGCCCTCGCTCTCGAGTCTCGGCGATCTCTTCGGCGTGTTGTGTATGCCGAGCTCGAGGAGCTTCTGCGTGGAAGTGTTGATAGGGAGGCCGAGGGCTCGTTACCTACCTTGCGAATAAGAGCGTTGAGTTTATCGCGCTCAGCATACAGCCATTTATGTATGGCAGCGACGTAGCTAAAGTGGCAGAGAACAAACACGTGTACGAGACGCACCAGGTTGTTCTCGAGGCCGTGGTGCCGGCTCGCCACTCTACGTACGAGTCGTATGGCGTTCTGCGCCGTTTGGGTGTTGGTTCCTCGGGACTCGATGATCATGCCCAGTACCCTGATGGAGTCTACCCTGGGGATTGTACGACCGTCTCTGGTGGGATGGGCGATGTTGCGTTCAGCCGGGGGTTTCCACCCTTTGGGCTTGCCGCCATGGCGTTTGAGCAAGTATATCAACAGCTCCGACTTGTTGGGGGAGCACTTGAGACCGGTGTGTTCGAGATAGGACTCGGCAGTTTCGATGGCCTGCTGCAGGGCAGACTCGATGAAGCCATCCGAACAGTGGATGAAGCCAGTGGAGCACCTACTGGTTACATCATCGGCGTAGATGGTGGGTTTAGCCTGTCAATTTTCGATAGTCGTTCAGAGAGCACGATCATCCCGAGGTTGAAGAGCGCCGGTGAGAGGACAGATCGCCGGGGGCTGCCGCGCTGTCCGAGCTCGACTTCCTCCGACACGAGGTCTCCTGCGTGGAGAAAGCATTATTCGCTTTCACATATGCATCCCACCGCTGTTCGAGGGATCGATACTTGGCAGAGCGATACAGCCGTTTTTTTTTGCAATGTTCTTTTAAGTGCGAGTTATACCGAAGTGCTTTTGGATGAGAAGGACTTGTGCGCACAGGTACGTACCTGCCAATCAGTTCGTGCAGTTTTGTTGTAAACATGTTCCAGTTAGTTTCGGTTGTTCGACTATCGAAGTCCTCTAAGAAAACGTATAGAAAGGTATACAGTGCACTACTAATTGCTTCAAAGTTGGCTTTGTTGTAATTACAAAGACACTTTTCGACCTTTACGGTTTTTTGAATGACAAGTTTTTACTTCAAAATAGAACGCTCAATGATCGGTTATACCAGGCTGATATGACATATCAGTGACCAGATCAGGACACTTGGTCAGTACGATGTCTAGCGTATTTGCCGCATTGTGTGATAGTCTAGTAGGCTGTGAACAAGCTGAAGAGAAAGTTCCGAGTAAGGATTGATAAAATCAAAGCTTTCCGATGAAAACGGCTTCAAAGTCGGGGGATAAGACGACCAGGAAATGTTCGGAAAGTTGAAGCCTCCCAGCAGAAAAATGAAAATGTTAGGATGACGTGCAATGATGGTATCAATGACATTATATACATGGGCAGCAAAATTTGAGTAATTATAGGGCGGGCGATAGCAAACCCAATACACAAAGCCTTTATAGATATTAGAGTGCGCCCATACAGTTTCAAAATTAATTTGAACAGGAATATCGGTAGACGAAGTATCGCGCGAAATAGCGAACATAACACCGCCTCCTGAACGTGATTGGCAGTCACAGCGATAAATGCCGAAGCTGGGCGCGTCATGAAATATTGCGCTGTCAGCAAACTTTGGGTGAATCCACGTTTCAGTGAGCGCAATGATAGCCGAATTGCACGTGTCAACAACTTATTCAAGTGACCCTCGCTTAATAAACACGCTTCTAACATTTGCCAAAGTACAGGCACACTGGGTGCCGGCAACAAACCACCACGCCCCCTCGCGCTTACCTATGCTGATGTTACGCCACACAAGTTTGGCTGAGAAGGTCGTGATGCATTGATAGGTGATTCACCGGAAATGGCCGGGTTTAGCTTTTTGATGTTTGTGCAGGCTGCGTCGTACATACAGCGCTTAGAGTTAACAATGAGCTTGTTGTGCCGAAGCTGGAACTTCGGGGACCCAGGCAATCCTTTGGCGAATTCAACCAGCTTTCTTCTGGCATTCCGAGTGGCGGCAGAAAAGTCTTCGGCAACTGACATCCTAAGCTCATTGAATTTTGACCGCAATGCAAGTACATTTTCTCTGGTTTAAACGAAGAAAACTTTATAATAACAGGCCGACACTTCGATTCTGTGAAAATGTCCAAACGGTGTGCGCGCTCGATCTCGGATTATGAGACGCTACTTCACATGACGGTGGACAACACAGCAAGCACTTTCTGCTCTATTTCTTGCCATGTTTCACGTGCGTCGGGAATACCATGTATAATGAACTTTTCAAATAGAGATAAAGATCATTACCTGTGTTTTGGCCATGCATGCATCCACGTTGCAGGTGTATGCACGAAGTTTCGGAAGGACTATTATGTCAAAAAGGTACAAGTGCAAATGCATGCAAGGTAAGTGCAGTGCAAGTCTTAGTAAAACAGTGCAAGCAAACACAAGGGAATAGAAAATGACGAAGACTGAGTGTGGTGTTTTTGCTGTCCTCTTGTATTCATTGGCACTGTTTTGCTGCTAATAAGAGCTAGATAGCCCGACAATACATTGTCAGCATGGTAATGCTGGCATCGTATTCCGCCACATCTCCCATCACAGTAACAGGCCTATGTGAAGTCCTGCACAAGGAGGACAAAGATACTGGACAAAAGATTTGAGGGTATAGCTCTTCGGACACCTTACCTGTGGAGACACAGACCACCCTACCAATTGCGTGCAAGTTATGCAGTTACAATAGAAACCTCCACAGACAGCATGGCCCTTTACAGAATCCTATGCCAGAATGCTGATGACAGCACTATAGCTGCCTTCCTTGAGCTTGTCGAATGGTTAGTGCGAATGGAAGCAATGTAGAATATAACAATCCAGATTACCAAAAAAATTATTTTTTACATTAGATCAGCATACTCAGAATACTCTTTTAGAGTGCCTACCTGACCAAGAAAAGATGTATGCATCCCAGTAATGGCTGCTGAAAGCATACCTTATACAATGCGCGACATTATTCAATTTTATTTATATTGTGGTGTTTAACGTCTCGGAAACCAGCTCTGATATTGAGAGACGCCGTAGTGCAGGGCTCCGGAAATTTCGGCCACCTGGGGTTAATTAACGTGCACTGACATCGCACAGCACACGCGCCTCAACATTTCGCCTCCATCGAAATTGAGCCGCCGCGGCTGGGATTCGATCCTACGACCTTCGATCAGCAGTCGAGTGCGATAGCCACTAGGTCATGAAATCTGCTGTGCTTTGATGTCAAAGTAAAAAAGCTTTTCATGCAGGGTGCAGTACATCGGTACGGTTTAATGACATGCATGCAATATTTAGTACACCCGCTACAGGACGCCTAAAAGCCTTAGAGCCCATGCAGCTCCACTATTCCTTGAGTTATCTGAATAGTCGTCGAAACTAGAAGAGAAGCTCAGGGGAAGATCGAAGGTTCAATCGATGAACAGATCGCTAAAAACGATGTAGAACAGGGAATGTCGTAAGAGCCAACGTTTCGACAAGTGGACTTGTCTTCGTCATTACAAGTCCACTTGTCGAAACGTTGGCTCCTGCGACATTCCCTATGCTACATAGTTTTTAGCGGTCTGAAATGTCATGTAATAAATGCTCAATCTCAACTTTTCTGGGATGCTTTATTCTGCCACCTTTCCGGCACGCAAATTTGAAGGCAAGTCTTATGCAGGTTTTTTAAAGATTTTCGGTTAGATGACATTCTGAGTAAGGCCACAACATATCAGAAAAAAAAACTATGCAAAAGGAATTGCGTGTGAAAATGCAATACATCAGATCCAACTGTCATGTTCGGCTTATGCCACAGTGGAAAGGAAGCGGGTAAGGTAGCACAAACAGGCCTGCGAACCGGCTCCTTCCAGGGTGCAGTTTGCCGGTGCAGGTTCGGGAACGAGACCTAACCGGTGCTCTATACGTGGTTTGAGACTGACACTGGACCCCGAGAGTTGCGGCCTGTCGTTGGTGGCGACGTGTTGCTCAACGACGGCGCACACGGTAGCATATCCGTGTGCCGACGGCCGCTCCACACCCCGACGACCAACCGTGCCACCACTGCCCTCGCTTGCTCCGACAAGAGTATCATGCCGGGAGGACATTGCACCACGACTGTGAGGTATTGTTTTTTTTTTTTGAGGGGCGAAGCTCCTTAGGGCATGGGTCGTTCCCTCCTCCGTACATAGTATGTAGCCACCTGGAGTTTTATGAAGTGCTCACTAGATGGCGTGATGGCGCTTCGGTGCTCACTTCATTCAGATGTATGGGAATGCGTAGTATGGGAGTCTGTCTCTCTGTCTGTCCGTCCGTCCGTCCGTCCGTCTGTCTATCTGTCCGTCCGTCCGTCCGTCTGTCTATCTGTCTGTCTGTCCGTCCGTCCGTCCGTCTGTCTGTCTGTCTGTCTGTCTGTCTGTCTGTGTGTCCGTCCGTCCGTCCGTCCGTCCGAGCACTGCGGTGCTGCTTAGCTAGTACGTGAATTGATCAATAGATGGCGCGGAGGCACTCGCTGCGTGCTCAAGTGTGATAGGAGAGCGCTAGATGGCAACACACAGTGTTTGTCACGTCTTGATGTACTGGGCAAGATTCACGGAAGATTCACGGTTTTTACCGATGAACCTCTGGAGCTTCGCCCACTCATCATCATTCACCTCGTTGATATGCTGTGATTTTTTTTTATAAACGACAACTCTTCGCGTGCACAACGTACTTGCGCATGATATTTTAGCCGGATATTGGACATTATATTTTAGGGGCGAACCTCCTCTTAGTCTAACCTTGTCACGCGTCAGGCGTCAGTCGTCAGGCGTCAGGCGTAACCCGCGTGCTGGGAGGCACGCGCTCGCCCTCGGCGTTCACCTCGGCGGGTGCCTCCCGGCGCGTGCCTCTGCTGTCTTGTGAGAGAGAGAGAGACAGAAAGTGCGCGCGTTGGCTATGGAAACGCTCTTCTTAGAGGAGCGCTGTACCAGCTCGCAAGAAGGAGGAACGCGCTCTCACCGCGAGAGACAACGTTGGCGCAGGGCAGCGTCTCCTAGCGCGTTTCTTGATTGAGAAAATACCGACTGCTCGCGTTGGAGAAGCGTTCACCGGCAACCCATATATATATATATTCTATATATATATATATATATATATATATATATATAATATATATTGTGATAAGAAAGCTCGACGTGGTTCTGGACGACGAGGCGGACTGGCAGACACGATGGCGTCTAGGCTAACAAGGCAGCAAATCACGTTCAGCTCACGCTCCACTAGTGCAGCATTAGCGAATCCGGCTTCTCCACTACATCTTTCCCCTCCCTGGAGACGGAGCCACTCCGGTGGGCTAAGGCGCCTTGACAACGTAGTTGACGGGAGAAGTTTGCCGCAGGACCCTGTAAGGACCGTGATACTTCGACGCAAACTTCGGGGCGACACCTGGCGCAGAAGTGGAGGGCACCCAGAGCCAAACGAGAGCGCCAGACGGGAACTGCCGGTTTGGCAGGCCATCGTCGTGGCGAAACTTCTGCAGTGCTTGTTGTTGGGTGGTGTGGGAGCGAGCTAGTCGGCGACATTCTTCTGCATATCGAGCGGCTTCGGAAACCGGGGTGGCCTCGGATGAGTCGGGACGGTAAGGCAGGATAGTGTCGATCGGCGATGACGGTTCTCGGCCATAAAGTAAGAAGAAAGGGGAAAAGCCGGTAGTCGTTTGAGGCGCCGTATTGTATGCGTAAGTTACATATGGAAGAATGACGTCCCAGTAAGTGTGGTTGGAGGCGAACATACATCGAAATCATGTCGCCAAGAGTTCTGTTAAAGCGCTCGGTCAGCCCGTTTGTTTGCGGGTGATAGGCGGTGGTGCAGCGGTGAATAATATGGCATTCAGCAAGTAGCTTTTCGACAACATCGGCGAGAAAGACGCGGCCTCGGTCGCTCAGGAGTTCGCACGGAGCGCCGTGGTGAAGAACGAAGCGGTGCAGAACGAAAGAAGCAACGTCACGAGATGTCGCCGATGGAAGGGCAGCAGTTTCCGCGTACCTCGTGAGGTGGTCGATGGCTACAATAACCCATCGATTTCCGGCAGCAGTGTATGGCAGGGGTCCGTATAGGTCTATGCCAATCCGGTCAAATGGTCGTGATGGGCACGGCAAAGGCTGCATTGGCGCAGAAGGGCGGCAAGGACCAGGCTTGCGGCGCTGGCACTCTGTAGGATCGAATGTACTTTTGCACAAAGGTGTACATGCCGCGCCAATAAAATCTGAGGCCTAGTCTGGCGTAAGTTTTGAACAGACCAGCGTGTGCGCACTGAGGATCAGAATGGAAAGCGGCGCCTATAGTTGCGCGGAGCTGTCTCGGTATGACCAGCAGCCATTTGTGCCCATCTGGTTCGTAATTGCGGCGATAAAGGATTCCATCCCTGATGGCGAAATGGGAAGCTTGGCGACGTAGAGCTCGGGATGGCGGGCTGGCTGATGGTTCAGACAGGTAACGGATCAAAGAGTCGGTCCAAGGATCCTTGCGCTGCTCCAACGACATGTCAATCGACGCTGATGGCGAAAATAAGTCATCAGGGGCGGAGACACTGGCAACGTCGGTGTCGACTGGCGAACGGGAAAGAGCGTCGGCATCGGCGTGCTTCTTTCCTGATCGGTAGACAACACGGATGTCGTACTCCTGGAGGCGCAAGGCCCATCGGGCGAGTCGACCAGCCGGATCTTTGAGAGTCGACAACCAGCAAAGGGCGTGGTGGTCAGTAACGACATCGAAAGGCCGACCGTGCAGGTAAGGCCGAAATTTCGTAATTGCCCAAATGATCGCCAGACATTCCTTCTCGGTGACAGAATAATTCGCTTCAGCCTTTGTGAGAGTGTGGCTTGCGTAGGCAACAACATATTCTTCGTATCCGGGCTTTCGCTGCGCGAGGACAGCACCGAGACCGACACCACTGGCATCTGTGTGGAGTTCTGTGGCAGCGGTAGGGTCAAAATGGCGCAGTATTGGAGGCGTCGTGAGGAGTTGCCGTAGCGTCGCAAAGGCACGATCGCAAGCCGGCGACCACGCAGAAAGGCTGGCGTCTCCCCGAAGGAGCTCTGTGAGTGGGGACATAATCAAAGCGAAATTTCGAACGAAGCGGCGGAAGTAGGAGCAGAGGCCAATGAAACTGCGCAAGTCTTTTATATTCCTTGGCCTTGGGAATTCTTGCACAGCCCGCAGCTTTGCAACATCCGGAAGGATGCCGTCCTTCGACACGACGTGCCCAAGAATGGTTAGCTTTCGGGCGCCAAAGTAACGTTTCTTTAAGTTTAGCTGTAGACCAGCGGCGGTGAGGCAGCGTAAAACCTGCTCCAAGCGATGAAGGTGAGTGGGAAAATCAGGTGCAAATACAACGACATCATCCAAGTAGCATAGGCACGTGTTCCATTTTAGGCCTCGCAAAATGGCGTCCATCATGCGCTCGAATGTGGCGGGCGCGTTGCAAAGGCCAAACGGCATCACATTGAATTCGTATAGGCCATCTGGTGTAATAAAGGCAGTTTTCGGCTTGTACTCTGAGGCCATAGGTACCTGCCAATAACCGGATCGTAAATCAAGAGAGGTGAAGAACTCAGCACCTTGCAAACAGTCCAAGGCATCGTCGATTCGCAGCAATGGGTAAACGTCTTTTCTAGTTATCTTGTTTAAGCGGCGGTAATCTACACAAAAGCGAATCGAGCCATCTTTCTTTTTTACTAGAACGACTGGCGATGCCCATGGACTGTTGGATGGCTGAACTACACCGCGCTTTAGCATGTCGCCCACTTGTTCATCAATGACGCGCCGTTCCGTCGATGATACCCGGTAAGGCCGCTGCCGCAGTGGTGGGTGAGCAGCTGTGTCGATGCGGTGACAGACAGTCGACGTTCGGCCAAGGGTGCTGCTGTGGCTGTCGAAAGCATGACGAAACTTCTCAAGGAGGCCGAGGAGTTCCTCTCGTTGCGTTGGGCTTAAGCCGTCGTCGATGACAGGGCGGAAAACCTCCTGAGGCAATGGTGCAGTTGGAGAACTATGGGAGAGGACGTTCATCTCCGCCGAACCATCTGGGGCGTCTAACGTAGCGATGGGTTCGTAAGGCTCCACAGTACCGACGGATTCACCGCGAAGCAATGTAATCGGGAATGGGAATCGGTTAGAAAAGAGAAGGGCTGTCGCACAATCTTCAAGGGCAAGCAGAGCAGTTGGCAGTGGTACGAGGTGGCGACTGATGAAAGCGGCTGAAGGTGTGAAGAGTACATTGGCGTCGGAAATCGCGGAACAGCCTACAGGCGCCACGACAGACGAGTGCGGAGGTATCTCGACGTCATCTGCGATAATCAACTTGCGTCGACAGAGCGGGACATCGTCAGACATGGCATCGCCAAGTGAAAAGAAGGCGACTTCTGCTCGGAAGCAATCAATAATGGCTCGGTGACGGGAAAGGAAATCCCATCCTAAGATGATGTCGTGCGAACAGTGGGGCAATACGACAAACTGGACGGTGTAGGGCTTTCCCTGAATTAAAACTCTTCCGGTACACGCAGCAACCGGCTTGACGTGCTCTGCTGTGGCTGTACGAAGTAACGGACCAAAGAAGGGCGTTGTCACCTTTCGAACTGAGCGGCACAGTTTTTCAGCAATGACGGATATAGCGGCCCCAGTGTCAATAAGCGCGAACACAGAAACACCTTCGATGACGACATCTATAACATTTGGCGGAGAGCGAAGAGGGCTTGGGCATTTCGACGATGACGCAGTTCTTGCCTCGGGAACTGCGCCAGTTAGTTTTCCCGTTCCGTTGAAGATGGACGCCGACGCATCGGGGAGAGCGAGCGACGGCGGGGAGAGGGAGATCGGCGGCCAGGTGTTGGTCGAAAGCTTGGCAGGGGTGGTTCTGTGTTCCGGTCGGAAGCGTAAGACGACGAATGGTCGTAAACAGAGGTGCGTGAGTCGTAATGTGGATGTAGTGGACGACGGCGGCAGAAGCGTGCTACGTGTCCGGGTATCCCACACGAGTAGCAAATGGGCTTATTATCTGCGGTGCGCCATGGGTTAACGACTCGATAGACTGGAGGTGGTGGCGGCGCTGCTGAGAAATTCGGGGTAGGCACTGGAGCCGGAGCGCGGACCACCGGTGGTCGTGGTCGAGATAGTGCTGCGGAGTACGTTAACGGAGCGGTGACTTGAGGGAGCCGCTCTTGCGGAAGAACCTCGGACACTTGCTCCTGTATAACGTGCCGAATGGTCGGGCTGAGGCACGAAGTTGACTGCGACGGGGTGGAAATGATGGAGAGCTGGCGGGCAACTTCTTCTCGCACGAAAGCTTTGATCTGCGAGAGGAGGGTTGGATCTTCAAAACATGGTATCACGCCGGACAGCGACTCCTGATGTGGAACAGGGCGGCGAGTCACAAGGCGTTGTCGGCGAAGCTCGTCGTAACTTTGACATAAATGGATGACCTGGGTGACTGTGGAGGAGCTCTTCGAAATCAACATTTGAAAGGCGTCGTCATCAATGCCCTTCAATATATGCTTGATTCTATCCGCCTCGGTCATTGTTGCATCGACACGTTTACATAAATCGATGACATCTTCCAAGTAGCTGGTAAAGTTCTCACCGGGCTGCTGAGATCGGGACTGAAGGCGCTGCTCCGCACGAAGCTTTCTAACCGCAGGCCGTCCGAATACCTCGCTGAACCGTGTTTTGAATGCACTCCAGGTGGGAACGTCTGTTTCATGGTTTCGGAACCACAAGTGGGCAATCCCGGTCAGGTAGAAAGATACGGTGGCCAGTTTCGCGACGTCGTCCCATTTGTTGTGGACACTCACGCGTTCGTATGAGGAGAGCCAGTCATCGACGTCGTGGTCATCAGTGCCGCTGAAGATGGGAGGGTCCCGCAGACGGACCGCTCCAGGGCAGACGTTGGTCTGGGGAGAACCTGGTGTTGAGCTGGAATCAGTTCCGGTAGCCATGGTGTGACGGAGAGTCCGGCTGCGCAGTTCCAGGATGAACAGAAGACCCAGCAATCCTCCACCAATTGTGATAAGAAAGCTCGACGTGGTTATGGACGACGAGGTCGAACTGGCAGACACGATGGTGTCTAGGCTTAACTAACAAGGGCAGCAAATCACGTTCAGCTCACGCCCCACTAGTGCAGCATTAGCGATCCGGCTTCTCCATTACAATATATATATATATATATATATGCACTGGATCTTGACTTGCAATGAAGTGCCGGTGGGAGGTTTCACTTGTGCATAGTTGAACCATGAGGATTCGTAGCGTGCGCATTAACTAAATTAATCCGGAACTCGGCACGATCTACGATGAACATCCCGAGCTTCGCCCACTCATCATCATTCACTCCGTGGATATGCTGTAAGTTTTTTTCACGGTGGACTGCAGCGTATGTCGCATTAAGGTTGTCGAGTAGCGCTGGGTTTATATTTCTTCCCCTCTTTCTGTTTACTCTTCTCTCTAGTATGGAACATCAAGTTTGTTTAGCTTTTTTCCCTCTGACACGTTCGCGTGAGTCCTTTCTCGTCCTAACTCACCAGACGTTACGACGAGCGTCCTTATACATCACAATTTCTGGCGTCCGCGACGCAGGACGAAGCTTTCTCATTACACCTGGAAGCTTCACGTTGTTTGTGTGTCGCAGGCGAGAATAGACGAGAAGAGAATGATAGTAGAGCTAGGAAAGACATGGGGCTGAGTGGAGAGACTTTGTTGGCCTCCCTATCAGAAAAATCACCGTGATGGGTGCTGGAAAGTATGGTGGTTATAGTGAAAATAATGTTGGGCAAGCTGGAAAACATGGTGGTTATAGTGTACGATGCAGGGAAGTGGTGTGCGGCATGGTGTACGGAAGGTGGGTAAAGTGGAAAGGATGACGGGCAATGTTGGTTAGTACCAACGAGATGTTGGGAAGAACTGGGAGGCTGCTTCCACCATCGTGGAAATGCTGGGAAGCAGCGGGCAGACGACGAGGGTGGTATAAACGATGGTGGCACATGGTGCACAATCCTGGGAACTTTTGCCCACCATTAGCGTCATGCTAGAAAGCAGTGGGCGATGTGCCGGGTACACTGTGAAAGATCATTTAAGGCAATGTGCTATGCTGAAGAGAACCGTATTTTGCAAATTAAGACCCAATGGAGAGTTCAAGTTGAGGCGGCTGTGATAAGCGTCACATTGAAAGCAGCGGATAACAAATTGGTCATGAAACATTGCGTATATGCTTATCGCCGTTTCTTGTTAGCACTTTTTTTCTTGTTCTTTTACGAAAATATCTAAATGCGATTAATGAAAGTGTTCTTAGTGGTTTCGTCCAATGCTACGTTATCGATAAAGTGGCAGGTTGGGCGAGTGGTGATACAGGTAATCGGCATGGTGCACACAGCGCAGGAAAGAAAGAAAAAAGAAAAACGATGAGAGAGACCTTGTTGTGTTTTGTTGTAGCTTCCCTCGTTTATGATTTTTTATTGCGCTGTGTACCATGCCTACTACGTTGTCCTTTTCTTCTTTTTCTTTTATTTTTTTTGCTTGTTACAATCAATATTTGTACGACCACCACATGTACGGCTCAACAGTATTACTTCCTAAATAACATCCTTTTGGCTGCAGCTGATAATGCATAGAATACGCGCTACAGGGCAACTGTGTACTGTTGCGCACGCAATCCGGCGTTACATATTGTCACGAGCCTTCAGGGCATGGCAGCATAGCATGGCAGCATAGCGTGGCAGCATAGCGTCCAGCATAGTCGTGCACTTCCCGACCGTAAAGAAGGCGAAATGGTGTAAATCGCGTCGTCTCTTGCGCTGCGGTGTTATACGCGAAGGTCACGTAAGGCAAGATCCGGTCCCATGTTTTATGTTGAACGTCGATGTACATGGAGATCATGTCTGTAACGGTCTTGTTTAAACGCTCGGTGAGCCCGTTGGTCTGTGGATGGTAGGCTGTCGTCTTGCGATGTCTAGTGTTACTGAGTTCAAAGACTTCTTCTATAAGCTGCGCTGTGAATGCTGTCCCCCTGTCCGTTATCACAGTGGATGGAGCACCGTGCCGCAGTACGATGTGGCGCATGAAGAATTGCGCTACTTCAGAAGCCGTAGCTCGTGGTATTGCCTGCGTCTCGGCATAGCGCGTTAAATAATCAGTAGCGACGATTACCCATTTGTTTCAATCGGCAGACAAAGGAAATGGTCCGAGAATGTCCATGCCCACTTGGTCGAAGGGTGTGCGAGGAGGTTCAATTGGCTGAAGCAAGCCAGCCGGCTCAAGGGAAGGTGTCTTTCGGCGCTGGCATTCACGACAGCTTTTTACGTACTCTTTGACGCTGGCCGAAATCCCAGGCCAATAATACATCTCGCTCACTCTGGCAAGTGTTCGCGAGAAGCCTAAATGGCCAGATGTGGGCTCGTCGTGGCAAGCAAAGAGCACGTCGTCTCGCATGTCCCTTGGAACTACGAGGAGGTAGGCACGGCTGTTCGAACGGGCGTTCTTATACAATACGTTGTCTCGCATACAGAAAGACGTCATGGAGCGGGACAGATGACGTGGTATGGTGGCATCGCGGCCCTCTAGGTGGTCTATGATCGGTCGGAGGTCCGCGTCGTCTCGCTGCCGTCTGATCAAGTCCGCTGAGCTAATGGCGCCAAGGAAACCATCATCGTCATCGTCCTCTGCTTCCCGACTGACCGGGTGCATAGGTGCGCGCGACAATGTGTCAGCGTCCTCGTGCTTACGGCCAGACTTATACACGATGGTGACGTCAAATTCTTGTAGCCGCAAGCTCCACCGTGCGAGTCGTCCTGAGGGGTCGTGCATGCTTGCCAACCAACAAAGCGCATGGTGGTCCGGCACTACTTTGAAAGGACGACCATAAAGGTAGGGGCGAAACTTGGTGATCGCCCACACGACTGCGAGGCACTCTTTCTCCGTAGCCGAATAATTCGCCTCAGCACGGGATAGTGAGCGGCTGGCATAGGCTATGACTCTTTCGGCACCATCCTGACGCTGGACGAGCACAGCGCCAAGACCAATGTTACTGGCGTCGGTGTGCACCTCTGTATCAGCATCATCGTCGAAATGAGCGAGAACGGGTGCTGTTTGCATTCGCTGTCGTAGTTCAGCAAAGGCAGCCTGTTGCTCATTATCCCAGACAAAAGGCGTGTCGTCACGTGTAAGGCGTGTGAGAGGTTCAGCAATCCTCGAAAAGCCGTGGATGAACCTGCGATAGTAGGCGCACAAACCAAGGAAGCGACGGACGGCCTTCTTATCGGTAGGAGCAGGAAATGCGGCTACAGCGGCAAGCTTGTCTGGATCAGACCGGACACCTTCGGCGCTTACCACATGCCCGAGAAACTTGAGCTCCTCATAGCCAAAGTGACACTTCTCTGGCTTCAGTGTAAGATCAGCCGACTGGATAGCTGTTAGCACAGTCCGCAGGCGGTGAAGATGCTGCTCGAACGTTTCAGAAAAAACTACGACATCGTCAAGATAGACAAGACAAGTCTGCCACTTCAGTCCACTGAGTACAGTGTCCATCATGCGCTGGAATGTTGCTGGCGCTGAGCACAAGCCAAAAGGAAGCACTCGGAATTCGTAGAGACCGTCTGGAGTTACGAAGGCTGTTTTCTCGCGGTCTCGCTCGTCTACCTCGATTTGCCAATACCCGCTTTTTAGATCGAGAGAAGAAAAATAGCGGACATGCCGTAGTCTGTCCAACGAATCATCGATACGTGGCAGCGGGTACACGTCCTTTTTAGTCACGTTGTTAAGCTTCCGATAGTCGACGCAGAAACGTAGCGTTCCATCTTTCTTTTTCACTAGGACTACCGGAGACGACCGCGGGCTGCTGGAAGGTTCGATGACGCCGTCATCGAGCATCTCTCGGACCTGCGTACGTATGGCTTCACGTTCTTTTGCCGACACGCGGTAAGGCTGCTGGTGTATCGGGCGCGCATCCTCGTACGTGATGATCCTATGCCGAGTGATGGAAGTCTGGCGCACCTTTGAAGAACTTGCGAAGCAGGTCCTAAATTCCAGCAAGAGTTTCCGCATTGACGTCTGGTTATCAATCGACAGACCCGGATTTATGTCGATGTGACTCCGAGGTTCGTCTGCGTTCTCGGTCACTTCCGATGTGAAACAGCCGCTAACGTTCGCTACTTCGTCTGCAAACGCTATCGAAGTGCCCCGGAAGAGGTGCCGATGCTCGTTGCTAAAGTTGGTAACCAGCAATTGCGATCGGCCGTCACGGAGCTGTATAACACTTCTTGCCACACAGACACCTTGCTTCAGTAGGTGCTCCAAGTATGTCTCAGCCACCGCTTCACCATCGGGCAAGCCACAGCATGTAACGTCGACCATGACACTTGTTCGTGGAGGAAGCGTTACGCTCTCTGCAGTGACACGAAGCAGGTCGGCACGCCGTTGGTCGTCCTGGAAGTCGATTGCTCGCCTGGCCGAGAATGTGATACGACGCTCTTGGAGATCAATAACAGCACCGTACTCCTGCAGGGAATGAACTCCAAGAATAACGTCGCGGGAGCATTCGCGAAGGACCAGGCAGTTGGCTACGAATGTATAGTGTGTCAATTTGAACTCTAATCGTGCAGGCGCCCAGTGGGGTTACGACGTGGCCACCCGCCGTCCGAATCTGCGAATTATGCCAAGGCGTGATTACTTTCTTCAGCTGCGTCGCGATTTTCCCGCTCAAAATGGAATAGTCTGCACCGGTGTCCACTAATGCACTAACCGCGTATCCGTCAATCGTCACTGGTATGTCAAGAGAAAGCCGGTCGTCGCGTGAAAGAGTATAGGCGCCGGAGGATCGGGAGCTTTTCGATTCTGCGTCAATCAGAGGTCTTCAGCATTTCGATCGTCAGCGACCCCGCCCCCAGAGGTCGCTTCGGTTAGTTTTCCCGGCGGGGACTGGGTGACCGTGCGGTAGGATACCGCTGCGGTGGCGATGAAAATCGCCTCGGCGACGGTGAGCGCGACTGTCGCCCTGCAGGCGGCTGGTGGTGCTGCTGAGAAAGGTAGTCCTCAATGTCCCGAGGCCGCTGGCCGTATCGAGGTGGCGGCGAGTACGCAGAAAAGCCACGCAATCCAAGGCGGCGGTATGGGCACTGGCGGTACAAGTGGTCAGCTTCGCCGCACACGAGTGAACTGCGGCGGAGGAGAAGCAGGACGGTTCAAGGCCTCTGCGTAGGATGCACGAGGGTAGTCAGCCGGAGCTTGCGGTGTGTTTTGGCGAGGCGTGGCGTCGCGTTGCTCACGGAGAACCTGATGCAGCTCTTCCTTGATGACGTTCGCAACAGAGTTGACGGTGGGCGAAGGTGTTGCGGCGCACTTTTGCAACTCCTCACGCACTATGGAACGGATGAGTTCCCGAAGGTAGTCAGTGCTGCTTCCAATTCCAGTAAAAATGTCAGCGGTGGACATATTACTCACTTGCCGTTCGTACTGGTTGGACCGCTGCAGAAGCATTTTTTCCATAGTGACAGCCTCCGCCAGGAATTCCGCGACCGTCTTTGGAGGGCTCCTCACGAGACCAGCGAAGAGCTGCTCCTTGACTCCGCGCATCAAATGACGCAGCTTTTTGTCCTCTGCCATCCTTGGGTCAGCTCGTCTGAAGAGGCGCGTCATGTCCTCGACGTATGCAGTCACCGTTTCGTTTGGCAACTGTACGCGGGCTTGGATTGCTCGTTCCGCTCGTTCGTGCCGATCAGCGCTAATGTAAGCCTCCAGGATGCGGCGGCAAAATTCGGGCCATGACGTCAGCTGCTCCTCGCGGTTCTGAAACCAGGTGCGCGCTCCGTCCTCCAAGTAAAAATAGACGTGCCTCAGTTTTGCCGGATTGTCCCATTGATTCAAGGCGGCCACGCGCTCAAAGTCGACCAACCAGTCTTCGACGTCTTCGAAAACTGCACCGCGGAACGTTGTCGGTACACGTGGGCTTTCCAGTGTGTAGCGGTTTGACGCCATGTTCTCCACACCGGTATGGATGGTTTGGACGGAAGCGCTGGCCTTACCTGTTGAAATGGTAGGGAGAGTACCGTCGACTTCAGGAGGCAGTCCTCTGATTCTGCGGCTGGCTCGGTGCACGGGAGTGTTGATGGGTACTGGGCTTGTGCAGCGACTCCCTGGAGGGGTCTGCAACATCCGATATGGTTACCCTGCACCTCCGCCAGTTGTCACGAGCCTTCAGGGGCGTTGTAGGGTTGCTGGTAGCTGGGGGGCTAGCTTCGGCCAAAGGGCGTCCGTCGAGGCTGGCTCTCAAGCGTGGAAGAAGCGCGCGGTCTTCTTTTTTTCTCGTCGGCTAGCGCCATTCCAGTCTTCGACCCACGACACGCAGGTGGCAATATGCAGTATGAAGTTGTGCGGAACACGTTGGACCGAGACCGAGGAAAACGTCGCGAAATGCAAGCTCGCATAGCTTATGGCATCTGCAGAGCTTACGGCAAATGGTAGGATGGTAGGATGCATTGTGATAGCAGTTTTTATCTTTAGAGCATTTGTTTCAGTATTTCCTTATAATGAAAGGATGACAACAGCTCTGAAATTTTGAAAACGCAACCGCAACCCGTGGTGTCGCCACCGTCGCGCTATTGCTATTTTTTTTTCTTCCAAACATGGCGGCGCGCTGCGGTTGTTGTGTTCAACGTGGTGGTGATATTTGTTTTCGTACGGACGATTTCTGGTTGTGCTGCATCTCGGTGTATGTTTAGCGCTGTGCTCATTAGCTCCAGTGGACCTTCTCGAGCCAGTGTGAGGTGCGGTGTGCGCTAGCCTAAGAAAGCAGCTGCCGGCAATGTCGACACCTCGGAGATCCTTTGTTGACATCCATTCGCCGAGCGACGTGAGTCGTCGCGACACCTTCTTTCAGTGTGTACGCGGATCAGCGAGAAGCAGTGCCGGAATGCTTTCTCCGTACCGTGATGTGTCTTCCTAGGAAATGCCTTCTCGTTCGCACACATCGAGGGTCGGCACATGGCACATCTCTTCTCGACCTACGAACGAACGACGCGGCTCGGCACAGCGCCTCAAGGACGTCGGACGACCCAAACTGGAATCATTATGTTTCTTAACTAACGTAGGTGGCTGTGAATGCTGCGCTTTGTGCCTTATCATTGTTGTGTGCGCTCTTTACAGCAAAGGAAATCGAGTAGCGTGGTGCAGAGTGCGGTGCCAGTAGCGTTAAATTGGCGTGTGCAGAGCTTAGTCGCAACAATTGCAAAGTGCTGGTCCGCCCGCGCTATCGCGCGTGAACATTGCATGAAAGGGCGCATAAAATTGTCGCCACGAATATGATCGTCTTGCTTTTTAAACGTGCAACTACATGACTCGCGAAACGTGCCTATTGCTGTAGTTATCGCTGATGTATGCATGCATTTGTGCATTTACTGCAATATTAGGGCTGCAAACAACTGCGATCCAAACTCATTATGCAGGTGTAAAAATGTGTTAGCTGCTATTAAAAATGAGTAACCTGAGGAAGTTCGAACACATGACAGTAGCAATAGGAATAAATTGTAGCAGCTGATATGATGTGAATCTCTAAACAGCAATATCATCACGAAGCTTTTTTTAAGGCAGTTTTTATAGCTGGCCAGCTCGGGAGCCATGCATCCTTTGCGAAGATAGCGTTCACTACCGCCTACCTCTGTAATTCTTCACATTTATCACTGATAGAAATGAAAGATACTGAATATCTGTCAATGAAAGTTTCTCTGAAATAAAATTTCCCTGAATTTCTTTGCTTCAAGAAAGCAAGACGAATGGAATTATAGCAACAAAATGCTGAGCTGGTCGGTATGAATTCATGACTACATAAGGCAGACGAACATGCACCACGAGAAGTAAACACAAATGCTGACGAAAAAATAAATAAGAGAAATATGGCACAACACTTAACCGCACATGCCTTTCCATTAAACTTTCCAGAACTTTGAGAAACTGCAGTATGCATCTCGGCCTATCTGGAAGGAGTCAATGTTTGCAAATAGCTTCTGGATGATAAGTCAGTGAGTTCATTCAAAAACTATTTGGAAGCATTTGGATCACTCAAGGCAGGGCGAGGTGTAGACTGCAGTTTTTTCAAAGTGCTGGCATTTGTAATGTGAGGCATCTGCAGATAATTTTTGTACTGTCCGTTTCGCTAATGTTTGTGTTGTCTAGCTCTCGTGCATACATGCTTGCTCACCTTGCCTTATTTCATTATGAATTCATCCGACTATTTCAGGCTTTCTGTTGTTATAATCCCATTAGTCATCCTTTCATGAAGCAAACAACTTTAATAAAGGGAAAATTTACTTCAGAGAAACTTTTATTGACATATATTCATTATATTTCATTCCAAGCTGTGACAAATGTGAAGAATTACAGAGTTATGGGGTAGTGAATGCTATCTTCACTTAACAATACATAGCTTTCTAGCTGGCTAGCTATAAAAAACTCCCTTCAAAAAAAAGAAATAACTTCAGTCATGTTAATGCTGTTTGCAGATTCACATATATCGGTATTGCAATTAATTCCTATTATTACTCTCATGTGTTCGAAGTTCCTCTGTTTCGTGCTTTTTAGTGGTAGCTAACATAATTATACCTGCATATTGAGTTTGAATTGCAGTTGTTTGCAGCACTAAAATCACACCATTACGGTGCTGCTAACATGTGATGAATGCACAAAACCTGCACATGTCAATGAGAAATGTGTAAAGGGAAAATTGGGCTAAAGTATGCAATTATCCGCATTCGTTAATGTATTTATCGGTGAAGACAGGTTTTACAGCCACGGAATGTTGACAAAGACATCTCACAAGTTAAATTAGGTGCGGATGTACCTGGGCCCTCTTTTTCTAACATCTTTTTTTGTTTGTAGCCTGCATTAGGCATTACCTGGAGTGAGCTCTTTGTTAAATTACTTTTGAAGTGTCATTTCTATTGAACCGGTATAGTACAATTCTGATTCTGTCAACAGAGTAATGTGCCTAATATTGTTTCAAATATCTGGTGGTTCTACACTCGAAGTGAAGTATCTTTTGTTAAGTGATACATGTGTCCGCTTGCTCATAATTCATACGGTGTGGCATATGTGAAAGTATTCATTAACGGGGAAAAATTTGGGCTATCTGGTAGCCGTATATACGATGTATGTGCTTAAACACTGTTGGAATATGAGTATTGAGACTGTCTTGTTTGTAGTTGCTTCCCAACCTATGGCATGGCTTTTGCATTCTTCCTGTGTAGGTCTCTTGTTTTAGTATCTGTGTTGATCAATTGCTTAAAGAAAGCATGATAAATGTTTTTCAAGGTGCACTGCGCAGATGTGCAGTTGTGAGATTTGTGTGTGGGTGCGATGTTGCCTGGTTGCTCATTGATAGCTGTATTTGATGGCTTGATAACTCTTGGTAGCTTCACTATATAAGGTGGAGAAGTATTATTGTATGAAAGCATGGTTCGCTTAATGTCAGGAATATTTCTGTACATTGCTATCACGTTTTTAGTGCAGAGAATACTGTTGTGATTCATGAGATGACTGATCTCTTACGGTGCTTATGATTACGAAGCGTTGAATAGGTAGGTTTCCGTAAGCAGCAATGTCAGTGATTTCGAGCATGCTATGTAGGAACAAACGATGATGTACCCTGTCCCAAGCGGGGGCACGGACTATAGTTCACCAGGTGCCTGTGACAGTGGTGGCAGCACCTGCAGCTGACCTCGCAGTGCCGGAGGACCTTTTAAAATTTTAATAAAACTTCTTCTTGGGCTAGTTGGTTCATAATAGTGCATATGCTTACAGGGCGCTAAATCAACATACAGACGAGAGGGACGCACAGAGCACTCTGTCTGTGTGTCCGTCTCTTCTGTATGTTGATTTAGTGCCCTGTAAGCATATGACCTTTTTAGAGTAGTTAATAACCAGATGACATTACATAAAACTTATCAAGCTTGTAGTTTCATGCGAAAAGCTGATTTTTCTGCTATTGAGAGATAAGTACCATTAATTTCCATTTCTTTTAGTTTGATGAAACATGTAGGAATCATCTTTCGTGAACTGTTGGGAGTTCTTTGTGCGCATGTCTACATAGGTGAAAATTTAGTTAATATCACTATCATTCCTGTGGAGTAGTAATGTAACGATAATGTAGTCTTTACCAATGGAAGTCCTTGCATCAAGGCTGATGCCAGGATTTGTCTCCTGGGGCCACTTGGTGACAGCAGTCTTTCAGTTTGGGGCAGTGCTGCTGATGTAGCAGAGTAACGAATTCCTGTTATATAAATGGCAGATGGCAGAGGAGCTGCTTTGCACACATAAAAGTCCTCCTGATATTTACTTTTGTGTGTGAATTTGTGTGTTTTACTTTGCTGCTGATTGTTTTACACCTATGGGCAGCGGAGGTTTGCACTATAATTCTTGTCGACTTACCTTTGAGTGCATCTATGTGGTTGTATTGTTCAAAAACAGTTAATACTTTCATAAATATTTTCGTGTAGGTCAAAATTGGGCATGACACCTTGATGCCCATAAACAAATGGCATCACTTGAATAGAAACACCACCGATAGAAAATGTTGCCTAGAAGCACGGCACTTCTGGCCCGCTGCTGAAGCTGCCAATCGCAGCTTGACGGGCCAGGCGTGCCGCAGCCTTTCTACAGGCATTGAAAAACTTCCATCAACACCAGAAAAGGTGGATATGGTTAAAGGTAAGTGAATGCTGCACACATTCAACCTGCGCATTGCTACACATACTGATTGCAGCGCACATGCTGCTTAGTTGGGACGTCAGTTTACTAATATGGAAAAAAACAATAGTATCACTTCAAGCAGTACAGTGACTGTTCTTCTCAAGTGCTGTTCCTCTTTGGCTTCATGAGGCCTTTTTAATTTTTTGCAGGTTGCCTGTAGAAATATGTGGAACTCCATCCAAGTGAAGGTCCACCGAAGGATATTCGCATTGCCGCCGTAATCCGGTACTTACGGAGCTTTTTCATCGAAGCATCATGGTAAAGAGAGTCCGGGTGACTCAAAAAAAGAATGTTTGAGGGCAAAATAAATTAATTTTATTAGCCAAATTATCTGCTGCTTTTTGTAAGAAAGGCACTGCAATACCTGCTTGGCCTTTTAACATATTTAGAACAAAATGTTTGAGCCACAATGTCTTCCTTGTGCTTGATTTATGTGGTCTATTTCAACCACCAATGTAAGTTTGCTAATGTACCTGCACGAGCAAAAGTAGAATTCATAATTATGTCCATCCTAGAAGCCCGTGGCTCTCTGCCTCTACCGCTGGCCAGCCAGCCAGCTTGCCCACCTGCCACCCAGCTTGCCCGTCTGCCACTCAGCTTACCCATCTGCCACCCAGCTTGCCCGTCTGCAACCCATCTCACCCGTCACCGACCATCCACCCATCTGGCCCAACACACTCAACACCCGGTATCACCCAGCACCACCCACTGCAGTAATCCACTATAGTGTTGAGTGCTGTTTTCCAGCATGCCTAACATCTGTTTTTTTCTGATAGGGAGCTCTGGGTGAGCACTGAGTAAAAAAATGAAAGACCAGAGAGCGAGAGAACGAGAAGATGAGCACTTAGCAGCACAGGTTGATCATGAGTGAAAGATGACTCGCATGGTGGCTGAAAGGATCCTCCTCGAGGAGCGACGGACTCGTGTTGCAGAGGCGAGCGTCTGAACACGGTTTCTGCGGACGAGATTATGGGTGGTGGTGAGAGTTTGCGTAGCCCGCACAAGATGAATCCGCAATATAACAAAGGTAGGGACGAACTGGATGCGTACATCCAGAGGTTCGAGAGGGTCGCAACGAGCCAACCCTGTCGGAAAAAAACAGGTGTTGGGTATGCTGGAACACACTATAGTGGATTAATGTAGTGGGTGATACTGGGTGATGCCTGGTGTTGGGTGTGTTGGGCAAGATGGGTGGATGGTGGGTGACGGGTGAGATGGGTGGCAGGCGGGGCATGCTGGGTAGCAGACGGGCAAGCTGGGTGGCAGACGGGCAAGCTGGGTGGCAGACGGGCAAGCTGGGTCGTAGCGGGCAAGCTGGGTGGCTGGCCAGCGGTAGAGGCCGAGAGCCACGGGCTTCTTGGATGGACATAATTAGGAATTCTACTTTTGCTCATGCAGGTACATTAGGAAACTTACATTGATGGCTGAAATAAACCACATAAATCAAGCACAACGAAGACATTGTGGCCCACATATTTTGTTCTAAATATGTTAAAAGGCCAAGTAGGCATTTGAGTGCCTTTCTTACAAAAAGCAGCGGATAATTTGGCTAATAAAATTAATTTATTTTGCCTCCAAACATTCTTTTTTGAGTCACCCGTTTTGCTGTGCTGCTTCGGTGAAAAAGCTTCGTAAGTACCACCTTATGGCGCAATGCCGATATCCTCTGGCGGACCTTCACGTGGATGAAGTTCCACATACTTCTCCAGAAGACCTGCAAAATATTAAATGAGCCACATCAAGCCAAAAAGGAACAGCACTTCAGAAGAACAATCACTGTACTGTATGAAGTGATACTATCGTTTTTTTTCCATTAGTAAACTGACATCCCAACTAAACAGCATGTGCACTGCAATCAGTATGTGTAGCAATGTGCAGGTTGAATGTGTGCAACATGATTCACTTACCTTTAACCATATCCACCTTTTCTGGTGTTGCTGGAAGTTTTTCAATGCCTGTAGAAAGGCTGCGGCACGCCTGGCACGTCAAGCTGCGATTGGCAGCTTCAGCAGCGGGCCAGAAGTACCGTGCTTCTAGGCAACATTTTCCATCGGTGGTGTCCTTCATGCCCAATTTCGACATGCACGAAAATATTTATGAATGTATTAACTCTTTTTGAACAATACGGCCACACAGATGCACTGAAAGGCGAGTTGACAAGAATTATAATGCAAACCTTCGCTGCCCATAGGTGTAAAACAATCAGCAGCAAAGTAAAACACAGAAATGCGCCACAAAAGTAAATTTCAGGAGGATTTTTATGTGTGCAAACCGGCTCCTCTGCCATCTGCCATTTATATAAGAGGAATTCATTACTCTGCTACATCAGCAGCACTGCCCCTAATTAAAGGACTGCTGTCATCAAGTGGCCCCAGGAGACAAATGTTGGCATCAACCCTGATGCAAGCACTTCCATTGATAAAGACTACATTTGCGTTACATTTACTGCTCCACAGGGATGATAATGATATTAACTAAATTTTCACCTATGCAGACATGCACAAAAGGAACTCCCAACCATTCAGAAAAGATTACTTCGACATGTTTCATCAAACTAAATGAAATATAAATTAATGGTACTTATCTCAATAACAGAAAAATCTGAGCTTTTTGCATGAAACTATAAGCTCGATAAGTTGTATGCAATGTCACCTGACCGTCAACTACTCTAAAAAGGCCCTCCGGCACTGTAAGATCAGCTGCAGGTGCTGCCCCTACTGCCACTGGCACCTGGTGAACTACAGTCCGTGCGTGGCTTGGGACAGGGTACATCATCGTTTGTTCCTTCATAGCATGTTTGATGTCACTGACATTGCTGCTTACAGGATCCTATCCTATTCAACGCATTGTAATCACAAGCACCGTAAGAGATCAGTCATCTCATAAATCACAACAGTATCTTCTGCAATAAAAACGTGATAGGAATATACAGAAATGTTCCTGATATTAAGCAAACCATGCTTTCATACAGTAACACTTGTCCACCTTATATACTGAAGCTACCAAGGGTTATCAAGCTTCAAATACAGCTATCAATGAGCAACCCGGCAACATCGCACCCACACACAAATCTCACAACTGCACATCTGCGCAGTGCACCTAGAGCAACATTTAGTATGCTTTCTTTCAGCAAACGGTCAACACACATACTAAAACTAGAGACCTGGACAGGAAGAATGGAAAAAGCATGCTATAGGTTGGGAAGCAACTACAAACAAGACAATGTGAATGCTCATATTCCAACAGTGTTTAAGTACACACACCGTATAGACGGCTCCCAGACCGCCCAAATTTTTCCCCGTTCGTGAATACTTTCACATATGCCACATGGTGTGAACTAGGAACAAGCGGGCACATGTATTACTTAACAAAAGATACTTCACTTCGAGTGTAGAACCACCAGACATTCGAAACAATATTAGGCACTTCACTCTGTTGACAGAATTAGAAATGTACTACCAGTTCCAATATCAGTCACACTTCTAAAGTAAGTTAACAAACAGCTCACTCCAGGTAGTGCTTAATGCAGGCTATAAACAAAAAAAATGTTATAAAAAGAGGGCCCAGTTACATCCGCACCTAATTTAAATTGTGAGATGTATTTTTCGACATTCAACGGCTGTAAAACCTGTCTTCACCGATAAATACATTAACGAATGCGGATAATTGCATACTTTAGCCAAATTTTCTCTTTACACATTTCTCATTGACATGTGCAGGTTTTGTGCATTCATCACATGTTAGCAGCACCGTAATGGTGTGATTTTAGTGCTGCAAACAACTGCAATTCAAACTCAATATGCAGGTATAATTATGTTAGCTACCACTAAAAAGCACGAAACAGAGGAACTTCGAACACATGAGAGTAATAATAGGAATTAATTGCAATACCGACATATGTGAATCTGCAAACAGCATTAACATGACTGAAGTTATTTCTTTTTTTTGAAGGGAGTTTTTTATAGCTAGCCAGCTAGAAAGCTATGTATTGTTAAGTGAAGATAGCATTCACTACCCCATAACTCTGTAATTCTTCACATTTGTCACAGCTTGGAATGAAATATAATGAATATATGTCAATAAAAGTTTCTCTGAAGTAAATTTTCCCTTTATTAAAGTTGTTTGCTTCATGAAAGGATGACTAATGGGATTATAACAACAGAAAGCCTGAAATAGTCGGATGAATTCATAATGAAATAAGGCAAGGTGAGCAAGCATGTATGCACGAGAGCTAGACAACACAAACATTAGCGAAACGGACAGTACAAAAATTATCTGCAGATGCCTCACATTACAAATGCCAGCACTTTGAAAAAACTGCAGTCTACACCTCGCCCTGCCTTGAGTGATCCAAATGCTTCCAAATAGTTTTTGAATGAACTCACTGACTTATCATCCAGAAGCTATTTGCAAACATTGACTCCTTCCAGATAGGCCGAGATGCATACTGCAGTTTCTCAAAGTTCTGGAAAGTTTAATGGAAAGGCATGTGCGGTTAAGTGTTGTGCCATATTTCTCTTATTTATATTTTCGTCAGCATTTGTGTTTACTTCTCGTGGTGCATGTTCGTCTGCCTTATGTAGTCATGAATTCATACCGACCAGCTCAGCATTTTGTTGCTATAATTCCATTCGTCTTGCTTTCTTGAAGCAAAGAAATTCAGGGAAATTTTATTTCAGAGGAACTTTCATTGACAGATATTCAGTATCTTTCATTTCTATCAGTGATAAATGTGAAGAATTACAGAGGTAGGCGGTAGTGAACGCTATCTTCGCAAAGGATGCATGGCTCCTGAGCTGGCCAGCTATAAAAACTGCCTTAAAAAAAGCTTCGTGATGATATTGCTGTTTAGAGATTCACATCATATCAGCTGCTACAATTTATTCCTATTGCTACTGTCATGTGTTCGAACTTCCTCAGGTTACTCATTTTTAATAGCAGCTAACACATTTTTACACCTGCATAATGAGTTTGGATCGCAGTTGTTTGCAGCCCTAATATTGCAGTAAATGCACAAATGCATGCATACATCAGCGATAACTACAGCAATAGGCACGTTTCGCGAGTCATGTAGTTGCACGTTAAAAAGCAAGACGATCATATTCGTGGCGACAATTTTATGCGCCCTTTCATGCAATGTTCACGCGCGATAGCGCTGGCGGACCAGCACTTTGCAATTGTTGCGACTAAGCTCTGCACAGACATCGTGCACACGCCAATTTAACGCTAATGGCACCGCATTCTGCACCACGCTACTCGATTTCCTTTGCTGTAAAGAGCGCACACAACAATGATAAGGCACAAAGCGCAGCATTCACAGCCACCTACGTTAGTTAAGAAACATGCTGATTCCAGTTTGGGTCGTCCGACGTCCTTGAGGCGCTGTGCCGAGCAGTGTCGTTCGTCCGTAGGTCGAGAAGCGATGTGCCGACCCTCGGTGTGTGCGAACGAGAAGGCATTTCCTAAGAACATACATCACGGAACGTAGAAAGCATTCCGGCACTGGTTCCCATTGATCTGCGTACACACTGAAAGACGGTGTCGCGACGACTCACGTCCCTCGGCGAATGGATGTCAAGAAAGGATCTCCGAGGTGTCGACGCTGCCGGCAGCTGCTTTCTCAGTCTATCGCACACCGCACCTCACACTGGCTCAAGAAGGTCCACTGGAGCTCATGAGCACAACGCTAAACATACACCGAGATGCAGCGCAACCAGAAATCGTCCGTACGAAAACAAATATCGCCACCACGCTGAACACGACAGCCACAGCGCGCCGCCATGTTTGGATGAACAATAAACAGCAATTACGCGATGGAGGCGACACCGCAGGTTGCGGTTTCGGTTTCAATATTTCAGACCAGTTGTCTCTCAGGGCCAAAATAAAGTTCTGTGCCTGCCTGCCTGCCTGCCTGTCATGTTTTCAGTGTAAGGAAATGCAGAAACAAATGCTCTAAGGCTAAAAACTGCACACGCAATGTAGCATTTATTTTACATACCATCCTGAAATTGGAATTTGCCGTAAGCTCTGCAGATTCCGTAACTTATGCGAGCTTGTATTTCGCGACGTTTTCCTCGGCCTCGGTCCAACGTGTTCATGTAGCATATGTAACGCCAGATTGCATGCGCAACAGTACACAGTTGCCCTGTAGCGCATATTCTGTGCATTATCAGCTGCATCCAAAATGACGTTATTTAGCAATTAATACTGTTGAGCCGTACGTGTGGTGGTCGTACAAATATTGATTGCAACAAGCAAAAAACAAGAAGAAAAAGAAGAAGAGGACAACGTAGTAGGCATGTTACACAGCGCCGGAAAAAAAAACGAGGGCAGATACGACAAAACACAGCAAGGTCTCTCTCCTCGTTTTTCGTTTTCTTTTTTTCCTGCGCTGTGCACCGCGCCGATTACCTGTATCACCACTCGCCCAACCTGCCACTTTATCGATAACGTAGCATTGGATGAAAGCACTAATAACACTGCCATTAATCGCAGTAAGATATTTTCATAAAAGAACAAGAAAAAAAGTGCTAACAAGAAACTGCGATAAGCATATGCGCAATGTTTCATAACCAATTTGTGATCCGCTGCTTTCAATGTGACGCTTATCACAGCCAGCTCAACTTGAGCTCTTCATTGGGTCTTAATTTGCAAAATACGGTTGTCTTCAGCATAGCATATTGCCTTCAATGATCTTTCACAGTATACCCACGACATCGCCCGCTGCTTTCTAGTTTGACGCTAATGGTGGGCAAAGTTTCCAGGATTGTACACCATGTGCCACCGTCGTTTATAACACCCTCGTCGTCTGCCCGCTGCTTCCAAGCATTTCCACGATGGTGGAAGCAGCCTCCCAGCTCTTCCCAACATTTCGGTGGTACTAACCAACATTGCCCGTCATCCTTTCCACTTTACCCGCCTTCGGTACACCATGCCGCCCACCACTTCCCTGCATCGTACACCATAACCACCATCTTTTCCAGCTTGCCCAACATTATTTCCACTATAACCACCATATTTTTCAGCACCCATCATGACGATTTTTCTGATAGCGAAGGCTCGCCAAATGACAAGTGGGCCTTGTCACTGAGCCTATGTCTCACGGGAGACGCCTTGACTGTGGTAGGACGGATGTCTGTCGAAGAATGTGCGGACAACACAAAGCTCCATCGGACGCTTCTCCAGCGGTTCCGGCATAGAGAGGAGGGATACCGATCGGTGTTTATGGATGCCCGACCAGAGAATGCTGAAACAGGTTGACAGTTGGCGGGACGTCTCTGGATACTTCGACAATTGACAAGAGCTGGCGAAGGCTCCGAAAACGTACGAGGCACTACGAGACAAAATGGTGTCCGAGCAGTTGCTAAGGTGGGGCGAGGAAAGGTTGGCTGTTTTTCTGAAGGAACGAGGATGTCAAAACCTGGACACGTTGGCAAGCACGGCAGACCAGTATTTGGAAGCCCAAGGAATCGTGAATCTCGCTAGAGGGAAGGAACATAAGTGGGAAACCAATGGCTGCAGCTAAAATCGGCAATGCAGGCGACAACAAAGAAAACCTGCTTTGCTTTCTTCGCAGTAATCCGGGTCATCGAGCTTCCGAATGCTGGACAAAGTCTCGAGCGCCGAAGTCGACGTCGTGCTGGGTTTGTAAGAAGACGGGGCGCAGACCCGTTAGTTGTCCCTCGAACTCGCGGAAAGGAGGAGAGGCTTCATGCTCTGTTTTAGGTTCCCAGGAAGCTCATCTGGACAAACCAGTGGAAAGTGAGCCGGCTAAGCAAGTTCAAAATTATTGTCATGACATGTGCGATAGTGCCCAAAGCAATGCAACTTGCGACTACCGGTCCACCCAAGTGCCAGAATACAGGAATATCTTGAAGGCAAGCTTGTTGTTGTTGGGTGTCGTTGCGCATTCAACGGACGTACACAGGAAATAAGAGGCAGAATAAACGGAAAGAGCGCAAACTATCAACTGGTTTTTATTGAATCGGTCATTGCATATATATGCATGACCCAAACAACACGAGAGAGGGAAGAGAGGAGAAGGGCAGTGAGGAGGAATCACAATATATACAAACTCACGTCAAAAAACTGCGCAGAAATTCGCTTGCTGCTCTGTATAAGGCAACAGATGTATCACTGACGCAGTTATCGCCAGCATCCTTGATATGGAAGGCTTCCAGCAGCTCGCGCGCTACCCTCTCCCTGCTTCTGCCTAGTATTTTTGCTTGTTTGAATGAACGCATATGGAATGAACGCATATGGAATGAACGTGAATGAACGCATAGCGGAGCATGCTGCCTCGATCACGAGGAGAGAAGGAGCGAATTTGCCAGCGCATTGTAGCTCTTGTAGGGGGTGTGAGCCCTTATTCAAACAAGCAAAAATACTAGGCAGAAGCAGGGAGAGGGTAGCGCGCGAGCTGCTGGAAGCCTTCCATATCAAGGATGCTGGCGATAACTGCGTCAGTGATACATCTGTTGCCTTATACAGAGCAGCAAGCGAATTTCTGCGCAGTTTTTTGACGTGAGTTTGTATATATTGTGATTCCTCCTCACTGCCCTTCTCCTCTCTTCCCTCTCTCGTGTTGTTTGGGTCATGCATATATATACAATGACCGATTCAATAAAAACCAGTTGATAGTTTGCGCTCTTTCCGTTTATTCTGCCTCTTATTTCCTGTGTACGTCCGTTGAATGCGCAACGACACCCAACAATTATGCACCAACTCGCCCAAGAAGAAGTTCTTCTGAAATCCTTGCAAGCTTGTTACCGTGTTACAGGATACCGGAGGCAATACCGTAGTCGTGAAACGATCTGTGCTTCCTGAGTGCGACTTGTCTGGTAGCACTCACACCATCCGTTTATTGACGGTCGGAAAAAAGCTTGCCAGGAGCCAAGGTGCACATTGATTCCCTGCTTTTCGAGGGTTGCGTCCTGGCTGTTTGTATGGAGAACCCGCTTTACGAAGTTGTGTTTGGAAACGTTGCAGGTGTAAATTCAGAACCCCACCAAGCCACGAATCCGGCGCGAAGACTGAAACTCGAACCTATTCACCATGATCAGATTGCCCCTGAACAAGAACGAGAAGATATCACATCATCGGATAGACGACGGTAAGGTGACGTGCCGGCAGCTGCACGAAAAGAAAGAAAAAAAACCCAAAGAACTGCTTGTTCCTCAGATCCAACCCTTGGGTATCAGCCAGGTAGGGGTACAAAGGTTACAGTGCGCGGACCCCATGATGGAATTTTGCTTCGCTGCACTGGGAAACTTATATCTAAGAAGTCAGCTGTTACTGAGTTTGTGCTGATACGCGACTTTCTTATCCGACGCGACCACACGGCGGAACAGCGGGAAATGGAGCACCGTAATGAAGATGGCTCACGAAGCTCTTCTGTCTGGTCACCAAGGGCAAATAAGGACTGCAGATCGTGTCCTTCAGAGTTTTATTGGCCGGGGATGCAGGCTGATGTCACACGTTTCGTAAAGTCTTGTGACATATGTCAGAGGATGGTGCCTGAACACTTCGTCGGGCCAGTTCCGTCGGGAAAAAAAAACCCACATTTCCCCGAAGGGGAGTATGAGGAAGTGCGAAGCACGGGGTGATGCTATGAGGGGGCGCGCGCGACTAAACTGCAGAGCCGAGCGAAGGAGACGGCAGCGAGAGAGCACGCGCCAGCCGACTCACGGAGGTCTGGCCGTTTTTAAGTGCAAAGCACTTTTACTGATGATGATGATTAAGTGTAATTAATGATTTAAATTGTTGTTGTCATGATGCATTTGTACACACACACACACATTTATATATAAAGTATTATTTATTTATTTTACACTTCACGCTTTTCGTATGATGCATTAATGCACCTCGCGAGTGCGTCACACACACACATACACACGTCACTACAGATCAGCACCTATTCATGTTATCGTTGTAGCTCACGGTTAGTACCAGCGCTTTGTGATCCGAGAAATGGACGGTGAGCGGATCCGGCAAGACGGCGCGGACCGTACAGTTCCTACTGAACGCCAAGTCTATGAAGCCACCGTTGATCGTGGTCGGAAACTCGAGAGACAGACACGTCATCGAGTAATTGTTCAGCATTTGTTCATTGTTCAGCATGTTCAGCAGATCGGCTTCGGGGTGCTCGGCTCGCTTCGCACGCTTTCGTTCGGCGTCTCGCCGCCGGCCTTCATCACCACAGGCAATGCGCCGCTTACGTCTCTCATCGGCCTCTCGAGCGCGGAGTTCGGGATCCGCAGCCCGCTTCGCCCGCCTGCGCTCGGCAGCACGGGCCTTAGCTTCGGGACCGGCGGCCCGCTTACGCGCAGCATCACGGGCCCTTCGTTGCGCTGCCTTGTCTTCAGCCGATGCGGCATCTTCAACGACGCGTGCAATGCTCGCATTCGATTGCGTTGTACTAGTTGTTGGAGGTATCGCAGTCGAGGTTGATGCCTGCGATGGATCCATACCTATGACGGCGTTCACCACAAACCACGAGCGAGAAGTGAGAGCGAGCGGCGGACGTTTATATACGTGACTGACGCGCCGGCGCCACACACACAACACGTGGCGGCGGAGCGAAACACGCCAGGCGGTTGGAGAGGAGGTGAGCGGTGGGGAGAGTACGCACACGAGGGGCTGTTACCGGGCGAGGAGGGAGCTGTCAGGGCGAGGGGGGAGGCGGCGGCCGAGGGTGAGTGCAAACCTAACGGGGGAGAGGCACACCAGCTGCATGGCGCCGTGACGTCACGGCGCGGAGAGGGTGCGAGGAGCCGGCGCGGTGCGCGCAGCCACGGCGCGGAGGCGCCAGCTGCACAACGCGCCGTGACGTCACGGCGCGGAGAGCGGTGCGGAGTCGGCGCGGGGCGCGCGCAGTCACGTGGGGCGTGACGTCGCTGCGCCGTTGCTACAGACGCTCCTCTCCGCTCCTCGCGCCGTTGCTAGGGGAGAGGAGGAGGAGCGCGGATGCCGGCGGAGTTTTCGGGGTCGCTTAAGAAGTGCATTCGCACTTAATATGCCCGTCATCGACACACCATATCAACGGGTCGCCATAGATATTGTTGGCCCCCTGTCGCCCATCTCATCCAAAGGAAAGAGATAGGTATTAACAATGGTAGATTTCGCTACACGTTATCCGGATGCGGTTGAACTACCGAGCATTGAGGCCGCGAGGGTTACTGAAGGCATAGTAGAAATGTTCTCTCATGTTGACGTCTCAAGAGAGGAGTGAGAAACCGCGAAAAGTCGTTTATATCAAATCCCATGCAGCAACTCCGAAGGCTACTTTCATTTCGCCAACTACCCACGACACCCTATCAGCCCATGGCCAACCGACTTGTGGAGAGGGTTAAAGGCACTCTCAAACAAATAATTCGCCGTCATCATCATGTTCATCATCATCAGCCCATCTTATGTCCACTGCAGGACGAAGGCCTCCCCCAACGCTCTCCACCCTTTCCTGTCCTGTGCTACCTGATTCCATTTTTTGCCTGCGAATTCCTTAATTTCGTCACCCTATACTACTCTCTGTCGTCCACGGCTGCGCTTACCCTCTCTTGGTATCGATTCCGTCGTTCTAACTGCCCATCGGTTGTCTAGCTTTCTCATCACGTGACCTGCCCATGTCCACTTTTTCTTTCTTTACTTCGACTGTTATGTCAGCTACCCCTGTCTATTCTCTAACCCACTCACCTCTCTTCTTATCTCTTAGAGTAACCCCTATCATTTTTTGTTCCATCGCCCACTGTGTGGTTCTTAACTTCCTTTCTAGCTTCTTTGTGATTGCTCAAGTTTCCGCCCCATATGTCAGTACTGGCAAAATAGAGTAATGATATAATTTCCTCTTAAGGGACAATGGTAAGTTTCCGTTCGTGAGCTGGGAGTGTCTCCCGTATGGGCGCCATCCAATGGTGTCTTTGGTGTACTTCTTTTGCATGAGTGTGTTCTCCTTAGAAGTCGTACAAGAATACATTTATCTAAAACAGATACTGATTCGCCGTATATGTCAAGGACGGCCTGAAAAATGGGACAGATACTTGGCTCCCCTGCTCTTCGCATACCGCGAAGTTTCCCAAAAATGTCTTGGATTCTCGCCGTTCGATCTCTTCTACGGTAGATTTGTACGCGGGCCAATGTCAATTCTTAAGGAGCTGTAGACTGGAGCCAACGTCGATCCCGACACGAAGACAACGTACGAGTATGTGGTAAAGCTCCAAGAGCGACGGCAGGACACCTGCAAAGTGGCCCATGAAGAACTCCTCAAAGCGAAAAAGACGCAAAAGAAACACGACGATAGGAAAGCAAGAGTTCGACAACTATCGCCCGCAGACAAGGTGTTGCTACTACCATAGAGAAAGAAAAAGTTAAGAGAGGACACTCCGCGAAATCTGGCCTCAGTAAGTACGTCACGACCACGTAACAAAGTAGTGCTCTCACCAAACGCCAGAGGACGCAAGTGCGAAAAACAAAAGGTTATCATCAATTAAACAGAATGTTTTTTACAAAATAATAATTATGCGCCTATATTTGACATGTTCTTTATACATAAAAACAATTTATTCAACGCACCTTACGTGGTTATTTTTGTTCAGCCGCACTGCCATAAGCAGCATCTACGATTTCGCGCCGAGAGTACTCGCCATACCAGCATGCGACAAGCCCAGGCATGACAGCGGGAAGGTTTCGTCAACGTCGGCTGCTTCGGTGTTTTCGTGTGTGAGACAGCAGGTGAGGTACGTTTTCAAGCGAAGCTTGTTGAATTACATGTTGTTGGGCTAGTTGGGTCATTGAATCAGAAAAAGGTTACAACTGCGCGAATAAGACGCCATGTAAGAAACATAAACACGCCCACACGCGTTGCGCTTCGTGTGGGTGGGCGTTTCTGTGTTTCTTACGTGGTGTCTTATTCGCGCAGTTGTAATCTTTTTCTGGAGCTTGTGAGGACGGCGAGGTTTGCTAAAAAAACAGTTTGCGGCTGTATGCGGCGGCAAGACGTGAACATTGTGCAACGTATGCAGAATCGCGTTCGGCTCGATGGAACGGAACGCCTCCGTCCCATCGTGGAACGCGTACAAGAACGCGTACAAGATTTCGCCCTAGTATAGCAAACTGGGGCACGGCGTCAAGCCGAGGCGACGCGTGCTGTGCGCTGAGCTCGGTGCGAAACATTAGGGAGTTTTCGAATAGCGTACGAAAAGCTTGCGGCGTAGCGGCGAACGCGTCGTACGCTCGCGGGCTCCCCTTAAGTGAAGCCCGCAACGCTACGCCCGCAAGCTTTGCTTTCGCTATTCGAAAACTCGAAAACTCCCTGTTGAGGAGCGGTCGCTGGGCCTCGCATGCTTCACGACGCGTTTCCCGAAGCCTCGGACCACGAATAAATCCTGGTGTGCATTTACTGACATTTTCAGACCGCGCTGATGCCACGCCGTCCGGCGGTCCAAGCTACGGCAGCTACTGCTGTGTGTCGTGGTGCTTGAACAAAGGCCGAACCCACAAGAAGCCAGGGACGAGTTTCTTCCGCATACCACGGGATGTGCGATGCTCTTCTCATTTTGTGCTTTTTATATGCTCAGCCTCTACCTTGCCTTGGAATAAAAACATTGCGGGTACTCTGCCTCTTTGATTGATATATAGATTGACCGCTTGTTCCAAAAGGAAAACAAGCGCGATGAATAAAGCCGTAGTGAAATATGATTACCTGCGTCTCTTTCTATTATGACTTAGTCGAAATAAAGATTACGTCATGACCTCAATTCGCACGCACAATTTTGAGCTAGACAAAATAGGGAATCGCTAAATCAAAACGACAAACAATAGCCTTGCCATTTGGGCGGAGAAAAGTGGTCTGAAATCATTAACTTTCGCCATAGCCAAACGTCGGTTGCGCACAGTAATCCAAAATTCGCGCCAGTGAAACCGAAACGGGAAGCGCAGGCCAGTTGCTCTCACCAACCACCAGGTGCGCTAGAGTCGATTGGGCCGCCGGGGTCTATGGGAGTGTCCACTCTTTAACTTTTTTTTCTTTCTCTATGCTACTACTGCCATCAGATAAGTTAATTTTTCCATGGAAGGGACCCTTCACCGTCGTCGAAAAACCCAATGACTACGACTACGTAATCGACCTCGGAGCTCGGAAGAGCCTATTCTATATTACTCTTCTAAAAAAATACGAGGAAAGAGAGCCCGAGAACGAAGCACATCACGCCGCAGTTACTGTTAAGTCAGACACTGCTGACGAGCATGAAGTTCTCTTTGTTGCTCTGCACCAACGGAAACATATCGAGACGTATTAGTGACGACTGACTTGAATGGCCCGCAGACAAACCAAATCAATGAGCCCCTGAAAGAGTTTATGTAGTCAAGAGTTCGACGAAAGTTCGTCTGGTCAGGTATCATGATGAGGATGTAGATGCAGTCACTGACCAAGTCAAGGTGAATAATACACAGAGACGTTTCAGCACCCGTACGGGTTCCTTGTTCACACTAAGCAGGCAAGAGCCGTATGTCGCTTTTTTATGGCAAAATGTGACGTAATGAACGGATGTAGCTGGCGGGTAGATTCCCATCTGTCCTGTTGATAGTGTCCTCAGTTGTCTGGATAAAAACAGATTCCAAAAGCAGTCTCGTGGTCGAATTCTTTTCCTTAGCTATGATAGCGGCGTTGTCCCAATCGATGAGATGACCGTGGTTATCAGCATGCTCAGCCAAGGCGTTTGACGCTTTCTTGTTGTTGGCCACGTCCCTTTTATGTTCTTTTAATCTTCTGGTGAAGTTGCCGGTTTTGCCGATGCGCCATGCGCAGACTGCAGCTGCAGTTACATTGAAGTTGCCGCAATAGTTGCCTTTACTAGACCTTGTTCAACGAAGATACTGGGTATCTCACGTCTGGTTTTCCGAAATTGTAGCTCAAACGTGCCAAGGAGGTGGCAGACAGGCCTAACAGCCATCCTCTCGTAGGAAACAAGACGGTTTCAGAAAATGAAGTTGTTTGCTGTTAGCTCGTCGCATATTCCAGCCTTCTGTCGGAGCTTGGAAATCTACGAGGGTGGCGGCATGCGGCAAGTCGATAGAAGCAATATTCAATTGAAAAGTATGCGAGGGTATTATATCTACCAAAAATTCTCTCCTGTGCGATAAACACGTGGGCCCCGGAAGATTTAACGGTCAGTCTGTGTTCTCCTCACTTCTCCAGCACCAAAACGTACTATTCCAAAAATAAAATATTAAAGGTGTCCAAACTCCATACATATAAGTTGTTCCTTGAAATTAGGCGGAATTTCAGTCTGACAAACATTCCTTCCAGAGTAAATACAGTGTAAAAATGACAGGCTATAATTTCAGAAATAGTTTTGTACCTATACCACATAGTAAAACAAATTACGGGGAAGAAAAACTTGCTGTGCAAATTCCTAACCTCCTCAATGACTATGCCTTAACCACAGATCTCTATTACGGAATTAGGAAGCAAGCATTTCAAAAAACGATAAAAGAATTATTTTCAGAGGACTAACTAAAGTTAATTAATGAAGACTATGATTCCGCATCAATGTTATGTATTGCTTTGGTTCCCTTTTTTTTCGCATGCGACTTGTAGGCCCCATCAGGTTGTTATTGGTTGCCTTTCATTCTTCTTTTTTTTTTGCTCGATAGTTATACGTGTATGTTTTGTTATATTTGTGTTCTACTTGTTCTACTTTTTTAGTGCTAAATACCAGTCAAACTGTATAACATTGATCTTTTTGTCTCTCTTCGTTTATCGTATTTTGATGCATTGTGCATCTTATCTATGTAAACAAGTGTCATGTTTGATTTTCATGTAGGCTTTTATGTTTGTAAATGTCTTTCTGCTGCTGCTGCTGCATGGGTGGCACGGCCCAGTCAGGCAATGTTTGCCTTTAGCCGTGTCTCCTTGGACAATTTCAGTGATTGTTCTTAATAAACTGATAAAGAAAGAAAGAAAGAAAGAAAGAAAGAAAGAAAGAAAGAAAGAAAAACGTTTGCTAAGGCTCGTGCATCCTTGGGACAAGGTATACGCTATCCCCTTTTCTATTTTCCCTGGGACAAATTGCCGGATTAGAACACAGAACCACGATCAGACTTTATTTGGAGGACTCGATTTATTTTGGTCACCTCAGATCACCTTCTTGAATTTGCATATCGGTTCCACTCAATTTCAACCATGTATTTTACTTGGCGAAGCTAATGTAATAATCTGTCATGCCGGTTGAAGTCCGTGGTTTGCAAGTTGGACTAGCTACTAGCTTACATATCACTTTAAGGTAAACGTAATAACACCGACGTATTTCTTGCAGAGAATTTCATCCAGACACGCTGGAAGTCATTGCGGGACAAGTTCCGCCGGCTGTGCACGCAGCTGAAAGCGGCGCACAAGAGCGGAGCCGGAGCCGAGGACACTGATGAAATGAATGTGTCTTGGCCATATTTTGAGATGCTGCTATTCTTGAAGGATAGCATTGAAGGAAGGGCGTAAGTTGCTGACACTAGCATTCTTTGACGAAGTAAACTTGCTTCTGTAACCACTGCTCAGGCAGCAGTGTCCAGCTGGTGAATCCTGCGCTGTGTAAAAAATCTCCAGCAGGGTGTCCCTAAACTGTATTTGACCAGATAGCACAGTACTTTAATGAACCATAGCATGGTAGTTCAACTAAACAAAAGCAGTAGCAATAACTGTTCCTCATAATACTGTAAATTAGCTTAGAAAGCTATCATATCGCCACCTTTCTCGCAGGCATGATTGTGCTATTTCATTGGATTCCGCAAGCAGTTGGCCATGTTTTGTTTGTGGCAATTGTAGTAGCTGCCATTTGCACATGGTGTGTGTGCCAAGGGTCGCCTGCATGAAACTGCACCACAAAGCTTGTACGTGGGGTATTATTGTGATGATATACAGAAATATAATTGCCATTTAAGGCTACCTGTGCAACAATGAGGCATGCAAATCTATTAGCAGTATGGAGTAAGTTAACAGCATAATCTGTTTTCCGTACATCTTATGGTGCACTGAAGAGCTATACTGTGCTTCTCAGTATGAAGGCTTCGGCCAGATGGCTTCCAAAAGGTTCATTACATTAGTGAAAGGAAGCTCAGGTTTCTATATGTATCTCTTACCTAAAAATTCAACCTAGCTCAGGAGAAGATGGAGGCTTGACTCGAACAGGTGGTTAAAACCTGGACAAAGAATGCCGCTGGAGTCAACGTTTTAACAAGTGAACTTGTCAGACTGGCAACTCCATCCCGACGAAGATAAGCCCATTAGTTGAAACGTTGGCTCCAGCGACTGTTCCTGTTCTACGTCATTAACAATCTCATTATTCACTCAAGAAATCGATCTTGACACCTCAAGCACTTTTTTCACACCCCAAAATGTGGGGCACAATTTTATTCACATATATAACAGCCTGGAAGGCATTGCATGCACATACGAGAATTAACACTTAAATAATATAAAAAAATAACACTCTTAATGTGCACAACTCAACACGATAACACAATGAAGCATTACTGCCAATGTGTGTTATAAAAATGCATCTACATAACTGCATTTTGTCAAATGTTGAAATTGTGTACAGAAAATACTAATCGTGAAGCAATGGTTATTAAAAGCACTTCAGACAGTATTTCATGTAGCTTCTTTGCTGGCACTAAATGTGGTTATAATGCTCTTTCAGGACATCTGGCAACATGAAAAGCGTCCAAGCAATATTGCTTGATTTAAGTGGCAGCCACAGCAGTTATGCTGATGTGGACACACTCAGTGTCGACATGGAGGGGCACTCTTCACAATCGGAGTGCTTTTCCCAAGAGTGTCCTCTGCCATTGGCAGAGAACACCCCAGCAGCCACCTCGGAAGCAGAAATTTCATCAGAAGTGGCACCTCATCTGCACTAGCCGAAGCCACCACAAAAAAGAAAAAAAACATGCCGACCTCTTCATTAAGGAGCTCAGCAATGTGCAAAACGAGCTCAATAACTGTGCCCCCAAGGACGCTGACGAGCACTTTGCTTTGGCTTTGCTTGGGCACATGAGAGCTGTAAAGCCAGAAAAAAAACTGGACATGCAGCTGAAACTGCTGCAAGTCGTGAAGGAATTTAAGAACAATGAATAAATATTTTGCACACACGCAATAGCAGAATGTGTGTGGTGTGTGTGCTGAAAGTCATCTTGTTTTGGCAATGCAAGGATAAGCAAAGTTAACCAAAGAAGTAATTGCTTTGCTATCCAACACAGGTCAGACATGAAAAATAAAAAATGAGAGACTCCTGCCGTTCTCACATGTGAAGGACATGATTTAATGACTGCTTGAGAGAACACAAGGAATCTCCTTAGAGTTATTTGGACCGTGGAAAGTTAAGCGGTATATGCTGCAAGGACTGTTTTCGGGTCAAAGTTATTTATCCCTGAACATGTTTCAGAAGAAGTGGGGATGAACTAGTATTTCTCCCTAAAAAGACTTTTGTTTTTGATGTGTGGACTTTGTGTTGCACATACGCTAGCACCTCGGCTCAGGGACAATGAACCTTGGTTCGAGTGAATTGCAGTGACCATTTCACGACCTGCATGCAGCTCTCAAGCACGCAGAAGTTAATGCTCATTACTGTCGTTACTTATACTAAGGGGTTTGTCATACAGTTCGACGAAAAATAGAATGTATTGTATTGAAAATTCGACCTGAAGAACTTTGAATATCATAATGGTTCTACAAAGAACATCCTTCTTGCCTTCGCTTATAGCCCCACATTAAAAAAGTATAAGCCTGCAAATTGTATGCATGTGCTAGCTCATTATGCCTCGATGATGAAAATGTGCCTCAGGGTAACCGTTCTGGACAAGAAGTAAGATATTTGTGTTATTGCACTGCGTTTTGAGCCTGCTTCTTAATGAATATGCGTAGCCTTCCCTTTGTGTCTTTTGTGGCTTTAATGTCTTCATCTTACATTTAAATCCTGGTTTTTGCAGTCACGGGAAATCAATCATTGCCTTGCAAGTGGCAATAGTTGCTGCTCTTGTAGGCGCTTTAAAGAAGCATCTTTAGAAACGCCTGGCTGATGCCACTGCCAAGGCACTTCACCGAAAGTGCTGCAGAAGTATGCCATTAAGATGTTCCGTGCATGCGACGCGTCTGCGACAAAATTTCTGGATGGTGTTGGTTCCAGCGGAAAGTACTTCGGAACTGCACTACCCTCAGCTGCTCCTTCCACACTTTCCCGCCAACGACCAGGAACTATATTGCCGAAGCTGTCCTCTTTGTCCGTATAGCACTGTGCCTTGCCAGTTAATTTCATAATGAAATTATGAAGAATGCAGGCTGCCTTGATAAAGTCCACATTGCACGGATCCAAGTTGATCGTATGAAGAAGTACTCGCCACCGGGCTGCAGTGATGCCGAAGGCATTTTCAGCACACCTCCTGTAAAAAACATAAACAAGGCAGTGTCAGGACATGAAGCTGGGCTAAGGCAATAAGTAATAAGTATGCAGTGACTATGACCAGAGCTAAAACATGTTCAGGAATTTCTGCACGACCTTCACTCATCCATAACACGGACAAACCTGACAGATACGCTCATGCTTGAGCTCTATTTAACTGCCTTCTCTATGAGGCAGCAGCCTCTGCAGGCTTGTGCTGATTATGCACGCTCGCATGTGAATGGAAGCTGTGAAAAAAAGGCTGTCAATTGTTTTTTACAATGAAGTGCGAACACCGTAAACTCAAAAGTGATGAAAGGCAGTTGTATCCACTAAGGATTGCTGTAGCTATGAGCAAACAGCCTCGCTTTAGACATATACACAGCCAGGTTTTGTAGAGCCAGCAACCAAATGTCAGTAGCACTTTCATATTTGCACTGTCTTTGCATACAGGAACCAGGCCCATAGCCGGGGGGGGGGGGGGGGGGTGCAGGCGCCCTAGCCCCTCCAGAAATTTTGGTTCCGACAAACTTGCTCCCACGAACTTGCACATGTTTAAAAATGGTTCCCATCGTTCATCATTACCTCCCTCTGCCTCAATGTATACAGTGTCAAAGTCTGAAAAGCTGTAGTCCATAATTAGCTCAGCATGTACCATCCAGCCCAATTCAGCCAATGGCAGATCCAAAGGGCGCGTCCGGATGTCCTGAAAACCTTCCTCATTTATGAATCTATGCCCCCAAAAAAGAGGGCCTACTTTAGAAACCTACGAAACACTTAGTAGCTTAAGATGCTCCATCTTGCATCTGATAACATGCGTGCCGATTCTTTTGGGTGTTGATGCCTCACATTCAGGTTTACGCATTATACTTCCCATAAGCTCACCTCCTACCTTCCCATAAGCTCCCTTCTACCCTTCAGCACAAACTTGATCACAGTCATTTAAAAGGAGCTGTGCTGGATGAACAAAGCAGAAGGAACTGTGAAACACTCAGCGGAACACGT